>CM033745.1:6054636-6609296 GCA_019671005.1 Hibiscus mutabilis
CTGCCCTAATTAGATGAGGAAGCTTCACTCTCATGTTCTCAGCACCCATTCTTGTGATCACCGTAATCCTTCCAGGTTTGTTCTGAGGGTTCAAAATCTCGATCAGCTTCACTAGCTCATTTGGATCCATCTTATCGCTCACCTGTAGCAAATATCCTACTTGTTAGTCATCTCATTTCCACCGACTTAAAACAATAAAGTAATTATTCGCAAAAAAGGACTGAGCATCATTAGACTTAGATGTTATACAACTTGAGTATTTGAAAACATTAGACTTGGATGTTATTACCTTAATCCCAAGGGGATTAGCAACTCCTCTCAAAAACTCAACATGAGCACCATCCAACTGTCTTGTACGTTCCCCAACCCATAGGAAATGAGCAGAACAGTCATAGTAACGGCCAGATGTAGAATCAAGCCTGGTAAGTGACTGTTCGTACGGCAAGAGCAAGCACTCATGGGAAGTCCAGAAATCGGTTGTTGTCATGATAGGATGGTCAACTGTTAGTCCAGCTGCAGCCATAAATCCAAGGGCCTCATCTACACGGCTTGCTAGTTCTCGGTACCTGCCATGTACCAGAAAAGGGTAAATAAATTTGAAAACTTTAACCTTCTGAAAAAGCTATAGAGCAACAAAAAAAAACGGCCTAAATAAGAAAATAACAAGCAAAAAAATTAACTTCTAAGAGGAAAAACCACTTGTGATTTCCATGACAAAGTAGCAGTTTAGAATCTATCATTTATCCACACGCCAAAGACAGAGTATATAGAAAGCAACCGGTAAGCTAAAAGCTTGTGGAATCTAAATTTAACAATAAAAATTAACACAAGGATACCACGGAAAAGCTCTAACAACAATAATACTGGACGCCACATCCATAAAAAATGGTACATTTGACATTTAGATTAGTAAATTAAATTATTATCTCAACAAAGCGGATATTCATGTTCAACCTGTGGTTAAAGGTACAGATTATGACAAAACATGATGAAATGACCATATGACTTCCCTATCAACAGAGTTGAAATTGTATACGGGATCAAGGCATGCAAAAACAGAAAAAAGTAGAGCCAATTGAACCGGGATCAAAATATTTTACCTATCTCCTTGCTCGCTGTGTTCGGTGAAGTCCATATTCCATTGAGTAACTCTTTGCATAGCAGCATAACCTCCGGTGGCAAAAGCTCTCAAAAGATTCAACGTAGCTGCCGATTGACAATAAGCTCTAATCATTCTATGGGGATCAGGAATCCTTGACTTTTCATCGAAAGCATCCCCGTTGACATTATCTCCTCTGTAGCTCGGCAGCTTCACTCCATCCTTTTCCTCGAATGGATCCGATCTCGGCTTTGCAAACTGCCCTGCCATTCTTCCAACCTAGTAATAAACAAAAACAGAAATATAAGCCAACGCTGAAGTATAAGCAATTGGGGGAAATAATGTCAAATTGAGAGGTAATTTTATTTTAATTTTGACCTTGATAACGGGCATTTGACCACCGAACATCAAAACGGCCCCCATCTGAAGAAGGATCCGGAAAGTGTCACGAATGTTATTGGCGTTGAACTCCTTGAAACTCTCAGCGCAATCTCCACCTTGTAACAGAAAAGCGTTTCCCATAGCGGCTTCCCCGAGCTTCTCCTCCAGACTCCGAGCCTCTCCAGCAAAGACAATCGGAGGGAAATCATCTAGGGTCCTGAGAACCGACTCAAGCTCCGCCTGATCCGGATATTCCGGCAGCTGCAAAGCCTTCTTAGATTTCCAGCTGTCTACGGTCCATTTCCCGGAAACCGCATTTTGCGGAGGAGCAACGGAGGACGCGGTGGCAGATTTGGTGGCGGCGAGAGGAGCAGTAGCAGGCTGCTTGACGGATTTGTCGGAGACGATGCGGTTCTTAGGGGAGTCAGAAGAATGGACGGCGGAGATCCGAAGGAGAGACAATGGCTTAGCCTTGGAGAAAGGAGATGACGGCTGAGATTGAAGGATGGAGTTGGTAGGAATAATGGAGGGGTTGGTGAGAGCCATTTTTGTTGTTTGGAAATGGCTTTGCTTTGATATTTTTGGCGAGAGGTGGTAGGTACCTGGAGACACAGCGATGAAGTTACGGGGGGTTTTATAAGTGACAAAAAAGCAATGGCTTTGAAGTCTTTCGAGTTTTTTTTTCTTCGTGTTTCGCGTTAGGGACAATAACGTAATAAACAAATAAATGGTGGCGTCAGGCTGGTGTCTGGTAGAGACGTGGCTTTGGTGCGGTAGTTGGGATATGGGGGTGTTTTCGGAATTTAACCCTAGAGGGTATTTTGGGAATATTCACTTAGGTGGCCAAACCCAAACTTACCTACTACTAGCCGCTTGTGCCAATTGTAGGAAACTCGTGCATGCATGTTCTTTTTCTTTTAAGGGTTCTAAGTATAATTATTATATCATTGTTCAAAAAAATTATTCGGTAAAATCTCAATTACACCCTAAGCCACGATTGGGTCCCAACCAATTAATAGGAAAATAACGAACCAAAAACCCTGTCAAGCGAAGCCGAAACTTGAAAGGATCATTGATTTGGAACAGTATTTTCTCAAAAATATCCTGCCTCTCACATACCGCATTTTTTCATGGAAATGTTTTTGTTACAACAATTTACTAATTTAAGTAGAGAGATAAATGAAATATAATTAAGGTTATTATACGTTAGTGAGTATGTTTAAACTAATAATAGCAATTAATTTTTTGAATAATTCTTACTTAAAGAAGGAAAAAATAAAATTTTGCTCATAATGAGTTTATAACTTGAGGAATGGAAGGTGTCAACTAAAAGTTGTTAACCAATTATTCTAAGATTGTTGGGAGTTTTTATCCTAGTATGGTTCTTGAATTTTTTAATGTACAATTTAATACAATGCATATGTTACTCAAGTTTTTTTCTACTCATAAATTAAAAAATATTAAATACTTAAATATAATCAATCTCACGTCATCATTTATAATATATTAACAATAATCTTAATCAAATTAAACTCAATCGATAATAATATAACTTTTTAATACATATTAAACATTTTGATTTTTCTGGTAAGTGTGGAAAAGTCAAAATGGTAGAATTACAAAAAGACCCCTCACCAATGTCACGAAAAGTGTGCATTGCCATGTCTTGAGTGTTCTGGTGGGTTGGAAAATTTATTACTAAGACTTTTGGGCGTGGGGGAAGGCAAAGGCTGGACGACGGAGGGGAAAGTAACCTCACCTACCCTCTCTACTTCGTGCGTTTTCAACCCTTCCTAACCCCAAACACACGTGTCATTTCACACGTGAGCATATGAGTTTGGCATATTCCCTTCTCCATGCTACAATTATTACAAAGGATTCGCTGGCCCCGGCAATATACACATTGAAATATGGATGGTTTTTTTTTTGTCCACAAGGTTTTTTAGGTTTTTTTTTTTGATTAATTCAGATCGATCAGTGTCGTACATTTAATTGTTATGAGTAAAATTTTTAGCTGAATTTTTTTACATATACAAAATTTCAAACACGAAACATACTTAAATAATACTAAACTGCTTACCACTTAGACCATCTCTCGTTAGTGATTAAAAATGACTTTATTGTATTTTCAAAGAAATATGAATCACCGCGGGTCGATGCTTCCCATATTGTTCATAAAAAAGATTTTCAATTCAAAAAGTATTTTTGTTTGTTCAAGTGAATTTTTAAAAAGTACTATTGGAGGGAAATTATCTTTGACCATGTCCTTAATTAGATACATGTATGTGCACTACAAGTCTTCGATGGAATTATTGATTCAAATTATATACAGAATCCAATGTTATTGAATCTTTTGATAATTATATCGATCGAGTAATTGAAGATGTTCAAAGTCAGGATTTTAACGATAATTTTGTTATTTAAATAATTAAAATAATAATAATAATAATAATATTTTTATTTAATATATCAGAATTAACATGAAAATAATTAATATATTTTTTATTGTTATAAATGACGTATTAGAAAAAAGAAAGTTGGTTTTAGTACATTAATTTTCTCTAGTTCTTTTGACCTAGTCGGTCTATCATGATGCTTTATTTGACTATAATTGGTCAAAAAAATGTGACTGCTAAAATAAAGTTAGTTAAATTAATATTTCTATGTAAAATGAAAAGAAGCAAGATATTGTGAGCTAGCTATTTCAACAACTATTATTACCCATTTTATTCAAATTTAACACATCATTTTTTATAGAACCGTAAAAAACACTTGCTTTTGCAGTTTTATTTGTAATTTTTTGTTTGATATATATGTGACAGATTTTTAAAAATATAAATTAATTAATTAAAATCGTGGTATATATATTATTGATAAAAACACAACGTGTTATCAGTTCATCACGCTTTCTTGACTCAAATGTTTTTTTATAATTTCTCACAATTTACATTAGTAAAGAGCGACATCAAGCAGATCATAAAAATATCATATCAGTAATATTAATATCCTAGTGACATGTATACTCTTTTTAACATAAAACCACTTCCATTTAGGTCGAGAATCAGTTAAACATGTAGCTCTGATACCAATAAATGTAATACTCATTTCCCGTATTTATAGCTGAATACGAGTCAGAGATATCACAAAACATTTGTAAAACCCTCTACATTCGTAACTCGGTAAAATTTTGTTTCTTTAAAAACATTACAATGTATTTAGTTTTTATTTCCAAATCTAGTTATTTGCGTAAAGTTAAAAAAAGTTTCATCTTCAAATCGATTTTATTTTCAGGCAGCAACTTATCAATTTAATTTGTCTTAATATAATTAATAAAATTGTCTGATTTAAAATTCATTCAGATACTAAATAAAATACAAATTTTATTAGAGCAAGCATACCCTTTTAATATACATGCCAACTAGTAAATATCAAACAGTATCAAAAGATATCTTACTGATATTGATGTACATGTTATTGATTGATGATGTCCGTATATGCTCCTTACTCCAACAATTTCGTATTTCTTACGTGTAAAACAGTTACACGCTAAATATTTACTTAGTGAGACAGTGATTCAAATTTAAGTGCAATTATCATAATATCAATCTCAATATTAATTATTAATTATTAATAATGCATATGATCACCTTACCATTACATGCTCATTAACATAATTAAATATGTAAAAGCACATATGTATATCAAAGTGATAAGATTAGATCTTACCAATATCGGTGTCATTTCCATCTGTAAGCTTTCAATGCTTACCAATACCTTTTTCCAACTCTGTCTGCAAGCTTTCAAGCTTATCATTCTATTTTTTTATTTCAATTCAGTTTACTTAGCCCAAGGTATCGAATTAAGAGATTCTACGTACACGAGTCATCCCCCCATACCCAACCTTTATTGAGTATGTATATTATTTGCACCGTAGTGCTTATCACCCCAAGTGCTTCCGTATACCCAAACCTTGCATGAGTATACCCTCATTGAGTATTAATAAAATTTGCACCGTAGTGCTTAACACCCTAAGTGTTTTCGTATACCCTCAATGAGTATTTATGAATATTGCACCGAAGTGCTTGGAATATTTATACAGCTATTTATGACCCAAACGTTTTTTATAGCATTAGTTGTGTATGTTGATGACATTGTTTTGGGTAGTTCTAATTTGGATGAAATTAATTCGATCAAATTTTATCTTCATGATACTTTTAGAATAAAAGATTTAGGAGACCTTAAATTTTTTTAGGATTTGAGGTTGCTCGTTCTCACTCCGGTATTAATTTGTGTAAGAGGAAGTATGTTCTTGACTTATTAGAAGATATTGGTTTCTTAGAGTGCAAGCCAGCTTCTACTCCTATTACTGTAACTAGTAAATCTACAAGGCTTTCTAAGATTACTAGAGTACCCTTGTTGGATATCACTCCTTATAGGAGATTAATTGGGAAACTGATTTATTTAACTAATACTAGGCCGGACATATCATTTACAGTTCAACAATTGTCTCAGTTTCTTGCAGCACCTACTGATGTACACTTAACTGCTGCACATAAAATTTTAAGATATTTAAAGAATTCTCCTGGTTAAGGATTATTTTTTTCCTGCAGATAATACTTTTCAGATTAATGCATTTTCTGATTCTGATTGAGCTTCATGTCCTGATTCAAGGTGGTCCACTATTGGTTTCTGTGTTTTTCTTGGATCTGCTTTAATATCCTGGAAATTCAAGAAACAACAAACCATAACTAGATCTTTGAGTGAAGCTGAGTTGTGAAATAAATTGGCTTAGTTATCTTCTTTTTGACTTACAAATTGATTTATCCGCTGCTAATTTATATTGTGACAATTTATCTGCCATTAAAATTGCAAAAAATCTAATTTTTTATAAAAAAATTAAATATATCGAGATAATCTAATCAGAGAAAAGATTCAAAGTGGTCTTGTGACATTACTTCCAGTTACAACACATAACCAGCTCGTCGATCGTTTCACCAAAGCACTTCAACGTTTCCAGTTTTTGGAGTCTATTTCCAAGTTGGGTATTCACAATATTCAGGCTCCAACTTGAGGGGCTAATAAAATATTAAAGCCTTACAAGTTTGTAGTTATTAAAATTGTACAGCTGGCAGTTTGTTAGCTTAATTATTGGGATCCATTTTCTTCGTTTCTTGTTTAATATATAAAAAACGTTTATGTAAATTAATGATAATTGGAAATATAATAAAAGTCTTTTTCCCTTTTCGATACATCCATTCATTTTTCCGAATCCCTAAAATCTTGAATCTCTTTCTCTCTGTTTACAACGATCTGTGTTCTTCTCTTCGTCGTCGCAACAATCAACACGGATCAACTGCAAACGAACTCTCAAAATCCACCGGAGGAAAGTAATCTATAGTTTGCTCATCTCCACCTTTAAAGGAAAACTGTTTCCAGTCCACAGTTGTCATACAAATTGACACAAGAAATCAAGTAGAAATAGGTGAAATCAAGCGAAAACAAGCAAAAACGAGCTAAATCGAGTAGAAATCAAGTGAAATCGAGCTAAATCCTCAAAAAAAAGGAAAAAACTCAAGAGCGGTTAGGCCCGCTGACGTGTGCCTCTAGAGCATTTCCGCTAACGTGCACTAAATTTGTATGGTTTTTGAGCGTACAGGCATTGTTTAAGGAAAAAACTTAAATATACGTACCGTGTAAACTTTAGTTTATACGGTCTTTTTAATTTTAGAGTTTTGAATTGTACTTTAGGGTTTAAATGTTAGGGATTCAGGGTTTAAGTTTAAGGTTAATATTTAGAATTTAAGGTTTATGGTGTTAGGATTAGGGTTTAGAGTGTTAGAGTTAAGAATTTAAAATTTGTATTTTGTAAGGGTTTAGGGTTTAAATGTTAGGGGTTCAGGGTTTAAATTTAAGGTTAATATTTAAAATTTAGGGTTTATGGTGTTAGAATTAAGGTTTAGAGTGTTAGAGTTAAGAATTTAAGATTTGTATTTTGTAAGGCAAAAATACAAGCATGTATAAAATAAATTTTATACATACCATGTATCAAAGTTTTATCCATTGTTTAATGTTAAAAAAATGTTAAAAGCACTAACACGCGTTCCATGTGTCGTTTTGTAACTAAAACAAATACTTAACTAATTTCCAGAAAATGTGAATGAGCCATCTGATCGTTTATTTGTTATTTCATTGTCGAATATTTTATTAGATTTTCTGGATCCACTATTTTAAAACATTTGATGTCTCATAGTCTTGTGCACTGTTTTTAAAAAACAAAGTCTTACCTCTCAAACAATTTTAAGAATATTTTAACAGGTAGATCAATACTAACTTTTACTCCGTATTTATTAAAATTAAATCGAGTCAAATCAAATTAAGAGGTAAAAATTAAATTTTGAACATGATCGGAATACAATAAAAACTGATAAATTAAAGAGTCGTCAGTAACAATAAAAATTCAAGCCCAGAAACATGAAATCTCCAAGCCCATATAAAGAATCTAATCAACAAGAATTGGGGAGACTGATTTATTCTACCCAATTGGTTAGCTAAAGGAATTGCCCTCAGATTTCGCTGTATTACATATATTGTCTTATTTTTTTAAACATTATTCTCTTTTGATAGCATTATTCAAACACAAATTATTGAAAGAGAATAATCCACTTATGTCTCTTGGATCATTTCTTATATTATTGAGCATAAATTATTAAATTTTAAGTCAGTAATTAATGTGAAAGTTTAATAATATTATCCAACTGAATAAGTATTTAGATTTCGAAAAATATATAGACTATATTTGGCAATTAGCGGATAATTGATCGCGAATAGCGGATTATATTAGCTGGTAGTGAATAGCTGATAGTATTAGCTGATTTGACTAGCGGATTGCATTAGCTGATTGTATAAAAGTGTTTGATTATTTGAACAAGCAAAATGACAAATAAGGACATGATTATATTCGATACTTGTTTGAATAATTTATTATTTATTAACATTTTGCATCTATTAATATTAATTAGATTATGAAAATTAATTTTTTAATATCATTACTGAACATATATGAAGGATGTACGTATTAAATTTTTATTTTTAATATAATTTTATTACTTCTTAAATTTAGATGTATATATTAATTTTTTATTTATGAAATTATATTTTGAATATAATTTTATTAATTATTAAATTTAGATATATACATTAATTTCTTATTTATGAAATTATATTTTGAATATAATTTTATTAATTGTTAAATTTATATTTATTTACTAATTTCTTATTTATGAAATTATTTTTTAATTTTATTAGTTATTCGAATTTATTTTATTTAGAGATTTTTTATAATTATCAAGGACAAAATAGTCTTTACAGGTCTTTTATCCGAGGCTTAATAGTCAAAAAGGTGCCCAGCCTATACCATTTTTTTTAGTTTGGTGCCTAATTTTTTTTGTCCACTTTGGTGCCTAACGTTTTATTCCGTAACTCAGATTGGGTTTTTTCCGTCAACAACCATTAAAAATTTCCCGTTAACCAATTATAACGTGACACGTGGCCTATTTTATATATTTATTTAATTTCTAAATTACTTAAAAAATTATATACTTCTGAAAACCCTAAAATTTTAATTTCTTTCAAACAAACCCTCAAATCACATCTCCATCACCGTCCGACATCCCCACATGCCGACGGTTCACCATTCACCACCCAAGCGTCGGGTATCTCACTGTTCAACATCCCTCACCCTCTACCCGTCGATTCGAAGCCCAACCGGTCTCTTTTTTTTTTCATTTTTGGATGTTCATCGACGGAGCAACCGGCGGTTCATTCACCGATTTTCGACGACGGAATTATGGGGGGGGGCGACGAAGGCAAGGGTGGCCGCTGGTGGTTGAATCAGTGGTGGGAGGAGAGGAATTTAGGGATCTAGGGTTTGGATTTGGGGATTTTAGAGAAATTAAAGATTTTAGGTTTTTTTTATAAAATTAAAGATTTTTTAATTTTTAGAAAAATAAAAATTAAAGAAAATGTCAGAATATACCACGTGTCGCGTTTTTATTGGTTAACGGAAATTTTTAACGGCCGTTGATGGAAAATCTCAATTTGAGTTACGAAATGAAACGTTAGGCATCAAACTAGAAAAAAAAAGGTATAGGTTGGACATCTTTTTGACTATTAAGCCTTTATCCAAACCTCTAATTCAAAAAGCTCATTTTTTTTCAAAACGAGAGGTTTTATCCTAATCTGCTCTTCCAATCCTCTATTTACCAAACATCTTAATTAGCGGATTTGATTGGTCAAACCTCTAAAAATATTTTAAACCTTTAATTTTAGCTCAAAAAGCTGGGGTCATCGACTAAGTTCTACAAATTAAAATAACGAAACTAACGTTTGAGTTTGTTTTCGTGAAGTTTAAAGATAAAAATCGATTGTTTTCATAGTATTTTTAAGTTAAATAGCATTTTTGACCTCTTGAGCTTGTACATTATTATCATTATAGTATCTAAAGAATCCATCTCCGTTCTCAAGGCCCAGCCAATGTGTGAATTAGAGCTTTTGGAATGTAGTGTACAAAATTACATATAACAAGATCCAAAGGACACAAGTCACATAGTTACATGCGAGTAAACCATAATTCCAAATCTAAACGGCTACTTATCATCATCATTATTAATAATAATAATATCACCACCATCACCACTTCGGGAAAAAAAACATTCTGTCTTATATAAGAATTTGTTAGTTGTTATTAGAAAATTGTTAACTAACTTAACAAATAATTTTAGTAGAAAAGAAGACGATATTCATTTAAAAAAAAATTTGTGTTCAAGTATTTTTGTTTGAAATGTGTGTGTATTATTAAAGAGTTAAAAATGTATGAATAAATATTCCATTATTATCACTATAAGACTATTAAAAAAGAATTTGTTAGCTGATAAAAATAAAAGAATTGGTTCTGACGTTCTGTATAAGTTTTCTCTTTAAACTAATTTTTTTAGTTGGGCACCCGGTATAAATGTTACAAAATATCATTCGAATTATCTAGTATTAAAAATATTATTATATGTTATTTTCAAAATAAATTTTTACATTATAATTAATAAAATTAATATAATAATAAATTTAACTCTTAATATTTAAATATTATTTAAATTTGATTTAATTCTAAAAATATCCCAATATTTAAATATTGTACCAATTCAAACGTTATGCGTTACTATTTTTAGAACTAAGAATAAATTAAAATAATATGTAAATGTTAAAGATTAAATTGATTATTATGTTAATTTTATTAAATGTCTCATTAACTTCCCGTTTAAATATTAACGGACGATAATTATTTTATAATTTTTAATAGTTTAAATGATCAATTTATAACATTTTAAACTCAAATGACTCATCTAAAAACTTGTCTATCAAATGATTATTTGGGTAGTTTAATCTATTTTTTTTCCAAAACGAAAACTGTAGTATGACAAGTAAAAACAGAATATAGTTCGAATATTAAAATTTAAAACTATTGGACGCCACTTAAAAATAAATTAATAGTAAAAATTTAATTTTTTGAATAGTCTAAAGGTGGTTACAAAGTAATATCTGCTCATAGATATTTTTAACCCTTTGATAAAGAGCATATATCTTGTAGACAAAGCGATTTGAACATGTATCTCCTAAGATGAACATCATTCATTTTTTACTGGGATACTTGTTGAATTCATAGTAAAAATTTAATTATATACGAAGATTCCGTGTTTCAGAAAATAGATCGATCATAAATAAAAATAATTATAAAGAATTAGAGAATATATGCTAACAATGATTGCAGCTTGTGTTGTGAAGTTAAAAAAATCAATAAATTATTCTATTTCTAGCACTAAAAGAATTTGGAGGAAGATTATATAGTTGTGTGGTTTGAAGAGATAACTAGGTGATTGGAGTAATGAATTTCAATGTGGATTCAAAAGTTTTAAAGGTAAATTATTCATGACAGTGATATTACGATTAGTCCGAAATTCATTTGTTTATTGGATTTAGAGGAATACGCAAAGATCTTATATACTATTGGTGGGATTTCAAAGGAGTATATAAAGCTAAAGTTGTTAGGAGTTAAAGATTAATAAAGTGAGTTTGTTAATAGTCAAATCGGTACAATGACAAGATATAATGTTCTATTAAAAAGATTTAAGTTTGAATTTTTAAAAAAAATATTGTTAGAAAAGAGAGTCACGAATCTTGAATATAAACTATAAAATGAACATGTAATTTACCAAAAAAAATCTGTGCAACTTGAAAAATATGATTGTATAGATGTTATACAGAGAGCAACATGATGTGCAGTGTAACAAATTATTGTTTTTCTTCTTCTTAATTTATATAATTCTATGGATTTTCCAAAAAATAATGAAGAGTTAGAGGGGCCTTAAAGAATAATTAAACTCCAAAAATTAAGGACCATGATTTAATTATTAATATAGGAGCTTAAAAATAATTAAACAAAATATTTAAGAAATTAGGAGCTTAAAAAAATTTAATGAGTAAGGGCTGGATTGGGCGTTGATGTTGTGTGCTATACGCAGTTTTGGTATTGTGTCGTGCACAGTAGGGGTGCTGATCTATTTGGGTAGTGTGGTGCCTTGGTTTTCTTTGTTTATTGATATTAATTGTTATTAGTTTAAGAGTTGTTTCTAATCTAGCATTTGATGTTTGGTTTCTTTCGTTTTAATACTATCATGGTGTACTTTTTTCTTCTACCTTAAGATTAAATAAGTTTTTAATAAGGTACGTGATGATATTTGATGTGTATGATTGTCCCTGAATAAAATTATACCGCTTTTTGATCAATTTCTTTTTAAGAAATTAGGATTTAATTTCATTAGTTTTAAAACTCAAAAAAACTTTGAAGAATAATAGGAAAAAAATTGGGGAGTGGGAGGCCCATTTGAAATTGAAAAAGGTCTGTACAATTTGCTTGTGGAGTGGGAGGCAGGCTGGCATTAGTTGCCACAAACATCCAACGTTACTGTGTACAAATGCATTCTTTTTTTTAGATGATTAGGAAAATTAAAAAGATACAACTAAGTTCACATTGAAGCATAAGATACATTTCGATAGAAGAAACACATGATTTCATATTTAGAAGCATTTTATGTATTGAACCAAGCAAATGAAAGAACCTATGGAGATGGAGGCCAACCCAACAATCCTGCATCTTCACCATTTCCTTCGTAGAATCTTAGCTCAAGTTCCTCGAATCTCCCCTCGTCGTGCCACATTCCGCCGTAGATGTTGTAATCATCGTAGTCGTCCATTTCAAACTCCCAACCCAAATACTCGGAATTGTAGGAGTAGTCTGAGCAATCATCATCCCATTCATCCATCTCATAGTAGTCAATGACATAGGGTCCCAAGACCTTCAATTTCGGGAATTTTTCCTTCACGACCTGATTATCGAGTTTAACATCCCAGCAACCTCTTAAGTCCAAAAATTCAAGCTGGGGACAGCCAGAAAGGATGTTCATAACACTCCCTGTGCTGATAAGATGGTACGCCATCTCGAGGTGCTTGAGCCTAGGCATCGACGTAGCTATGGCATCCGCCTCATCGTCCTGTGAGAGCTTGCCTGCTGCATCCAGTGGGTGCATGTTGCGGCATAGGGTGACTAGCAGTTTACAATGCTTCCCAATGGCCTCTAAAGCACGGGCACCGATTTTGCCACAGTAGCTCAAATCCAAAACAGTGATTGTGGACAGCCTCCCAGCAGTTCGTTCAACTATTGAATCACTCATTTCGCTTCTCCGCAGTCGCAAAGCCTGAAGGGCACCAGCACTTGCAAAAGGCCAGGAACAAAAAGAGAAAAATGTAAATTCAATATCACTTAAAAGTGTACATTGAACAATGATCAGTTATAGGAAAAGGAAAGTGCAATCCTATATGTTCCTTGAAACAATACAATTGTCTCATTGGGAATCTTATCACATACTTACTTCTCTGTGATGAAGGAGAAAATGGAATCATTGTGGAGGCCTGAAACACACAACTTGCGGAGAGATCCGGTGCTTCGGGTGATGAGCATTCGAAGCATCCGATCAATATGGCTGTGCTGACATCGATTGCTCCACTCTTCAATGTCAACCTCTTGCCAACAATAGGGACCTGTGACGGCCTTTCTCCAGGATTTGCAGACACTGGGAATGACTGTTAGTACCTCTTGTAGGGACAAGTTGCTGAAGATCAACCCAAGTGCATCAGGAATCAGTTCATCCCAGTTTCGAAACTCGCTTTGCTCTTCCATCTGTTCTTCATTCAGGAAATGGTGGGCAAAAGTGAAACACAATAAGCAAGTTGTATAGTAAGTTAGTAACTAAAAGAAAAGGCAAATTTCAGGTTTATCTACCAACACAAAGAAGAAGAATCACTAAACACAAAACCAATGGCAAAGAGAAAGTGTAGATGATAGCTAATTAGCATATGAAATACAGTAAACCAACTTTCTCTACCCGGAGGAAAATAATTACTATCTTTTTTCAGAGAGGAAACAAAAGAAATAAGTGTAACTGAGAGTAGAATACTGTACCCACCACGCAAGGAAAGAGGTGATTATTGTATAATAGAAGAAATCAATTTATAGATCCAAAAAGTACAGGAAAAAAAACAAGTGATCTTGATGCAAAAATTCATGTCACGTGTGAAAGAAAGGAGCAATCAAACAAAGTACAGTAACAACTTGTCTGAAGGAGTTAAAACTTAAAACTCATATTCTTAACTGGTTAGTAAAAAAAGCAGAGTACAATAAACTGAAAAAAAAGGGACTTGGGATCTAAAAGAAACAACTCAGAAATGGTTAGCTTTCATTTTCCTACTGGGAAAACAGCATGAAAATGACAGACAACTACGAATTCAGAAACATAAAATCGGAAGAAATAAGAAAAACCTAAGACGGGTTACCTTCACTTTTGTTGCAATTTGGACCATGCGAAAGAATCCCAGTACATCAGCCTGAAACGCCGGGTTAAAGAAGAAAATAAAAAGTAGAGAAAACGACAAAAACAAGTCTATCTGCCCACCTAACCAAGGGCATCAAATGCAACCCATCAAAGAAGAAGAAGAGAGAGGCCAATAGTAAAAACAAGGAGTTACAAAAGAATGGAAATATGAAATATAACACAAACAACATATGTTGTTAAAAACAGAGGAGAGAAGGAATATAATTATAAATATATCTCTACATTATATAAAAATATACAGTCTTGGGTGACAGAAGAAAGAAGGGAAGAAAGCGTGGAGGGGTAGCTTTTAGTGCGAAAATGGGTTTGTTAATGACAGATTTGGAATAATAAAGGCATCGGTTTCATGCCATGTATTTATGTCTTTTTGAACTGAAAGTGAAAGGTAAATATTTGACAAGGACTGAAGACTGAAAGCACATTAGATATTTGTGTGCGTTTTAAGGAAGAACAGCGATTGGGGAAGGGTGGGAAAACCGGTTTTAGAGGGAAAGGCTGTTAATGTTTTTTTTTTTAGTCTTATCTTTGATTGACCAATTGACTTAATGGCTATGGATTTTTAAAGCTTTTCGTTCCGATGCTAATTTGTATTGGAATTCTCAGTTTTCCTTGACTTTTTTTGACAAATCTTTCAAAGCACAGTACATCTCTAATCTTTTCTCTCTCTTTTTTTTAAAGAAACTTACTTTGAAATTTTGAGTTGAATTGTAAGGTTGATATGTTCTTGGATCCATGAAAAATAGCATAAAATAAAAGGGTAAAAATAAAACATTTAAATTCTTGTTAAATTTTAATTTAATGAATTCATTTGTTACATGAAAATGATGCAATGGAGAAGAGAATAAGAGAGTTGGTTCAACCTGACAAGTCCACATCTGCCACCGCCCAGTTTACACATGCACGATTTAAGTCTCTCTCGCCATGCAAGCTTACATTGGAATACGGGTGGCCTCTGCCCCAACACGTCTCTATTGTAAAGCTCGAGAGTTTAGAATAGTGACACGTTGGGGGTGTATGACATGGATTTTGAAATGAAAATTATAATTCTCTTATACAGTGTGAAGATTAAGTAAATTCATCACATGTTAAGTGCATTTGAATCTATATTATTTTTGTGTTACAATAACAATAGCATCAATTAAATTAATACTTATTCTATATAAACTTTAATTTATTTAAGAATCAAGTTGTGTTTATATTTTAGTATATAAATTTGACTTTAGAACGAAATTAAAATTTGTTAAAATATTTATTTTGATATAATTTAACGAAAATATTTATTGCAAAATTAATTCAAAGTCTATCCAACTTCAAAAATACGTTTGAAAGGTTTTTGAAAAGATTTTTGACTCGAACAAATTTTTAAAATGTCTTAAAAGTAAAAAAAGTGACTGCTCATACTGGTACGATGTTTTCTCGTACCGATAGGCAAAAACATTTTGATTTTCAAAGAGCACTTCTCGTATCGATACGAAAGCCTCTGTACCGATACCCGAAGTATCGTACCGATACAGATGTATTGTGTACCAGTACGCTATGCATTTAGTGCAACTGCTCTTTCTTGTTTTGGCAGATACAGATACACACTTTCGAATACCGATACTCAAGGTTGCAGAATGCATTTATAGCTGGATTTAAAGTCCCCAACGGCTAATTTTTTATTTGACTCTATACATACAAGCCAAAGACACTTGAAAAATAAGAAGATGAACATCTAAACTTAAAGATCAAGAGAGTAGAGTTCTTTGTTGTCTATTTTGTAATCTCTTGTAATTTAGTCTAATCCTAATGAGCCAAAATGTGTAAACACCTACCTAGTGAGGTAATTAGTTTACATTGTCAAGATCTAGTAATTGATGGATAAGTTCTAGTTGATCTTTATAAAAACTAAGGAGAATGTTCTATCTTAGCCCGTGAAAAGATAGAGATGTAAGGTTATCCATTTAGCTCGTAAAAAGGGAAGAATTCATTGTTAGTGAATTGAGAAATCTTTAATGTGGATGCTAAGGTAGTAGATGTAGACATTGGTTAGAAGGTTGAACCACGCTAAAATCGATCGTGTCAAAATGTCCATCGATTGAAAACATCGAGTCTATCATAATTAAATATCGATATGAGTCAAATTATCTAACTTCAAATAAGTATGAACCTATTTAGTATTTAAATCCAGATATCAAGGGAAGAATTAAGTTGAATAGGACTTAAACTAATAAAGATTAAAAATGTCATTGTACCGAAAAGTTTGTGGTAGTCTCCCTTCCATTATATACACAACTTCCGTTTGCGTTTAGTTTCAAAATTAAATTTATTAATTAAATTTTTTGTCCAATTAAATACTTGAACTTGATTATAGAGTTCAACTTGGTACCTAATTTATTTTTATAATATAAAATTTCGGAACAAATAAATACTTACAATTTTAAACTAATTCAAACCAATAAACTAAATCCAAATATCTATTTGAACAATAAAATATTTCCTGGTTGAAAAAAATGTATTAAATTGAACCTTAAAGGTAAGTATAAATACTAATTAGATAAAAAAGTAAATATTGAATTAAATTTAGATGTCTAAATATATATAAAACTCCTGTATTTTTTTAAAAAATTGTCATTTTTAAGTAATTTATCTTTAACAGTTCTATTTCACCTAATACTTTGTTTTTTTGTTGCCCAGATGTCTAACTGATACTCGATTCAAAGTTACACAACATTCTAAGAATTAATGTTGGGGAGCTTTCACGGACTATATATGTCGACTCACACGGTTGTGATCTAATTGAAAAAAAATACATTTATTTCGTGACATATACTAAAAAACTAAAGGGAAAATGATATTAATAATCGTTGTCACTCGATTTTCATTCGCTTTCTTTTTATTATATATTTATCATTATTTTTATGTATAATATAACATACTAGTATTATTAATACCTATTATTAAAACTCAAAAATAATAAAGAGGTCCATTTAAACACTAAAGAGGTCCATTTAAAATAAATAGTACTCACTTTAAATAAATAAAGACCCGTGAGTAGAGCCCATTTAACCAAAAAATAGAACCCATTCTAACCCTTTTTTTATCCCACATGCAGGATTAATGGCAGCCGTCAGATCTAGGGCTAATGATCTGACAGTCAAGATTGGACCAGCCAAAAGAGGGGAGGGGAGCCACCCGCGCCGACACGCGCCTAGCGCGTGCGATTCACGCGTGCGGATTTGGCTTACCCCAACCCTGATCGACGCCTCTGCTCACGTCGACAGCCGCGATGTTCGGTTGTTCCGGGACCAGGAAAGAGCACCGAAGATCGCCCAGCCCACGTCAAGCCCGTCCTGTGCTGCCGCCGTCCGATCACGCTTGCGAAGCAAAGAAGAAAATGGGTCAAACCCTACTTCGAAATATGAAAAAAAATCATTCGAAATTGCTCAGATTCGAGCCAAATCATATTGATTTCGACATATGGGAGAAGTCAACAATGAAATTCGAATATTTGGTGTAATTTCTCCGGAATTAAGGGATTTTGATTCCCAATTTCCATGTATTCTAGGTTAGAATGAACCTATATAAACTCATTTTCCCCTTTGTACCCGAAATTCACTAGAAAATACTTCATATTCGCAATATTGTACTCGGATTTCTTGTTGGAATAGAAGCAATCAAGCAAGCTTTTTTCGGGTATTCTTTTTTCTATTTGTTCATCTTTTATTTAATTTTTCTGAATATAATATGTATATGAGAATGGAATGTTTACCTTGAAAGTATGGTTGTTGAAGCCGAATTTCTTCTTTTTACTCGATTTTAAACGTTTTTCTTATTTTTTTAAAAAATAAAAATATAAAAAAACAAAAAATACCACCGTTAGACGGCGACAGGCGCCGGTAGAGGACAACCAGCGCGGTGGTTCATTCCCGGTGTTCTTCATTCTTGAAGAACACCAAGAACATTTGAGAGAACTTAAAGGGGGGGGGGGAGTTAATCCATTGTGATTTGAAAAAAATAAAGTAGGAGTTGTTTTAAAAATGGGTTGGGCTTTATACTTAGCATAAAATGGACTATTTCCACTCATTAAATCCCCCATTTTCACTTATTTTTACCCAACGGGAATCACACTTGCAAATCTTTTAAACCAGTCACTATTTTCTTCCTAATTTGGCCATGAAGTTTGAACTTTCCTTCAATTCGGTCATTCATCATTTTTTTTAAAAAAATCTTTTTTTAAAATTATTTTTAAATCTTTTTTCACCTTTCCTTAATTTAAATTTAAATTTAAATTTAACTTTTTTTTAAAAAATAATAATAGAAACTCCGGCTATAAAGTTAAGTGTTGACCCAATCTAGGAAGAATACACTCCTTTTTAATTAAACTCACATTCTAATTCTTATCATTAATTTAATTCAATTCTTTTTTACTTAATTACCTTGTTCATTTTTTGTCCTTTTTTAGTTTAAGTAATCATAGGATTAGGATCTTAAAACACTACAGCAAAACAGGTTTTAGCGGCATTTTTTACCCTATAGCAGCGTTTTTAAGCCCTGCTAAAAAAACTCGCGGCGCTAGACAAAACGCCGCAAGAAGTGCTGCTGAATTGAGCGCCGCACTAGTTGGCGGCATTTGTGACCAAAAAACGCCGCAAAAGATCGATACCTTTAGCGACGTTTGATATCTAAAACGCCGGTAAATGTTTTGAGATATAGCGGCGTTTTTGTAAATAACATTGTGTTTAGTAGCGTTTTTTGGCAAAACGCCGCTATATGTTAGTGATATTTAGTGGCACTTTTATGACAAACGCCGCAATAGCATGACTTTTAGTGGCGTTTTATTTTTCAAATGCCGCAATAGCCTGACTTCTAGTGGCTTTTTATTTTTCAAACGCCGCTAAAGGGATATAAAATAAAAAAAAATTAATTTTCCCAGTTTCTATTTCATCAAAAAATATAAATTACATATACAAAATGTTCGTTAAATAAAATATTTATTTCATCCCAAAAATATATTGTCACAATAAACTCAAAATATTTGTTAAGCAAAATATTTATTTCAGTACAAAAAGTACATTTTGTTGCAATTTAATCTACTCTACATATTCGTTCCTAAGCATCTCTTCCCCGATCCACTACCTCTCGGTCACCACTAGCGCCGACCACCATCTCAAATCCCTATACCAAAAAAAGTTAAATATGAGAAGTTAATAGCAGTTTCAGATAACTTACATATCTCTTGAACTCACACAATCACTCCGAACCAAAAGGACATTACATTTATTTCTTACTACAACCTTTCTATGAACTGCTATTAAAAAAAGAATAGCTGTAAAGTAACAAGCTAGTTAAATCTCCTTCATTAAATGTATAGATAAGCAACTAAAATATCTCAATGGTAAGTACAAGAACAAGTAACGAGTAATAACATGAAGGAATCACCAATGTAACATGAAATCTTCTCTCCCCATGCAAACATTATACAACTTCTAACCCACTTTCATGTTTCTAAACAAACTCGGCAAGCAATCTAAAGTATGAGCACAACTATTTATTAGTCAGAAAACATTATCTTTACATGAGTCTAAGATGTACACATCATTTGTAATAGAATAAAAGCTGACAGTTTCATTGTAACACCCCTAGCTCAGTTTGGAAAGAACTGAGCTAGGTAGTGTTAAGAACAAGGAAAAAGGAAAGGCCTAGTATCACAAGGCCATGCATTCGTAGACAAGCAACAAGGGACACGAGATTTCAAGACCAACAAAACTTGCAAACAATAACCCAAACAAACTACTTGGTCTAGTCATATAAAAGGATAAAGATCTTGAATTAGAACTATATTCATTAATGAACCATTGGCAAGAAAATTCCACATTTCATTTACACACATAGACACAAGATAATCAATCTTATGTGTCGAATATTCCCTAATCACATACATTTGCAATTGTGTACAAGTTCAATCTACCATTCTCATGTTTACCCCAAAAATAGGTCAAACAACTTATATACATTTTTATAACTTAAAAATAGTCCACTATATTCTCCTAAACATTCAAAACAGTCCCTTCATTACACATATTTTCAAAACTGCCCATTACCCAATTTACATACTTAGACATGTCAAAATAGTTCTCTAGCATACAAATGCACACTCAAAGCAGTCCAGCAATTATCATAGACTTCCAAAACAGTCCCAAGCATCAAGGTACTCAATTGAACATGTCTAAAACAATCCTCAATTATTCAGATCTGTCCAAAACAGTCCCTAGATCCTATACATACAATTTACACACACAAAACAGTCCCCAAACACCTTCATATGTACAGGGCAGTCCTAAATTCCATGTTTTAAATTGAAACATGTCCTTTAATATCTCTTTAAATATTTCCCCTAATTTTATACAAGTCAAAACAGTCCTCCAACATTATTAAATCATGAAAACAACCCCTAAATCACTGCACAACCAGACCTCAATTGCCATAGTATCGAAACAGTCCATACATGCCTAATTAAAATCATGGCAGCCTTCACACCTTCCTAATATGAAATGCAAACAGCACATAACTTCCAATATATACCATATAAGCATAGGAGATCATATAAACACTAAAATCATAATAGCTGAGTACCCAAACTTACTAGTTCAAGTTCAAACAAGTTAGTATTATGATCAAGAACAAGCATTCTAACGAACCACAACTCTAACAACAATATTATAAACTAAACCTTTGAGAACTTCTATTTTAATGGGGGAAAGAGGGGTACTTACATCCTTTGTTAAATAAGCAAGAATTCAAGACAAAGCCACCAACCAACGGTTCAAAATTAAGCTCCCATGGACTTTCTCTCACTCACTCTCTCTAAGTCTCGGCTAAGGAGAAGAAAGGATGAAGAGAAAGTGATATCCAACACCTTACTTCCCCAAGCCGAGCCATCCCTCTCTCCTTTGCCACATGTAAGCATTTGATAAGGACACATCTTCATGCCTCCTTTCTAAAACTAATTTTGCTTGCAAACTTCTTATGAACTAGAAAAGTACTTATGACTCGGATTTGAGTTTATGGTTCTAAAACTAATATGCAGATTGTTTTAAATTTATGGTTTTGAGTGGAACATTGTTTACATTGAACTAGAAAAGTACTTAATCCTAATTTGAAAGCATAAGAACAGAGCGTAGCATTAATAGTATAACAATAAGACCTTGAGCAAAACAGTCCTATCCCATTCAGAAAGTAAAATGACAGATAAGTAAAATTAACAAGTTAATTAACTAAAGCTGTAATCCATAGTGCTTTTACTAAGTTTTTGCTTGCCCAAAGCACAAGAAAAATTGAAAAGAACTAGAATTTCGAATCTAACTTCTGCAAATAACAAAATGCACGCTTCAAATTCTTTTCACTATTAAACTTAACACTTAATTCATTTGGCCAATCACATTTATAATCAAATACGATGTCCATTTATGTTGAAAAGAAAAAAGAAGAGCAGATAATAAAGTACCTAAATAATAAAGTCTGGTCTATGAGCTGAAATCCAACAAGCTTTACAAATAACACCAGATGCCAGAAACTGCAGAAAAGAAAAAACAAGAGTCGACTTCTAATTAATATACATATATTGAAACTATACATGGCATTAATTTGACTTAATCAAGCAAATAGTTAAAAGAAAAAGAAAAGGCAATGCAAACTCAACAAAAATTGAGCAAAAAAGAGTAACAGAAACAAATTGAATAATAATCTAGAAGTTGTTCACGAAATGGGACACAAAAGTAAAGAGCCTGAAAAAAGGACAAAAAATAAAATAAGACATTAGTCAAATCTGAGATAGTGCACTGTTGGCCAACAATTTCGAACAAAAACACCCAACACGAAACTTAAACTAATCTAACCAAATAAATTTCAAATATAGCACAAATCCAACTTTACAACGATCATACAATGTAAATGAAGGGATAACAAAAGCAATATTAAAAATATTAAACATAACCGTGAAGAACTAAATCTAAACTACCTTAATAGAAATAATGAATTGGATAATAATTTAATTAATGACCAACAACATACAACCCCTAACCGCTTTCCCTCTCTAATCTTAGTTATCTATCATGACCAATATCTGGTCTACAACATCTCAGTAAGCATATCGAAAATATAGGCATTGTAATTTTAGTCTAAATTGGGCATACAATTACTAGAGAAATTTCATATAGGTTTTTTGACAAACAAGACGAATCGAATTAAAGTCAAAATTGACCAATATTAGAATGCCCAGGATTTATAACGTCATTGTTCTTCAAAACTCACTCCAAAATAACGTGGTTAAGCAAACTCATATCAAGGACAACTTTGATAAATAGAAAATGAAAACCCTTGAAACGAAAGTGAAAGAAAAATAAACTTGACCTTGATGTTAGAGCGGCGTAGCCAAAAATGGTGAAACCAAAACCCTTCCATTTTTGAAGAAATAAATAATGAATAATCTTCATTTTTTTGCTAAAAAGTGGAAATGACCCTTCGATTCTTTTGGGTGGGAGTTTGTGCAAGAGATAGAATAAGAGGACCATAGATATTTACCTAGGAAATTTCACGGAGGAAACAATTAGGGCTAGAGTGAAACACGATTGATGAAAGGATAGAGTGAGAGACGACTGCAACGTGAGTGGGTATAATTTGAGAGTGAAACGGCTCCTGACAATGGAGGAAAAATTAGGGCTTCTGGGTGTAATTTGGGGATCGGTTGATGGAATAACCGAGACCAGTGAGAGGGATATATTACACAATTGTGGCGTTTTAATTATAATGCCACTAAATAGGAACTCAATGGCGGCGTTTGGTTGAAGAGCGCCACTATAGATCATCATATTGCGGCGTTTGTTTTAAAAACGCCATCATAGGTACACTGAAATTGCGGCGCTTTCCAATAAATGCCGCGAATATTGTAAATCGTGGCGTTTTTTTCAAAAACCACAGTGAGATATTCAAATTTAGCGGCGTTTGGTGATAAAACGCCGCTATAAGTGCCGCCATATATCAAGACTAATGAAGTGAAACCCTAGTTAGAGATTGTTGTAATATAATAAAACTATATTCATATTTAAAGTTCATAAAGAACACTTAATTATACTTTAATCCCCAATAGGTAAAAGTACTTAGACTATTTTAGGCTAATAACTATTAACTTAGAATAAATAAAAGCTTCAACACACTAAATATTTATTTGATTGTTTGTTAAGAAAGTGAAATGTATTTAATGCGGTGTCCTACCAAAGGGAGGTAACAGGTTGGCGCCAGAAGTGTTGACGGTGATTGGAGTTTACTCTCCTGGCGGTAGGACCGTTAAAATGGAACTAAATTCATAAAGGGACAATAATTTAAATTTTACACGAATTTGCAAAATATGACTTTAAAACATTTTGTAATCGGCTAGGTTACAATTTTTGGGCGATGTGGGGGTGCTAACCCTTCCCCATTCGCAATTGACTCCCGAACTTGTTTTTGTGTTTTCGTAGACCAAAACCGTTGTTTTAATAAAGTAAAATGTTTTATTAAAACGACCTATTTTTAGGTGATCCAATCACACCTTTTTAAAAGATTAGTGGCGACTTCGTTGTTTTCATTTTTAAAACGTTAAGACCACTTTCGAAAAAAAGGTTGCGACAATAACATTTGATCAAAAACAATTATATTAAAGATTTATGCCCAATACAGCGGCGGTAGAAATTTTTAGTTTTTGCAAGCGTCTTAATTTTAGGGTTTAGGGACTTAGTTTAGGGTGTATGGTTTAGGTGGTTTAGAATTTAAGGAAGATGGTTAGAGTTTAGAGGCCAAGGTTAAGACTTAGGGTTTAGAGGTTAGTGTTTAGGTTTTAGGATAATATGTTGAGGGTTTATGTTTTAACCTATAAACCCTAAATTCTAACCATAAACCCTAAATTTGATTCACAATCCTTAAATTCTAAATTACTAGACATAAACCCTTAAACCCTACACCCTAAGTCCCTAAAATATTAATAACCACTTAACTATGAGTGATTATTTTTTTGACAGATTAACCAAACAACTTTATTGATAAATAAAATAAAACCAGAAAATAAACATAATAGAAGTTTTAGAACATCCAAAAAAACATCTATAAAGAAAATTATAAATCTAAAAAGAAAATATAAGCGCTGCACAAGTTAGATCAGACAATTCCTCGTTGCACCAAAGAAATTCTATACGGTCAATTGTAGGAAGGGTTCGTGGGGAGTTGTTAAAACATGAACTATGAGTGATAATAATTTGATTATTAATCTATTAATTTTATTAATTAGTTATTTAACTCTCTAAATGATATTCATTAAGACATTTGTTATTAACCTTTAATTGGAAAAAAATGACACAGCACTAACAATTTTTTTTATAATTACAAATTTGATCATCGTTAATTACATATTATATATTTTTAATTTAATAAATTTAATCACATAATAATAAATGTCACAACCTGATTTGATGAAAAATTATTAAACAAAAAATTATGGTCGAATACATGTATTTTATTCCTCAAAGATTTTTTTCAACAATATTTCTCAAAGATTTCATTTGTAATTTAATTAGGTGGTTACTCTTAATTTATTTATTTCAATAAATTAACAAGATAAAATGAGTTTGAGCGAATATTTGTATTATTACTCCTTAAAGATGAATCATTATAATTGAGGTGGAAATACCTCTCTCTTTAGAGCCCTGTTACATTCATTTCTATCTTAATAGAACACAAACTTTACTCAATGAAGGACTGAAGTAAAAAATCCTATCTATAAAGTAAATTTCTAAGAAGACAAAGATTTCAATCCCTTTAAATCCGAGTTGATTTATTTGATGAACAAAATCTCCTAATTCCTATAAACGGTTAGGTGTGTCCGAGTAATGCGGTCCATGACAAATTCATCTTTGTTAGCGCATATATCTAACTATTATGGCTTAGGGATGTAAAAAATTGACCCAACCTGAAAATCTGCTTAAAACTTGCTTGAGTCAGAACTTAGTTTGACCCGAGAAAGCGATGACCCGAAATCGATCTGTAAGACTATAACCGAGTGTTGTTGACCTGAATCCGAGCTGGACATGTTACTGTAGTAACCGAATTCGACCTGAACCCGAATTGAACCTGTTACTGTGGACCTGGAACCCGACTAAAATGAACCCGAACCCAAGACTAACCTGGAAGATAACCAATATTACCCGACTAAATCTGTGAATCCCGATATCCTAAACTGAACCGAATCTGTGGAGCCCGATAACCTAAGATAGGAGCATGTTAAACTACGCTATCATAGCGTTGCATCCCTTTTTACAAATATTCAAACAACAAAGCTCAAGGATTTAAGGCGAAGGATTTCAAACTCGCCATACTAGAACTACCGAGCGAATAAGGCAAATACTTATAGTTCGGAGTTCTCAAAGCGAAGGAGGTAGATACTCAAAGCTCAAAGATTTCAGGCGAAAGATTTCAAACTCGCCGTATTGGGACTACCTAGCGGAGGAGGCAGATACTCATAGCTCCATACTGTAGGGAGAGGAAGGGCGAACAGTTCTATGTAGGAGGAACTCACAGCTCAGAATCTTCAAACAGGGAAGTAAGACAAAATTAGTGCCTATAGTCTTTGCTTTATTATTGTTCCACAAGTATAAGCAAAGAGGGGCAGCTATAATCACTAATTTTGTCTTGGGTGGACCCATTTTTATTTTCGTTTTTGTTTTCACAATAATGGGCTCATATAATTTACTACTTTCTAAATAATATTACGGGCTCTGTTTTATCCCTTTGTTAAAACCTTAAAAAACTCAAAAATGAAGCTAATTACTAGTACTATTTTAATTAAGCATTTATTTATGGGTATTGTTATCTAATATCATAGTATACTATTCATTATCATATTATTGTTATGATTATGTTATTATCCATTTGTAAAGAATACCTAAATATTACTAGAAGTGTTATGTTATCCTATTACCTTATTATCATCACATGTTATTACCGTTTATATGGTATTATCATTATTATTATTATAAAACAAATATGAAAATATAAAAAGAATGTTAAATGAAATAAAAAAGCCCAAATGTATATAATATAAGAGTCAATTACAAAAATGTATTACATAGTGGTCCATTTCGGGCTCAATAATAAAGAAACCTAAACCCTAATCAGCTCTATTGGTTGTGCAGCCAAATCCCTGCCGCTGGATCAAGGTGAGGATGAACGACTCAGATGGAAAGGAGAACGACTCCCAGCACCCGACGCGCCTCACGTGAGCTGCTTTATTTTCTCGACACGCGTGTGGATTTCACGAACGCCCTTTCAATCCCATGACCCTTCGAACTACGACAACGCTAGCACCACGACGGCGCCACAACAACGGCCACCTCGTCAATGACCTCCACGATGGCGATTGCTCCCCAAGCTGACTCTCTACTGGTCCCCTCCTTTGGTCCCTCTCAATGGCCGTGCCACATACAGACAAGCCAATAAGAATGTCAGAAAGGGGAGGAGCGCACAATAAATTCAGGGTTTTTCAGAGAATTAACCAGCAAAGAAATCATGAATGTATATGAACCAGGACAAAATAACGATCGGCCAATAGGTTTTTTTTTCCTGATTTCTTTTTACATTTCTTATACGTGTAATTTCGAGAGGGTATATATACTGCCCTAAAATGATTATAAGAGGAGATCAGAGTGAGAGCAAAAATGGCAAGCATGTATTATGGGATTTCCATTCAATAGAAAGCAGAGAAGCAACCTCAAGCTTTTGAGGTATAATCACTCTTACTCATTTACAATATACGCATAGAAAAAAATCTAGTTAGGGTTTTGCGTTTACCTTTTAGCGGCCTATTTTCTCCTCTGTCGTTTCGTCTCCCACCCGTTAATAAGCCTTGAATGGTGAAACGTAGTGGAGACGGCCTCGGAGAAGGTCTCTGACCTTGGCGAGTTTTAAAAGGAAAAATAGGGGTTCTTTTAGTTCTATTTTTGGGGATTTTCAAAAGAAAGGTTTAATTTTGAATGAAAGGGGCCCGAATATGTGTTTTAGGGTAAAGAATGGGGTTTTTGGTGACTTTTGAGGTTTGTCGGGCCCTGTCAAACGGTGGCCGACACGGCAGTAAAGCCACAAAAAACTGGGTTATACAACCGGATTCTGGGCTGGGCGACGGCGATGATGAACACCACGGCGGTGTTCATCCCCTGCCCAGAGAGCTCTCAGAGAGTTTGGGTTTTTTTTTTGCGTTATAACTATTTTTTTCTATTTCTGGTAAAAAACGTATAATATACTGTTTTAATGTTAAAAAAAGGGGAAATTGTGTTTTAAAACCTTTCGTACCGGCCTATTCACCCTTTAAGGAGCTCCATATTTTTAAACCCCTTCTGTGGTCCCTGAACATTTGCGGTGTATTTCAATTTGGTCACTGTTTCGAGCAGAGTTATCTCTTTTTTAGTTTGTCCTTTAATTTTGTTTCTATTCAATTAAATCCCATTTCCAGTTCATAATGTGATGTTTAATATGTTTTTTAAAACATTAATCTTGTGGTTGATTAGTTTTAAAATGTATTGATATGTTGGACATCGTTTTTTTCGAATGCTAGAGAACCTAAGTTTTTAGGCCTTATGTTTATTGGACCTAGTTCCTAGCTTTGGGTTTAGATTAGATTCAGGGCCTTTAGGTTTTGGGCCTGGCTTTGGGAAGGGGTTTTAGATTAGATAAGTTGGTTTAATTTAAGTCGCGTGCCCGTCTTATAGGGGCGTGATTCCTAAATCAATTTAGTTAATTCTAGATTTGGGTTCTTAGGGCCTTGGTTAGATTAACGTTCGGGTTAATCTAATGAATTTAAATTTGCTCGTGGCTCATTAGAGTAAATGCTAAATTCGTTAAATTAATTGAACGTTTCTTAATGGCTTAGGTTAAAATTAATTTCAAACTTAGATTGACACTTAAATTATCAATTAATTATCATAATTTCTTAGGATTTTAGTAATTTAGGGCTAATTAATTTAAGATTAAATACTAGAATCACTTAATTAACAATTAGGCCACCAATTGAACTTCAATAATTTGGGGCTTTTCAGGTTAGGTCTTGGGGTAGGCCTTGTGTGTTTATCTTTTATGCCTTTTCGTTGCCATCTCCTGTTTTGTCATTCATATGACTATAATGTTTGATTGCACATTAATTAACTCGGATCACAAAAAGGGGAGGTATTCATTAGTTCCGATATTTGGGTCGTAACAGTCCGAGCTTAAAGGATGTTGATCAAATATCTGAATTAATCCTTACCGACTCAAGAAAGAATTAAAATTTGACAAAGCCATTACATCATTCCCTAACTGCTTGCACCATGCATAAAAGGTGACGTACGAGATTCGAACCGTAAATTAACACGACAATCGGGCTTATTCGATGTCGGTTTAATCTATGGTCCGATGTACCGTCAACCTTATTAATTAAATGTCCAATTAATTTGAACCCACCAATTTGATAAAGCCCGTTCAATTAAGGTTAATTTTCAACTAAGGTCACCAAATTAAATTCTTTTCAAATTCTGACAATTTCCTTCGATTAAAAGCAACAAATATTTTGGTACCAACTTTCGGGCATGATGGGGGTGCTAATCTTTCCATGCACGTAACCAACTCCCGAGCCCTTTCAAAATGAATCTTTGGTTTTGTGGTGTTTGGCTTACCTTATCCAAGTGGCCGGTGGTGACTCATAGTTTTCAATTAGTTTTCCAAAGATTTTTTTTTCAAAAGAAATCCCTTTAAACCAAGATTACGAAGAAATGATTTTGGGGATAACCCGTAGCACCAAACTTATAATTTTTCTAAAGATTTTTTCAAAAAACGTCGTTACAGCATGGCGACTCCGCTGGGGATCAATTTTGTTTTTCAAAACAAAAAGATAGTTAGGCCAAATAAGATATTTGTTGCTTATTAATGATGGAAAATTGTCGGGACTTCAATTGAATTTAGTAAATTTGAACCTTTCGCGAAAATGTAACTACAATTGAACGGGCTTTGATAATTGATGGCTTTTGAATTAATTTTTCATTTAATTTCTAAGGAATCACCGACATATATTGCACCATCTCATCAAGCTCTACACCCGAGCTTCATCCTTTAAGTGAGAGTGAAATGCCACATACCCACGTGAGCAACCCTCCACGGGTTGGTAATTCACTTCCGGAATCCACGCCTCTTGACACATGAGCATCCATCCACGTCATTAGGTTGTACTTTCCCTCAAACTGAAACCAATTCGCAAGCTTGTAATGGGCTAGAATTGAGGCTCTTGTTACCTTAGTAGGTGATAAGATAGGTTCGGGTACCCAATTAGAACCGAACTCATGTGTGTGAATTTAATAAGACTACCCCATTAGAGCCATGCAGATAACCATAGAAAATTAGAATTCCTATGATTAGGGTTTTCTCTTATATGTTTGCCTCTCATTTAATTTATTTAATTTTATCTCTTCTTGTTTGCGAGTTTATTTTTCACCTCATGACTAACCTTTTCTCTTGTTTTCTGTTCTTTTTATCTTTATTTCGCATATTATGTCATAATCATGAAGAGCACACTGAGTCTGGGAATAGTTTGAAATTAAAAACTAGATCAATGGGGGACTTAGTTCGCAGCAGTGACGAGAAGAATTCTGACATTCAGATGTGGTCAGAAGGGGAACAGTTACATGAGGGAGATAATATTGCCGAAGGATTCAGATCAGCCATGCCAGCCACGACATTCATGAACACCAGATTTAATGATGTATCTGATTTGAAGTCATTATGGAACAATTGGAATTTCGAAACAATGAGCACTTTCAGAGAAGAGTACGGTGACATCGCATATTTGATGGAGGTTCTAGTTGACCAAGCATTACTGCAAACTTTGGTGGGTTTTTGGAACTCCGCCTACAGTTGTTTCACAATTGGTAACTTCGATCTCTCTCCTACAATTAAGGAATACCAGGATCTCATAAACTGCAAAAGAATTGATATGGATCGAGTGTATTCTAAGCTGAGTAAAAACAAAGCTTTCCGAGGAAAGCTTGTAGAATATCGGATACATTACTGTCTTGTGTTGAGCAGCAGGTCACCACCTGGAACAGTAAGAAGTATCTTAAATGGGAGGGAATCCTGGCTTTGGCTTCTGTGCACCCCGTGGGTCGAGTTCAGCGGAACCTGTCCGCATGTTTGATCTATGGGTTGGTATTATTCCCTCGGGCTTTGGGCCTCATTGACCCATCAGTCTTGGATCTTTTTGAATGTTTGAGTAGTGAGACCAATCCAGTACCTGTTATTATGGCTGAAACCTTCCGATCCTTGAGGTTTTGTCGGGAGAATAGAGGAGGACATTTCCAAGGATGTTCACAACTTTTGACAGTTTGGTTTTACAGTCACCTTTGGACCAATCCTATTTTCTCCAGACCCCTTTACGATGGTAAGTTATCACCCTTGGAAGAGTTCTTACGAAAGAATGACTGGCCAACCCGTAGATCTGATGAGGTATGGCTGGACATTCTCTGGAACCTAAAGGAATAAAATATAGTTTGGAGGGCACTGTGGTTGTTGGCAAAGAATGTTCTCTACAAATGTGGAGAGTATTCGTGGGTACCGTTGCTTGGCCTTTGGGGGCACACTGCCTACGCGCCCTTGTTAGACTTAAGGCAATATAGGTCAAAACAGTTCGTGCCAGCCACCAAAGGGCTGAACGAGTTCAACTTGGATTACACAAAGGATAAGGGCTATAATGCGATGGTATACAATGCTTCTTCAACCTGGAATAGTGTGAGACAGGTTAGGATCATGAATGCTCCATATATGGCTACTCTTGAATATAAGGCATGGCGATTCAACCGTGTCAACGACAATATTCCACATTTAGCCCCCGATAACAAGAAATCTTTAGAAGAAAGATTGGCCACATTCCCCACCGAAGCCGATTTGATGAGAAAATAACTTGAAGATGAGCGAAAGAAATGCCTCAAGCTCGAAGAGAAAGCCCATCAAGAGAAGTTTGACTTCGAGTTAGAAAAGACACAGTTCGAAGGAATAGTCAGAGACCTAAAAAAGAAGAGAGATGAGCTAGAACTTGAACTCAAGCTAGAAAAAGAGGAGATTCAACAGCTCAAGAGGTTAAATAGAAGCAAGAGAGTCGTAGAATGAAGGTCGAGCGAGGGGTTGGAGCACCAAATTAAGGAAGAAAAAGCACGAGCCGAGAACTATAAGAGGATGTTTCTCGAGTGCAAAGACCGAATGCTCGCTTTGACCCAAGAAATGAAGAATCTGCGAACCTCCCATTCAAAACAAATTGAGAATGACAACACCAAAGTAGAGCCTTGAAAGATCAAGTGAAATGTATGGAAAAGTCTCTTTTCAAGCACATGAGCTCGACTAGCAAGTTGAAGGCCAGCAACTCAGAAAATCAAGCTTTGATAACACGTGTCGAAGAGTTGGAAGCCGAGGTTCAACAACTCAAGGACCATGTAGCAAACATGAGATGGGCAATTCAAGTACACCCAACTCTGAGTTTGGAACAATTGCACTTTGCCGCCTACACAATTTGGAGACAGGAGCAAAAATTGGCATGGTGGGAAGCTCATATGCAAGAGGTTTCCAGAAGATACAATTTCTAGCTGAAGACGCTACCGAGCTTCACGATTGTGTCGATGATGACTCTTAGGAAGAATAGATGATTGTGTGGATTTTAAGGGAGATTATCAACCTCGACACTACCTTGAAATCATATGTGTAGTTAGCTTTCTCTAAGTTATTGTAATAGAACGATGTTCCCATCAATAAAAGTTGTTTGATGATGATATTTACCGAATTCAGTGTTGCTCTTTGCATCTATGCATCATACATTTATTTGCATACTTCATTTAAATACCAAAATTAACTAAAAGACTTTTCATTACAGAGAGAGAAAGTATTTTAATTCTTAAAAAATTCAACCATTATGCACTAATACGGAACCCGGCTACAGTCCCGAACCATGGAGGATAGACTAGCCAAGGTAGAACAGGGGCAAAAAGACCTTGAAATGTGTTTGGACGGGATTGGCCAAGATATCAGGGACCAGATAGCTCAGTCACAAGATGTTGTTATCGCTCAGATAACCAGTTTATTGGCAAAGATGAAGGGCAATGAGGGAGTATCCATCGACAACCCAAGTTTTGACGAGCAATAAGGTGTTTTGTATCATGCGAAGGTGCAACCGGATATACCAGAACCTGGGAAAATGGTTTACATTAATCTCGCGGGAGTTTCCACTGACCCTGTTGTTGGGGAATCAGCAAGTCACCACGGGGGAGCTCCAACAAATCAACCCATTGATTTGGGAGTAGGCTACGAGAATGAAGTACCAGACTTGAGTATGATGGATGAAGTAGAGAAAAGAATTAGGGCCGAGATTTGGAGAAGAAGTATGGGGAGCAGTTTCGTATGCTCAAAGAAAGGCTAAAAGTTATCCAATAGGGCGATGAACATGAGAATGATGCAAGCGATTTGAGTTAGGGGCTGATTTTGTTCTCCCACTCAAATTCAAGGTGCCTGACTTCATCAAATATGACGGGACCACTTTCCCATCAGCACATATTATCATGTACTGCATAAAGATGGTTACTTTTGTGATAGATGAGAAGCTACTTATCCACTACTTCTAGGAGAGTTTGACCGGGTCTGCAACTCTGTGGTACACCATGCTCAGCCGAACAAATATCAAGTCATGGAAGGACCTAAGAAAGGCCTTCGTAGAGTACTACACGCGTGTAACATACATGATCCCTAGTCGAATTATGCTAGAATGGATTGAACAAAAGACAAATGAGAATCTACGCTAGTATGCCCAGAGATGGCGTGACGTGGCCACTCAAATCCAGCCACCGATTTTCGAACTTGGGATCACACTCATGTGCATCAATACTTTAAGGGGAACGTTGTTTGATCGTTTGATAAACAATACTACCCAAAAATTTGCTGATATGGTAAGAATCAGAGAATCAATTGAAGTTGCAATAAAAAATGGAAGGATTGATAGTGAGGAGAATACATGTAAAAATTACAAGAAAAGAGATAACGAGGTGAACAATGCAAGCACCTACGTAGCTCCAAAGAGTTTCAATATTTCACCACCACGAGCCGCAGCCAGAGGAGGGCAGAGGTCAAACAAGAAGGAGATCAGGGCCCCGAAGAGGGAAAATGAGAAGATGTCATTTACACCACTCCCAGTATCATATGTTGAACTATACTCGCAACTGCATAAGGCTAATTTGGTCCGGCCTTATTATGTCACTCCTTTTAAACCACCATTCCCTGCGCGGTATGATGAAAAGGCAAACTGTGAAAATCATGGCAGCGTTCCGAGACACTCGATTGAGAATTGCATTGCATTCAAAAAGTTCGTACAAAACATGATAAATTCCAAAGTGTTACAGTTAGACGAACCGAATGTAGCCACTAACCTGTTATCGAATCATAGAGGCCGTGGCGTAAATGCAATCGAAGATGAGTATACCAGGAGAGCCAAGACAAGCGTGTCTGAGGTCAAATCCCTTTTGAGGTGAGTGTTTCAGTAGTTATGTGTTGCACGCTTCATCAACTGGGTATGGAGATTGTGCAACAAGGAAGTGGACCGTATTGTGAGTTCTACCATGAGGAAGGATATGACATTAATTGTTGTGAGGAGTTAAAGCAGATAATTCAGAGAATGATGGACAATAAGGAGATTGAATTCTTTGAGAAAGACAAAGAGAGAAAGGAATCAGACGTATGTACGTCGGATACCCCCAAGATCAAGTATGGGGTAGATAGACCTTTTATTATATCACTTAGGCCAAAGCCCGAAAGCTCATCCTAAGATGAGAGTTCTAAAGTAACTCCAAAGATACGAATTTTGGCTCCTCCTTTTCCATTTAAGGTTTTTCGGAAAGTCCCATGGAGCTATACTACACACGTTTCTATACCAGGGAAGCCAAAAATACAAGGGGATGAGAAACTATCCGATGAAGGACCCTCAAAGGAAGAAAACCCAGTGGAACCAAGCGCCGAGGTGGTAAATAAAGTAGGACATTTTACCAGAAGTGGCATATGCTATTCGCCAGAAATGGTAAAGATGTTAGAAGAATCAAGAGACAAAGGCAAAGCAGTAACTGTCGAACCCGAAAAGATTTTCGGAGAGGAACCTCCCCCTAGAATTCATGAGCTAGTAACAGAGAGTCAGGCTCAAGAATTCTTGAGGTTCCTAAAGCACAACGACTACAACATTATTGAGTAGCTTAAAAAATAGCAAGCACGAATTTCAGTACTTGAGTTGCTGTTAAGTTCAGAAAAACATCGCGACGCATTGTTGAAAAGACTAAATCAGACGTTCGTGCCAGAAAATATCTCAGTGGACAAGTTAGGCAAAATAGTGGGCCACATTACTACAAATAACTACATCACTTTTACCGACGACGAGATTCCTGACGGAGGCATGGGATCAACAAAGGCTTTAAACATCACCACCCACTTCAAGGGGCATATCTTACCAGGGGTGCTCATCGACAACGGGTCCGCCTTAATTGTATTACCTATGGCGACCCTGAAAAGGCTCTTAGTGGACGGTTCGTACATGAAACCATGTCAAAATACCGTTAGGGCATTTGATGAGACCAAGAGAGATATTATCAGGAAGATAGAAATACCATTGTTGATTGGTCTCACGGAGTACGTTGTCGAATTTTTGGTAATAGACATCCAACCCACATACAACTGTCTGCTAGGGAGGCTGTGGATTCATTCGGCCGGAGCCATGCCTTCATCCCTGCACCAAAAATTGAAATTTTTTATTAATAGGAAATTGGTGAGTGTGGGAGCTGAGCAAGACATTATTGCCTCCGTGACTACCGACGCTCCTTATATCTAAATTGACGAAGATGCTGTTGAGTGCTCCTTTAGGGCCTTGGAGTTCGTGAATACTACCTTCATGGCAGAAAAAAGCAAGATCCCACACCCTAGGCTGTCAAATTGCACCAAGATGACAGTCTGGCAGACCCTAGGACAGGGAGCCAAGAAGGGTAAAGGGCTAGGAAGGAGTTTGCAAGGATGCCTACGCGCTAGGAGCGTCATCGACAAGAAGGATCAGTTCAGGCTCGACCATAAACCCAATTTTCACCAGAAAAAGCTAGAATGGAAGAATAGAGAAAAACAAAGGAATGCCAAATTCAGAGGAGAGGACATCCTATGTGAACCAATGACTTTCCCCTATTTAAAGAACACTTTTATGTTTGGGGTAATAATCAATGTGGAAGAGAAGATATACGAAGCTGGTCTAGAAAGTGCAGAATTCAGCAAGGAGGAAACACTTAGAGAGAAAATACAGTAAATACTTGGCTGGAATCCGCCCTTACCTCCCAGGGGAAACACTCAGCAATTAGACTGTTGAGGATCTGTCAGTAGTTTTTAGGTCAAGATCAGAGTAATGCTCGGAACTAACCCTATTCGCTTTTGCCCGCGAGCAATAGAGATCTTTTGTAAAGGGCTCCAATGTTAATCTGCTGGCTTTCTAATTCAATAAAAGGATGATTTCTATTTTTTCTCAAATGGCAAACGTTTGTTTTCTTTGTTTTACATTCATTCATTACAATCATTATTCATCATTATTTTCATTAATCCCATAAGAAGTATTATTTTCCTGTCCTGGTACATATTCGTTCAAATTGTTTCAGGGTCCCTATCATTTTTTGTATAAATGGTTCCGAGTCTAACTCTGAGATAGATTTTGAGCGACCCTCGTGTTTGGCAGAAGTCGAGGAAATGGATGATGAGATAGAAGTAGAGATCTCAGATGAACTACTATGACTAATGGAAAGTGAAGATAAGCAAATTTCGCCTCATCAAGAAGAATTAAAGATCCTCAATATGGGAACGGAAGAGGAAAGAAAAGAAGTAAAGATTGGCACTGCCCTCTCGGCTGAGACCCAGCGTGAATTGGTTGAGTTGCTTTTAGAATTCGGCGATGTTTTTGCTTGGGCTTATCAAGACAGGCCAAGTTTGGACACAGATATCGTAGTGCACAAGCTACCGATCAAGCCAGAATATAAACCAGTTCAACAAAAACTCAGAAGGATGAGACCAGAAATGTTATTGAAAATTCGAGAAGAAGTGAAGAAACAGTATGATGCCAGATTCTTAGGAGTCTCTAAATATTTGGAGTGGGTGGCGGACATAGTCCATGTTCCCAAAATGGATGGAAAGGTTCGTATGTGCGTAGATTACATAGACCTTAATAAGGCAAGTCCCAAAGATAATTTTCCACTACCTCATATTGATACTTTGGTCGACAACATCGCATGACATTCATGGTTCTCTTCATAGATGGTTTCTCGGGGTACAACCAAATCAAAATGTATCCGGACGACATGGAGAAAACTATGTTTGTGACCATGTAGGGAACATTCTGTTATAAGGTAATGCTCTTCGAATTTAAGAATGTCGGGGCAACCTACCAAAGGGTTATGGTAACCCTTGCCCATGACATTATGCACAAAGAGATCGAGGTATATGTAGATGATATGATCGCCAAATCCCGAACGGAGGAGGAGCATATCCAAAATTTGAGTAAACTTTTCTAGAGGCTAAGAAAGTACCAGTTGAAACTCAATCCAGTTAAATGCACATTCGCTATCATGTCCGGTAAACTCTTAGGCTTTGTGATTAGCCGAAAAGGGATTGAAAATAACTCGGATAAGGTGAAACCCATTCAAAATCTCCCACCACCTCTGACCCAAAAAAAGTTTGGGGTTTCTTGGAAAGGTTAAATTATATATCTTGATTTATCTCTCAATTGACCGACAAATGCGTTCCGGTATTTAGACTGCTTTAAAAGAACAATTCGAGAGTATGGGATGAAGAGTGTTAGGAGGCTCTGGATAAGATCAAGAGATACTTGACTAATGCTCCAATCCTAGCAGCAACGGTGCCAGGAAGGCCATTGATATTGTATCTAACGGTTTTTGAAAACTCAATGGGTTATGTTTTGGGACAACATGATGAGTCCGAGAAAAAAGAAAAGGCAATTTACTATCTAAGCAAGAAATTCACCGATTTTGAAACACGGTACCTGCCGATTCAGAAGTTGAGTTGTGCTCTGGTTTGGGCTACCAAAAGGCTCAAACAATACATGTTGTATCACACTACGTGGCTGATATCCAAGCTAGACCCTTTGAAGTTCCTGATGGAAGCAGCATCGCTAAACAGAAGACTGGCTCGTTGGCAAATGTTATTGTCTGAATTCGAAATACTGTATGTGAGTCAGAAGGTAGTAAAAATGAGAGCCATAGCAGATTTCTTGGCAAGCCGCGCTTCAGACAATTACGAATCGTTGGAATTTAGTTTCCCCGATGAAGACCTGATATGCATAACAGTCGAGGAAGAAGCTACTCTAGAGGACGAGTTGTGGAAGCTCTACTTCGATCGGGCATCTAATGCATTAAGCCATAGAATTGGGGCAGTGTTAATTTCTCCAGAAAACATCTACTATCTCTTCACCAATAGATTGGAGTTCTTTTGCAAGAATAACATAACTGAGTATGAAGCTTGTGTTATGGGTTTAAATGCAGCCATTGAGAGAAAAATCAAGGTGCTTCAGGTTTTTGGGGATTCTTTCTTGGTAATCTATCAATTACGGAAAGAATGGGAAACAAGAGACTCAAAGTTGGTCAAGTATTACGATATGATCCAAGAGTTGATCAAAAGCTTTGAAAGAATTAGCTTCACTTACCTTCTGAGGGAAGACAATCAAATGGCGGATGCCTTGTCAACATTGGCTGCAATGTTTAAAGCAAGTACTGAGGCCAAAATGAAGCCGATTGAGATGAATGTTTTTGAGATACCTGCCCATTGCTGTAGTTTGGAAGAGGAAGCAGATGGTAACCCATGGTACTATGACATCCTCTAGTACATAAAGTTCCAAACCTACCCTGAATGAGCCAATGAAAATGATAAAAGAACCATCAGAAGAATGGCAGCAGGGTATGTTTTAGACGGGGAGATTCTATATAAGAAGGGTAAGGACCAAATCCTGTTAAGGTGTGTTAATACCCAAGAAGCAAAAAATATACTGGGTGAGGTGCATGATGGGCTCTACGGGACACATGCCAATGGATTCTCGATAGCTCGAAAAATTATGAGGTATGGATATTTTTGGTCAACCATGGAAGGAGATTGTATTAGCTATGCAAAGAAATGTCATAAGTGTAAGATATATGCCGACAAGATCCATTCTCCACCATTGCCTCTGTGCACCATAAACTTGCCATGGCCGTTCGCATTATGAGGAATGAATGTCATTGGTCAGAGTCATCCCAAGGAATCTAACGGACATCGCTTCATTCTGGTTGTTATCGATTACTTCACTAAGTGGATATAAGCATCATCTTATGCTAGTGCTACAAGAGCAACAGTTTGCAAGTTTTTTAAGAAGGAGATCATTTGCTGCTACGGCTTACCGAAAAGGATTATTACTGATAATGCTTCCAACTTGAACAATAAAATGATAGACGAGGTGCGCGAACAATTCAAAATAACACACCATAACTCCACTACCTATCACCCCATGATGAATGGAGCGGTAGAAACGGCAAATAAAAATATCAAGAATATCATAGCAAAGACTACTGACACCTTCAAAGATTGGCATGAAAAGTTACTATTTACTTTATTTGCCCACCACACATCTGTACGGGCTTCCACGGGGGCAACGCCATACTCATTGGTTTATGGCACGGAGGCGGTATTACCTATTGAAGTAGAAATTCTGTCACTTCGAATTTTAAATGAGGTAAAGATGGAAGAAGCTGAATGGGTGCAGGCTCGGTTCGACCAATTAAATCTCATTGAGGAGAAGGGGTTGAAAACCCTTTGTTATGGCTAGATGTACCAAAAAAGGATGATGCGAGCTTATGACAAGAAAGTTTGCTCGAGAGAATTTCGAGAGGGAGACCTAGTGCTTAAAAGAATTCTACCGATTCAGAAGGATTCCCGTGGAAAATGGATGCCTAACTGGGAGGGACCTTACGTTGTTAAAATGACTTTTTCCGGAGGAGCCTTGATCCTAACAGAAATGGATGGAAAAGTATTGAACAATCCGGTGAATTCAGATTCGGTCAAGAAGTACTATGCATGAAGAGAAAATAAAGAGAAAAGAAAAAGAAAAAAGAAAAGGACAAAAAGAAAGAAAAACCGGAGTAAAAATCCGAAAGGGCACTTCGCAAAATGAAAATACCTAAAGTGAAAACCCAAAAAATGGCGCTTCAAGTATCCCAAAAAAACAAAAAAAAAACAAAAAAAGAAGAAAAAGAATAAGGGTTCAAGGTGAAAACTATAAAATGGCATCTTGAAACCAAATGAGGATTTGAGCTGGAAACCCAAATAGGGCAACTCAAATGATCACCACATCTTAGACAACCAAGAAAAGGAACCCTCCCCGGAACCAATGAGTTTCAACAAATAATTTCTAGCAAGGGATCTATGTCGGTTGATGGGCTCTCGCATCATTCATACAGTCAATGATTGGGATGAAACGTCATGCTTTGTTTTCCTTTTCTTCTATGTTTGCCATGACTTTCAAATTATTCTAAAATTTTGAAATATTAATGAAGTATTATTTCACACCTCTTCATGTCTTTTTACAAGCATCTTGCAAGTAGGTTAACGTAGGTTTATGAAAAGCAAAAGGTTTCTTGGTATTACTATGATCTAGCCTTTAAATGCAAGCAGTGCAAGGAAGTACGTTAAGGCCGAACCAAGGGGAGGCTCCATTTATCAGGTTAAGGAAGAAAAATAAGTCTCGGTCACATCAGGTTTCAAGACTGTCACGGGAAAATAAAGGGATTATGAGGATGAAGCCATCTCTAGGCAAAAAACTCGAAAGGGCACCGAAAGGAAAAGAAAAAGGGAAAAAAGAAAAAAAAAAGAGAAAGAGAAAAAGAAAAAGAAAAATGAAAAATGAAAGGAAAAAGAAAAAGAAAAAGAAAAAGAAAAGGGAAAAGAAAAAGAAAACCAAAGCGAAAACCTGAAAGGGCACTTTGAGAAAAATGAATCTAAGGTGAAAAATCGAAATGGCACTTCAAAGCAAAGAGATGTCAAAAGATTAGAATAAAAAAGGGGCATAAATGGTAGCACCTAAGAATGAGTCAAAGTGACATTCGTTGCAAAGAGCAAGAAGAAGAAAGAAGTAAAGTAGAAGTTAAAGAATGATTGATCGAAGAAATGAAGGCTTTTGGGAAAAGTAATTTAAATCCCGTCAGTCATGCATCATATGTAGACTAGACATCCCTAAGATAGGAGCATGTTAACCTACGCTATCATAGCGTTGCATCTCTTTTTACAGATATTCAAACAACAAAGCTCAATGATTTAAGGCGAATGATTTCAACTCGTCATACTAGAACTACCGAGCGAAGGAGGTAGATACTCATAGTTCAGAGTTCTCAGAGCGAATGAGGTAGATACTCAAAGCTCAAAGATTTCAGGCGAAGGATTTCAAACTAGCTGTATTAGGACTACCGAGCGGAGGAGGCAAATACTCATAGCTCCATACTATAGGGAGAGGAAGGGAGAAAAGTTCTATGTAGGAAGAACTCCCAGCTCAGAATCTTCAAACAGTGAAGTAGGACAAAATTAGTGCCTATAGTATTTGCTTTATTCTTGTTCCACAAGTATAAGCAAACAGAGGCAGCTGTAATCACTAATTTTGTCCGGGGTGGACCCGTTTTTATTTTCGCTTTTGTTTTCACAATAATGGGCTCATATAAGTTACTACTTTCTAAATAATATTCCGAGCTCTATTTTATCCCTTTGTTAAAACCTTAAAAAACTCAAAAATTAAGCTAATTACTAGTACTATTTTAATTAAGCATTTGTATATGGGTATTGTTATCTGATATCATAGTATGCTATTCATTATCATATTATTGTTATGATTATGTTATTATCCATTTGTAAAGAAAACCTAAATATTACTAGAAGTGTTATGTTATCCTATTACCTTATTATCATCACATGTTATTACCGTTTATATGGTATTATATTATTATTATTATTATTATAAAACAAATATAAAAATATAAAAAGAATGTTAAATGAAATAAAAACAACCCAAATGTATATAATATAAGAGTCTGTTACAAAAATATATTATAAAGTGGCTCGTTTCAGGCCCAATAATAAAGAAACCTAAACCCTAATAAGCTCTATTGGTTGCGCAGCCAAATCCCTGCCGCTGGATCAAGGTGAGGATGAACGACTCAGATGGAAATGAGAACGGCTCCCTAGCTCCCGATGCACCTCACGCATGCCGCTTCATTTTCTCGACGCGTGCGTGGATTTCACGAACACCCTTTCAATCCCCACGACCCTTCAAACTATGGCAACGCTAGTGACACAACAACGACAACCTCGACAACGACCTCCATGATGGCGGTCACGTTAGACGATTGTTCCCCAAGTTGGCTCTCTACTGGTCCCCTCCTTTGGTCCCTCTCAGTAGTCGTGCCACATGTAGATAAGCCAACAAGAATGTCAGAAAAGGGAGGAGCGCACAACAAATTCAGGGTTTTCAGAGAATTAACCAGCAAAGAAATTAGAAATATATATGAATCAGGCCAAAATAACGATCAGCCAATAGGGTTTTTTCTGATTTCTTTTTACATTTCTTACACATGTAATTTCGAGAGGGTATATATACTACCCTAAAACGATTGTAAGAGGTGATAAGAACGAGAGCAAAAACGGCAAACATGTATTCTCGATTTCCATTCAATAGAAAGCAAATAAGCAACCTCAAGCTTTTGAGGTATAATCACTCTTACTCATTTACAATATACGCATAATAAAAAATCCAGTTAGGGTTTTGCGTTTACCTTTTTGCGGCCCATTTTCTCCTCCATCATTTTGTCTCCCGCCCGTTGATAAGCCTTGAATGGTGAAACGGAGTGGAGACGGCCTCGAAGAAGGTCTCTAACCCCGGTGAGTTTTAAAAGGAAAATAGGGGTTCTTTCAGTTTTATTTTTGGGGATTTTTAAAAGAAAGGGGCTCGGATCTGTGTTTTAGGGTAAAGAATAAGGTTTTTGGTAACTTTTGGGGTTTGTCGGCCACCGACGAACGGTGACCAACACGGAGGTAGAGCCACCGAAAACTGGGTTATACGACCGGATTCTAGGCAGGGCGGCGGCGCTGATGAACACCACGACGATGTTCATCCCCTGCCCAGAGAGCTCTCAGAGAGTCTGGGTTTTTTTTGCGTCATAACTCTTTTTTTTTCTATTTCTTGTAAAAAACGTATAATATATACCGTTTTAACATTTTAAAAAATGGGAAATTGTGTTTTAAAACCTTTCGACCCAGCCTATTCACCCTTTAAGGAGCTACATGTTTTTAAACCCCTTATGTGGTCCCTGAACATTTACGGGGTATTTCAATTTGGTCACTATTTCGAGCAAAATTATCTTTTTCTTTTAATTTATCCTTTAATTTTGTTTCTATTCAATTAAATCCCATTTCCAGTTCATAATGTGATGTTTAATATGTTTTTTTAAAACATTAATCTTGTGGTTGATTAGTTTTAAAATGTATTGATATGTTGGATATCATTTTTTTCGAATGCTAGAGAACCTAAGTTTTTAGGCCTTATGTTTATTGGGCCTAGTTCCTAGCTTTGGGTTTAGATTAGATTCTGGGCCTTTCCTTTTTTGGGCCTTTAGGTTTTGGGTCTGGATTTGGGGAGGGGATTTCAGATTAGATAAGTTGGTTTAATTTAAGTCGCGTGCCCGTCTTATAGGGACGTGATTCCTAAATCAGTTTAGTTAATTATAGATTTGGGTTCTTAGGGCCTTGGTTAGATTAACGTTCGGGTTAATGTAATGAATTTAAATTTGCTCTTGGCTCATTAGAGTAAATGCTAAATTCGTTAAATTAATTGAACGTTTCTTAATGGCTTAGGTTAAAATTAATTTCAAACTTAGATTGACGCTTAAATTTCTGATTAATTATCATAATTTGTTAGGATCTTAGTAATTTAGGGCTAATTAATTTAATATTAAATACTAGAATCACTTAATTAACAATTAGGTCACCAATTGAACTTCAATAATTTGGGCCTTTTCAGGTTAGGTCTTGGGGTGGGCCTTGTGTGCTTATATTTTATGCTTTTGGTTGCCATCTCTTGTTTTTGTCATTCATATGACTATAATGTTTGATTGCACATTAATTAACTCGAATCACAAAAAGGGGAGGTATTCATTAGTTCCGATATTTGGGTCGTAACAGTCTAAGCTTAAATGATGTTGACCAAATATTTGAATTAATCCTTACCGACTCAAGAAAGAATTAAATTTGACAAATCCATTACATCATTCCCTAACTGCTTGCACCATGCATAAAAGGTGACGTACGAGATTCGAACCGTAAATTAACACGGCAGTCGGGCTTACTCGATGTCGGTTTAATCTATGGTCCGATGTACCGTCAACCTTATTAATTAAATGTCCAATTAATTTGAACCCACCAAATTGGTAAAGCCCGTTCAATTAAGGCTAATTTTCAATTAAGGTCACCAAATTAAATTCCTTTCAAATTCCGACAATTTCCTTCAATTAAAAGCAACAAATATTTTGGTACCGATTTTCGGGCGTGATGGGGGTGTTAATCCTTCCCACACGTAACCAACTCCCGAGCCCTTTCAAAATGAATCTCTGGTTTTGTGGTGTCTAGCCTACCTTATCCAAGTGGCCGGTGGTGACTCCTAGTTTTCCAAAGAAAAAGAATTTTCAAAAGAAATCCCTTTAAACCAAGATTACAAAGAAATGATTTTGGGGATAACCCGTAGCCCCGAACTTATAATTTTTCTAAAGATTTTTTCAAAAAACATCGTTACATTATTACTTCCTTTTCCTGCAAACAAAACACCAAATAGTTAGATCGAAAGTAAAAAAAGAGAAAAAAATAGAATCAAAATAATCCAAAATCTAAAAAGAAGGTGGCCAAAAAACTTATTTTGTGGTCGCCGGTGAGGGTTGGTTGCGGTGGAGTCGAAAACGAGAGGCCGAGACGGGTAGAATAGGTTTAAGTGGAGGAGATTGAGAACCTGTGGGATTTGGGTTTAAGACGAAAAAGGAGGAAATTTGGGTTCGAGAATGGCGGTTCGTGACAGCCAAAGGTAGAGAGGCGGTGGTCGAACGTGTTGGACGGTGACCCGCGAATGGTTGAAGGTGGCCGGTAAGTGATGGTTGAAATGTATGAAGTTCATCGATTTCCTCATGAACTCATATGAACATTGATCCAAAACCTATGTTTTTGATCGAAAAAGGTATATTTTCTAGGTTAGAGGTGTTAATAGGGAGAGAATTTGGGAGATAGAGGAGTTAAGAGAGAGAGTGCAATTTTAAAAAATAAGGAAAAAAAAGAGTATCAGATAGGCCCTTTATATAGGACTCGGGTCCAAACCTTGGAGCCTGATAACCCTCGCGCGCGGCCCGCGAGCCCCCAACTGGGCTCTTTCATTTTTTTGTACTTCGGCTCTTAATTTTTAATAAAGCTCAATTTGGTCTCTTTCCCTTTTTGTGAGGTTTTATTTCTTTAGATTCGGTCCTACTTTTTAATTAATTAATTTAATTTAATTGTCTTAATTTATATGTATGATGCATGTTTTAAATTAATTCATGTAGTGTAATTGTTAGATAATTAATACACTTAGTTTTAATTAATTGTTAGAGCCTTTAGTTCTTTAGGTTCTCAAATTAAGAATCAATAATCAATTAAGGAGATAATTGTAGTAAATTAGTGGATGTCAAATGGAAAACTTAGAAGTTCAAATTTGGATAATGTCTCAATGCAATGAGATGTTATTCCAACATGGCTTTTAGGAAGAACATTTAATATTTACTATAACCTTATAATTAGATAAATAATTTAGTTAGTTAATTAGAGCCTTGATTAAGACTATCACTTTAAATAATTAGAATAACAAATTGATTAGTGAATATTATCTAAAATTTAAGGGTTTTAATATGGATAGTATTCAAGCAATTGGTATTGTCTCATAAAAGCCTTTAAATCTAATAATATTTATAGCCTTACACAATTTAATTAATTAGAGCCTTTTTTATGTTATAACTTAAAATTAACAAGACAATAATTAATCATGCATAAAAAACCTTTTTTTCTTGGAAATATATTTTTGAATACGAATAGAGATGTCTAACATATTTGGGCGCTTTTAATCTCGTATTTAGATAAAATATATTTCCTTATAAAAGGATATCTTCATTTGGAATTTGAATCCACTTAATAATTAAAGATTAAATTAAATTCAAATTATTATTCTTAAAATGCCAAAATGCCACGTAAAATTAGAAGGTACCTATAACGGGCGTTTGTGGGGGTGCTAATCCTTCCCCACACGTAACCGAATCCCGAACCCAAAATGCACCGAAGTGCTAAACCGATGGACTCTATGGCATGCCAACTATACTCTATACCTCAAATACTTATTTGGGCGTACTTTCCAATTCCATATTCAATTCATTCATGGCAATATAATTAAATACTGGGCAGTTCATACCCTATAACACAACATATCAAAATTAAATTACCTGTGATCAATGCATGTAATTCTTCTACCTTTGACAATTCTCAACATGTCAAATATAAATTCATAATATGGTTATCAAGCAACTATTCATGCATAAAAATGCACTCGCCTCAACACTTTATACTTTGTCAATGTTCAACTAGCCTCACTAAGTTCAACTTTGATCTCGTTCCTTTCCTCGATTGCTAACTCGGTCTTGATTTTGTTCACAGTCTACAGTGTATTAAAAATTACCATAAGTACATTCCAAATTATATGTTAGTATCCGACTAACACATAAACAATATAGGAATAATTTTCTTATAAACACCCTAATATTTTCCAAATATTAGTTTTATGACACAAGTCATTCCATCCCCAATACTTTATATTTCTTCCAACCCTTACTCAAAGAATGATTTATAATTCATTCTAACCTTAATTCCAGCATAATGCTTCCATGAAAATAAATTTTCACTTTAGTCCTTAAATTCTTCCTAATTGCTGAATTGGTCCCTAATCTTTTCCAAATTTCCAAATTGATCCCTATGTTCTACAAACTTCCAAACTGGTCCAAATGACATTTTAAAGCTTGTAAAATCATAATTTCAACATTTCCAAATTTATGGAAATTTTTCCATAATTTCCCCTAATTCCTTCAAAATGCCGAAATCACCCCTCTACTTTTCCAAGTTTCCAATTTAGTCTACTTAACACTTAAACATCATTCCCAAGCCTTCACAACCACTCCCAACTCAAAATCATTCCAAATTCAACTTTTTTACTAAAACCCTAACTTTAAACAAATTAGGGTTTAGCTATTTCCCTGTAATTTCAACCATCACACAAGCTTTAATATGATTCCACAATATCATATTATCAAAAACCCTAACTTTAAACAAATTAGGGTTTAGCTATTTCCCTGTAATTTCAACCATCACACAAGCTTTAATATGATTCCACAACATCATATTATCAAAAACTAACCTTAGTTCATCCTAAATCAACATCCCCTTCATCCATCAATTCCTCAAAACTAAGGTTTTAAGTAAGAAAAACATGAACAAATGGTACCAAGAGATAGAGAATTTCATGTAGATTAATTCTTTGTTTCATGCTTTCATCCAAAATCCAAAGCAATAAGCTTGAAAAATCAAAATAAATTTTTTCTCCTTACCTCAAGAAGTGTTCGAACAATGGCTGATATTGGGAGAAAAATTTTGAATTTTCTTTTAGTTCAATTTTGGCCATTTGTCCTTAATATAATTAAAATGAATTTAAAATTCATTTTAATGTTTAATGACCTTTTTACCCTTGAAATCCAAAGCTCCATATCAAGCCACATGTCTACCTACCAAACCAAGGGTCCAAAACAATCCAAGGAGTTAGTGACTGCCAACTTTGCCCTTGCCATCTTCAAAAAATACCATTTTGCCATTTTTCATCCAATGGCTAAGATTAAACATGGAAAAGTAATCTATAATACAATGATCCATATTAATTTCCATTAAAACAAGGCATTGAAATGACCCTTTTACCCTTGCCTTTTTTAATAAAATATCTCATAAAATATTTCTTATTTATTCAATTAAATCCGATTATCCGAGTTTTTCCTGAACTTTAAAGCTTTATAGCTCTTAATACAAACTCCGCATCAAAAATCTGTGTATCACGAAAATGCCACTCTTGGGGGTGAACTATTCATTTACGGGACTAACTTACATACTTTTAAAAATTACAACTTGGTCCCTGAACTTTCCAAAGTTTACACTTTGGCACCAAACTTTTCAAATTTTACATTTGGTCACCAAACTTTTCAAGTTTTACATTTTGGTCACTAGCCAAAATTTCAAGATATTACAGGATTAGTAACTCGCACCCAACCCGAATCAAGTCGAAACATCAAATTAACCTGAAATAACTTGTATTCGATTTGACTCGACCTGACAGGACCCGACTTGAAACCCATCTGATTACCTATTTTTACATCATATTATGGCCCAAGATTATGAATGACCCCGACTTGAATGGGAGAAATAACAAAGATTGTTCCTAAATACGAAAGGATATATTACGTAAATCATCATTGAATTTTACTCCAAAACTAATTTTGGTCACTGAGATTTAAAATGTTTAATTTACTCACTGGAGTTTGGACATTGAACTTTTTGGTTACTGAAGTTTAGGGGTTGAGGTTTGGAGTTTAGGGGTAAACATGTCAAGTTGAGTGTTTGAGGGTATGGGATTAATGGCCCGCACCCAACCCGAATTGAGTCGAAATATCAAATCGACCTGACATAATACGTATCCGATTTGACCCGACCTGATAGGACCCGACTTGAAACCCATCTGATTACCTGTTTTTACATCTTATGGCCCATTATTATGAATGACCCTGACTTGAACGGGAGAAATAACAAAGATTGTTCCTAAATACGAAATGGTATATTACGTAAATCATCATTGAATTTTTCTCCAAAACTAATTTTAGTCACTGAGATTTAAAATCTTTAATTTACTCACTAAAGTTTGGACATTGAACTTTTTGGTCACTGAAATTTAAATATTGAACGTTTTTTGTCACTCCATTGTTCAATGTCGTTGTTGTTTGGTACTAAATTTCACCAATCGTTTTGTCTCAGTCCTATGAGTCTGTATCCAACCTCCATTTGAGAGTTTTCTGAAGTCCACGAATCAGGCAAAAACTTTTTAATTTCTCTCTTGTTGATCTCCCTTCTTTACCGTCGAATGGAGCCTGTTTTTCAGTATATTACTTCTTTTATGTCTATAAAACTTTTTCAACATTTCAATCTTAGAAAAGTTCCTTCGTTCGCTGGAAATAGATGCGTTAAGGAATAGCGACAAAAAAACGTTTAATGTTTAAATTTCAGTGAATAAATTAAATGTTTTGAAATTTCAATGAACAAAATAAGTTTAAGAGTAAAATTTAGTGATAATATACGTAATTTACCCGAAAAAAAACAAAGATTGTACAAATTTATTTAATTAATATATTCCAAATATAAAAAACTCATTAACGATATTTTACAAAGTAGTAGAACTCATCATCTACATGCATAACAACCTTCAGTTTTTGTTTGCTTCAAAACAGTGTTTTGCAGGTCGATGTTTGGGGATCCCACGTAGCTGGGAGCAAATACTTACGGCCGTTAACCCCAACTGCGTTATAGCTAACCCCCGTCGCCTTGTCCACCAAAACCTCTCCTGGATACCCCGGGTACGCTCCTTTACTAAATATCCCCGTACACGCGCTCACCGCTTCCAGTGGCGCCGCTGCTGGCCCTTGAAAGTACCCGTTGTTGAACGGGTTTATCACTGTTCCCGCCAAAACCGTTGCCAAATTAATCACCATCCCGTCAACCCCGACGTCTCCGTTAGGAGCAACCAGGGGAGGAGTTTGCGGCCCGTACACGGGCTGATGAAACGGCCAGGCGCAGTAACCCGGGCACCGACTCACCGAGTTACCCACCCAAGCGTAAGGGAACCTGCTCTTCTTAACCCGGACCGAACCATGTGTCCAGCATCTGCTCATGCAGAAAACATCAACTTCCACGTCAGCGGAAGTCAAAACAACGTTGACCGCGTTACGCTGTCCGTATCCAGCTTTCAAAGCCAAAGCTGTGAGCTGGGAAGTTTTAAGAGCCTTGCCTAAAGAGTACTTGTCATCAAGCGTTTGTTTCCCTGCGACGACACTGCTCGAACCTCCCCTGTATTTCCCAGTCGTTTGCCACCACGAGGAGACCGAGGGGGACAACGTCGTCTTCGGGGAGCTGAGCGAGTTTAAGAAGTCGACGATTATGGAACGCTGCGTAGACGAGAATTTACCATACCAGATGAGATTAACTGTAACATTACCCTTAAGGAGGGGACCATTGTGGTATTTAAGAAGGGGTTGTTGTTCAACGGCTGAGAGTTTTCGAGTGGTGGCCGAGGAAGAGGAAGGGAAAGCGAAGGAGAAGAGAAGCAAAAGAAGTGAAAAGCAAGGCATCGAAGCCATGGAAATTTCAGTAATACTAACTAATTACTGAGTTGGAGCGTATGGTGTGAATTGGGTTTGGGCGACGTGGAAAGCAGTGAGGCGGGTATATATAGGAAGGAGGTGGGACGCGTTGCGTAGGAGAAGGGAGGGAACAGGTGGTGAAAAAGAGGTAAATGTTGGGTTTAAATGGAGGGTTGACTCCTTCGGCGAAATAAAGGTGTACAGTAACTAATTGGCGAGACTCTATTCCTTCGTATTAAGTCTTTATTATGGGAAGATCTGGACAAGAACCGGTTCTTCCACCCCGCTACATTAAGTTCACAGTTTCCAACAGTTTTTGTATATGTGAATCCATTGAATTTTTGTGATGTACATCTAGAACCCTCCATTATTCCTATAAAGTGCGTGCCCCTTTTTTTGGTTCATGGCACCGCCCTCTTTCATTAGATCTAGTGTTCGGTAGTCGTCTGAGAGATTAATGAACGCCACTATTTCATAACACAATATTTTTTCTTTTTCTTTACAGGGTAGAATCAAAGAACAAAATTCTCTATTTTTAATCATGTCTCTGAATGTTTATACTAAAAATTTAAATTTTAAATCTTAAATTATATATTCTAAAAATTATACCATGCCCTTAATTTTTTAAACCCTAACCATAATCTCTAACTTAAACTTTGAACCTCAAACTATAAACCCTAAACTTATTTTTTTAAAGTGGGCACTAAAAAGGGCATAGTTTAGGGCATATGATTTCTATCGAAAATCAAAGTCTTAAAAATTGGGATGAAAATCCATACCTTCAAATTATGCCCCTTTTGATGTTCTACTTTTAAAAAAATAGGTTTAGAGTTTATGTTTAAGATTTAGAGAATTTGAATATGACGTACTTTTTAGGGCATAAGACTTAGTACTTGGAATGTGAAATTTAAAATTAGAGTTTAAAATTTAATTTGTTTAATGTTTTTTAAAGTGAGACAGAAAGAAACATAATTAGGGGAGAAATAAATTTTGTTCTAACAATTGTTGATAACGATAATAATAAATAACTACTAAATTGCTAGTAATTGGCTTTCTTACCTTTGCGTGTTCATTAATATACAAACTTATGTATCTCATGTGAGTTTAACAACAACAATAATAATCAGCGCACTTTCAGATAATCAGATTGTTGAAATATATTTATTTATGAGACTCAAACTTTGGCCCCATGCAAATCATTACATAACTCATGGTGCATTCCAGCTAGGTTCATTTCTAAAGTATTACTCTCAACCAAAGGTATAATTCTTCGCATTGTGGTTTATTCTAGAGAAAAAGAGGTTGCATTTTAAAAGATGATGCTTGAATTGAATCCAATGATTAAAGTATAGAAATGGGTCGATTCCAAAGTCACAATTTGTCAAACAGTTGGTGGTCACGGATGGTAGCTTTATCAACTGGTGACCTTCTTTTAAACGATTGATCCGGCGGATGGGCCCCAAAACTGCTACCGGAGAGGTCGGCTGCCTTATTTTGAGGTTAAAATGTTTTAAAACTTAAAATTAACGGTGGATACTCATCACCCTAAGTTTTATAAATAGCAAGATGATAGTGGTTCAATTTTGTGTTTGTTTTAATTAAATTGTAACTTTACCTTTTATATTATTGATTTTATTGAAAGATCATGCTTTTTATATATATTCTGAGTGAGTTAGATCATTAAAGTTAAATAAAATTCGTTTTAAATTTTTTGATAATGTCATATAATTTTTATTGATAATATGAAATTTATATGACAATGCATCAAATATTTACGTTAATTAATATATGAGTATTTGATGCACTGATAAAACATATCGCATAACAGATAAAAATTTTATGTCTCTTTTCGGTGCCCTTACTTATGCTCCTAAACTAAAAAATAAGTTTAGGGTTAGGGTTTAAGAAATTTAGGGTAGGGTGTATTTTTTAAAATGTAGGGTTTAGGTTTTAAAATGTAGGATTAGAGCTTGAAATTTAAATATTTAGTATTTTTTAGTATTGGGGCATACAAAAAGAGCACTGAAAAGGGACAAAAGATTTTTATCTATCGCATAACTCCCTTTACTACATTCTTCATTGCTATGTTACTATATGTATAACAATAAAAATTATCTTGTTGACCTCCACGTGATATTTAAGTTATTGTGGCCCGAAAATAATGAATGTATATAATATGAGCTAAGGTTTATGCTTAACAGGGAATCAATTTAGAAAAATAAAAGAAATGTGGCCTCTTTGCATGAGTTGACTTGGTGAGTGTACATATTATAAGTTTAGGATAAGAAGGGAGGTAGGCAAATTATGAGACATGCACCATTCTTTAAGGGTGGTTTTGGTGCTCATTTTAGGTAGTATTTTAAAATAAGAAAAGAGAACTATTCTTGATTATGATTCATAAATGGTTATTTAAGAAAACTAAATAAAGTGTTTAGCATGCATTTTGAACCTATCTTCACATTGGTATTGGTAAGGTTAAGAGGGTTTTACTTTTATTGTAATTGACTAATATTTTTACTTATAATTTCTTAAAACTGTTATTTAGTACAAAAAATTAACTAGTTTTAGCTGTATTAAGATTAAAAATATTTACGTCATGAACCGACTAACTATAATTAGAAAAATATTTACTCGTTCATTACTTGAACCAAAATTGGCTCGCCGAGTTCAAAACCTATTTTATTGCTTCATATATATTTCATAATCAAATTTGAATACATATTTTTTCAGATTGCTTTAGTAACTCAAATTAAGAAACCGAAATCAATTTACATCAATTACATTTCATATTTAATCCGATCTAAGTCAATTTCATGTGATCATTATTTGACGAGCAAGGTTCTTACATTTGGCCAAATTTTGATTAGGTAAATCAACAAAGCCCCACTCAAAACTAAAAATGAAGTCAACAGTTGAAATTGCAAGTATCCGTTTGAAGATTTGGTATGTGGCAATGGCTAAGGCACTGTCACCAAAGAAAAAGTCGGAAAGCCAAAGGGATCGTCGGTGCCTTGATACTATTTATATATGTCCTCTTTGGAGACAATGCGGGTTATTGTTTGGTTAAAGAGTTAAGGCAAATCCCACGCGTGGGAGAGGATGGCTTGTCGTGAAAGTCATGGAGTGGGATGGTCGGCGTGCTGCCACTGCTCGGTGGGATGTGGTTAAGCGTATGGCGTGAAGATGGGGCGTGTCTTTATGCGCTCTTGTCGTTACACTGAATGTTTGCGTTTTAAACACGGACGGGGAAATCATCTCTAGGGCAGAGGCGGATGATAGGAGACAGGACCCAAATTTTGTTTATAAATATTTTATTGAAAAAATATCTCATGCACCAACGTCTCTGTAGAAATACGGTGAAAATTAAATTTTTTTAAAAGCTCCTCTAGTTTTATGGTTTAGATCATATTAAATTTAAGATTTAGGATTAGAGGTTTAAATGTATAAGTTAGAATTTATGGTTTATAGATATAATTTAAGGTTTATAGGTTAGAGTTTATGTTATATGATAATATAATTAGGGATGTAAGTTTTAACCAATAAACTTTAAATTTTAACCTTAAACTTTAAATTCTAATCACACCCCTAAATTCAAAACTCTTACCCTTAAACCTCTAAACAAAGTTCATAAACCATAAAATTAAAACACTTGTGAACATTTTTTATTTTTACCTCCTATTATAAAATAATTACCCTGTTTTATAACCTTTAATTTTAAAGTTGGTCCCCAAAACTCAAACTTAAAATCCATTATTGTTCTGGTCCCTACCATCTAAGCCTCTACTAATATTAACTAACGTAAATTATTATTTTTTGAACCGGCTAACGTAAATTATTTGAATCATCGATTTGATAAGATTAGTTATGATAATAATGAAATTTTAACATGTTATACTCCAATACGAAGACATTTATGTTAGATATAAATTATATCGTTACAAAAAATAACAAAACTAAATAAAATTTTACAATGCTTGACGACGAATACTACTAACGCTGAACACCATTAAATTAATTAATAAATATTAAAAATATCAAAGACTCAACATATAATTATAAATTTATTTTAAATAAATTTTAATTAAATTATTATATATATATATAACATTTTAAATATATTTTTAAAATAATTAAATCAAATACCAACTTGAAACCCTAAACTCTAAATCATAAACCCTAAACTATAAACCATAAATACTAAACCATAAATCCAAAATCCAAAATTTGAATATAAGGTTTAGAGTTTAGAATTTTAGGTTTTTTATTTTTTAAATTGACTAAAGTTGATATTTAATCTAATTATTTAAAAAGTTTAAAAATATAATATATGTAAAAAATAATTTAATTAAAATTTCATTTTATATAATTAAGTCCTTTAGATTTTTAATTTTCATTAATCTATTTAATAGTGTTCAACGATAGTAGTATCCAACGGTGTTCATCGAGTGTGGTATTTTGGTAGAATCATCCAAAACTAAACATTGTTTTCTCGATGTTCCACGCTACAAATTTTCATTCCATGTACTTTATTACTCGTTTAAAATCTCTTACAGGTAACAGGATTCGAGCAATAAGTTTAAATTGTGTTTGTAACTTAATTAGACTTCAAGCAGTTAATCCTAATAGAGTTTGTGTTTTTTAGTTTTACTTTTTAATTGTATCAAATCTAGATATTATGTTGTATACAAATAAACAATAGATGAAAAATATTTGTAAGTAATGTATCTATTATTCAATCGTGATGGAAAAAGAACAATTCAATAAAAGAATCTCTTACAAAATTATACTGCCTAAAATATAGATATTTTATACACTGACATGCTCTCATGTCAGAGTAGCGCAAGTCGAGGTAGATGGGTCAAACAAAGCAGGAAGGAGATACTTTCTCTCGTTGACACCATGTGCATTGTAGCTAGCACCAGTTGTTGCGTCCACCGGAAGGTCTCCGGCGTAGCCTGGATAAGCCCCTTTACCATAAATCCCGGGACATGCCGATGCAGCCTCCAGCGGTGCCTCTTTTGGACCCTGGTAGTATCCATTTCCAAACGGGTTGGTTACAGTCCCAGCCAATAGGCTAGCTAGATTGATCACCATCCCATCAAGACCAACATCATTGTTGGGTGCAACCAAAGGTGGGTTCTGCGGTCCGTAGATGGGCTGATGGAATGGCCAAGCGCATTGACCCGGGCACTGTGTCTCTGAGTTGCCGACCCAAATGTAAGCGAACTTACTGTGTCCATTGCTTGAGCTTCGGCTTCTCGAAGCTGAACCATGGGTTCCGCACCTGCTCGAGCAGAACCCATCAACAGCCACGTCGGCTGATGTCAAGACAACGTTAATGGCGTTCTTCTGAGCACCCTTTGATGCCAATTCCACGATTTGTTGATTTGTGAGTGATTTTCCCAAAGAGTAGTTCTCGTCCAGGATTTGTGAACCCAAAGAGAGCGCAAGGGAAGAAGGTTTCTTGCTGAGATGATAGTACTTTTGAGTGGCTTTCCACCATGTAGCAACCGAGGGTTGAGCTGTTGTAGGCTTGGAAGATGCAACGGAAGCGACGAAATCGGAGACGATCGCACGTTGGGAAGGCTTGAAATTGCCATACCAAATGAGATTAACAGAGATTTTCCCAGATAGAAGAGGGCCGTTGTGGTATTGGAAAAGCAAAGGCTGCTCGGTTTGGTCTAACTCAACGAGCCTCCTTGCTTCTACGCTGAAATGAAGCGAAAAGACCAGGAAAACAAGAAACAGAACAACATTGGAAGTATCCAAAGAAGCCATGATAGAAGAATGAGGTTGAATGTTTTTGAGGTAATTTTGGATGATGAGAAGAGAAACGAGGGAGGGGATGTATTTATAGGTACAGATTTTTTAAGGGACGAAAGCGGTAGGAAAGAGGGGGAAATTAAAGAGAAAGGTGGGGAGTGGGGTGGCATGACAGCCAATTGACGCGTTGTATTTTAATCAAGATTCTCGCAACCAATGCGTTAAAAGAATACAGTGAAAAGCCAACTAAGGAGGATAGAGACAAAGAGGCGAGAAGAAAATGACGAAATTGAGTGCATATTCAGATGAGGGGGGAGGGAAAACGCGTGCTAATGTTTGGGCGAGTGTGCAGTAGAAGCCAATTTGGGGGAGGTGGCTTTAGATTTTCCAAACGCGTATTAATTCTATTTTGAACTACAATTTAAAAGAGGAGAATAATGTTAACTAAAAATTTTAACAAGTTGCTTTAGAAATTTTTGACAAGATAATATTAATTTTAATCATTTAATTATAAATTTTTTAATGTATGTAACTTATTATAAAATACACTTTTTAACTTTAATATTTTACTGGTTTTGGAAATAGTTTACCTCCCTATGGCCTTTAAATTAAGAAAAATAAGAAATATTTACAAATCATTAATAACTTAAATTAATGGGTAATTATTTGATACACTGGCGGTGGAAACTAAAAGTTTCCACAAGCGCTTTAATTTTAGGGTTTAGAAACTTAGTTTAGGGTGTATGATTTAGGGGTTTAGGTGTATGAATTTTGAATTTAGGGATCGTGGTTGAAATTTACAATTTAAGGTTATAATTTAGGGTTTATAGATTAAAACCTAAATCCTCACCATATTACCCTACAAACTAAACCCTAATCCCTAAATTCTAACAATAAACCCTAAATTCTAACCATTATCCCTAAATTCTAAATCCTTACACCTAAACCCTAAATTAAGCCCTTAAACCCTAAAATTAAGGAGCTTGTGAAAACTAAAAGTTTTTACCGCAAGTGCATGGTATATTTTCCCTAACTTAATATCTATGGTTATAATTAGGATGGTTGTTCAAACAATTAATTTAGTCGTCGACATAATTAAATTACCTAAACCAGGGATAGTACTGTAATACTCAAGAAGGACGAGTAGGGTTAAGGACGAAGTCAAAATTTGAGGTTGGAGGACAAAACATCCAAGTTTTTGTGATCCTGACTTAGGCTGCTCACGGTGCATGTATGAGGTCCATCCAGTTTCGTGATTCTCCACAGCCCATTCAGTATCTTCAAGGATGATACACGAACCCTCCACTCATAACCCTCTTTCTTGTGGGTGCACTCCAAAATGTAGAGATTTGATTGGGTTTTCTTCTTAGTCGACGTAACTGCCCGGTGAATGTTGTAGTGCTTAATCGCGGCCACAACCAGTTCTTTTGTCAATAATGTCATCCCAATGACCAGTTCACCATCGACACGGTGGTTGTATCCGTCAATTGTTGGGGGTTGTGAAAATTCCAAAATGTTCAAGGCATCCATATCAACCGTTCTAAAGTGGGATGGTGGCTGGTAATAAGAAATATGTGTGGCCGATAATGGAACGTTGCTTTCTGCCGGGTGTTCTTCGTTGTCTTCTAAATCTTCGAATGACCATATTGGAATGTTCACGTCAGCTAGTTCTTCATAGAAAGGCCCTTGCTCATCACCGTCGGGTTTGATTTCCCTAACTAATTCTTCGTCAAAAATATCCCCCTCGAACCGTATAGTTTTGTATGGTCGACTGCTACCCTTTCAGGCGAGCAGACTTGTCGTCGATCGTGAGACTGCTCACGAACCATATTACGAAGATCAAAATCGAGCGCACCAGCACAAGAATGTCTCCTCATAGATGGTTGAACGTATTCCGTACTAGGGACATACGTTGAGTATCGTCCATAGGAGAAGTCATCGATGGGGTTATGGTCGTACGACCTCATGTAGTTGTGGGACGATGTCGCTGTGTCCCTCATACTATACGGATTTTACGTTGTATGTCTTCGAATTAGAGAGGACGATGCATCGAATTCATCGTTCGGGGGGTGGTTCAAGTCGACGATACACAAATGTCTTGGTGCAGAAAACGACGATGCACCCAACTCGTTGCGTGGACTATATGTAGTTAATAGGTTGAAATTATTTCGTAAACCGGTCGTGGGGCTATCAACATTGACATTAGGGTCGAAGTCAAAATTCGTCCGTCTCCAACTTGGGATTTCGATACCAGCATCAGAATAAAAAAACGACGCATACAACTTGAGGGGCCCTCCTAAAGAATACTCCAAGTGGGTGGCCACTATCAACTCCACATCACTGTTGTCCCCAATCCAGCATAATAAGTAGGTTAACGGTTCAATAGAGATTGGCAGATGATACTTCAAGTCCTCCAGCCTTTCTACACGGCCATGCAGGACACTATTTTCCACTTCCTTAATCAACTTCTTGTACAATAATCTCCTCAGAATCGTTATTCTTACAGTATTCACACATTGAAAAATGACGCTGAGTACGACATCAACAATTATCTCGCCATCGTGGTATACTATAACGTCAATACTTCCTCGTCTCGACATTTTCCCAGCACGTAAAAGATCTACATGTAACAAGAACAAACATTAGTACCAAGCAATTTAGTAAAACTACACAATACAAGCATTAGAGAAATCGTGGCAAAACTTATAGTTGAAAAACTTTTTTTATTCAAATGGCTCATAAATTATGTTCACAATATTCTCTACTCTCCACAAGCTTCTATGAGCTGCTACGAATGTTGAGGAGAAATTTTGCTGCAGTTTTGGTTCATTCCCAAACCTTGATATAAGAGGTGTGGATGACCAATATAATATTCGTCCAGAAAATAATGAAGAGTATTGCTTTTGTAGACGTGTCGAACAAGCTTTGTCAGCATTATTGATGCAGAAAGAACTCGCTATCCGCATAAAGCGAGTTCCCCTTAGATTCCTGACTTGGCAGGCACATCAATGAACCTCGCTTTTTGTAGAAAGTGAGGTTCATCGCTTCATTCATGACTACTCTCTGGTTCTACAAGAAGCAATGTCTATTCCATGCGCTATTTCAGTTGTAGTATGGTGATTTGATTTTCCACAGTACGTAATATGAAATTTTTTTCTTCAAGAAATGGCAAGGTTTTCGGCAACGATATTCCATTCCGAACTTATTTCCACACTTCCTTCGATAGCACTGTCCATTTCATGTATTATTTGTACCGAACAATATTTCACATAAATAAAGGAGGACAATAACAACGTTGCCCATACTTAGAACATTAATAAAGGATAAAAGGATAAACTCATAAAACATAATTTGACGATGATTTGAGGAATGAAAGGTTAATCAGAATCATCGTAGTAAGTCGAAATGTGTGAACTTAAGTTAAGTTCTTCGATCAGTTTTTTTTTTGCACCTGTACATAAAAAGCTGCAACTCATCGGCAGCTGCATCAACATCCAGTGAACAAGGAGCTTGTTCACTGCTCGCTACGAGTGCGGACGTAGCAGCTTCTACGGGCGCAGACGTACTACCTTCTCTGGCGTTCACCTCATCAAACTTAACATTCAAATGGATGTATTTAGCGCCAACAGAATTGAGCTGCTCGTACATGTTACATACGTCGGTTTCTCTGGCAAGCTTCAGAATGTAGTGCGTTTCACTTGCCGTTGGTGTTGAGATTTTACATTCCAAGTAAGAAATTTGCTTGTCAGTACGTTTACTAACCTCTTCAGATATCAACTACAACAAATCGTGAAGTGACATATTATTGGTGATTGTTGAGTCGAAATAGGTACCGATAAAATAAAATGTTGCGAAAAACTTAGCCTTGAGGGGAGGAAACTATTGGAAGTTTTGCTGAAATAGATATAATCGGAGCCTGGGTTTTATAAGGAAGGAAAACGGATTGAATTTAATTTCAAAAACCATGAACTCGCGTTCTACGCAATGCGGTTACCCAAAGAACTCGCTATCCCCAGAACGCGAGGTCCCTTATGACCGTTCATTATATGTGGCTATTGAGTCAAACCAGTTAAATAGGACCTCACGTTATGTAGAAAGCAAGGTTCAATTCCGTAAATTATGCTTCCTTGAATATTAACAATTCTGATTTTTCTTCCTAATTTATGCTGCCTAAATTATGCTTCCTAAACTACTAACAATTACGATTTAATTAATTTATATACCGCGAGGTTCCTTCTGACTATTCATTATATACTACTGTTGTAACAGATTTTCAGATTACTACAAATTTTTATCTTCTACTATATTTAATTAATTTATATACCAATTGAGTTTAAAATTTTAACAAACTTCTACATATGGGCATTAATTAATAATACAACTTATATATTTATATAATTTAAATACCATCTTTTTTCCTACCTCTTATAAAATTTAAATACCTTCTTTTACTTTATGACTATTTGATTTCAAAGATTTGACACTAATTAGGACTTCAATTTAAAGAAAATAGGAATTTAAAATCAATTTTTACCATATTTATCTAATAATTTAAGGAATAATTAATTAATGGACAGTTTGTGAGAAATAAATGACCTCGTGTTTTGTGTAACGTGAGTTTCCTTTATGACTGTTCAAGATGCTCTCTGAAAAGTCAAAGGACATGTCTCTTCAATGGAACTCGCTTCCTGCGTAAAGCGAGTTATTCGGATCTCGTTTTCCAAGAATGCGAGTTCCATTAAAATCACTTCCCAGCCGGTGCGAGTTCCATTATAAATAGGGCCCTACAGAATCAATAACCCCACACCTCTACATTATTCTTCTCATATTCTATTATACATATCCTATATTTTCTATACAATGGCGGCTTTATTGAGGCTAGACGAACGACACGTCTTCGACTACTGGCGGGCGAATGAGGAGGTAATATTCTTTTCTTACTTTAAATTAATTTGTTTTTTTAAAATTTATCTCCTCCTATATGTATATATTTTTAAATTATTATCTTGTACTATTTTTCTTCAAGAACTACGAACGAGCATTGACATGCTATCTAAATCGTATCACGGTTGCGCCAGACGAGGATATCATTCCATTTATTGCCGAAGCCAGTTTTCGGCACGTCGCTACTAACATTGGCGGTACGAAGTTGAACCGTCCCTTCATTAGTGCCTTATTGGAGCGATGGAGGCCAGAGACCTACACCTTTCATCTTTCGTGTGGCGAGGCTACAATTACACTGGAAGATGTTGCACATCATCTTGGCTTGCCTACTAACAGTGCGGTTATTACCGGTGTTGCCGAGGGTGACTGGCCGAACCTGTGTGCTGAGCTGCTGGGAGTGGTTCCAGAAAAGTTCGACGGTGGCAAATTTTTTCTAACTTTTTTGGAGCAAAATTTTACAATCCTTCCCTCGGATGCGGATGGCGAAACAAAACGGGTAAATATATTAATCTTATTTTACTATATTTTTCATTTCCTATTTTTTTAAAAATTAAAATATTTTTATAACGATACTTATTATTTTCGTAGCGGTTTGGTCGTGCCCACATCCTACACATTATTGGAGGGATTTTGATGCCTGGCAAATCTCGCAACAAAATCCACCTAATGTGGTTGTACCACCTCCGTAATTTTGCAGAATGTAGCAATAAATGTTGGGGAGTAGCGGTCCTGGCCTTTCTGTTCAGGGAGCTTTGTAGAACTGTCGACCCAAATAGAGCCACAATCGGAGGATGTCTCTTACTGCTTCAGTATTGGGCTTGGTTTCGGATGCCCTTTTTAAGCCCGCGGCCTAGACAGCCTACCCCATACCTATTCCCGCTTATTCGGAGGTACTATTAAAATTATTTAATTTAATTTATTTTATATGAAGAATATGTTTTTAAACTATTAAAATTTTTATATTCTTTTTCATTAATGATAGGTGGTGTCTTCCACTCACTCACCAAGGATTGCCGGAGACACAGCGAGACTACAGACTGCTGATCGACAAGATACAAAACAATGTCAGGATTTCAGATATTTTGTTCTTAATTCATCAAAAAAATTCCGTCCAAAAAATTATATAACTCATATTCAAAATTTTTTGTTTAGTTCTTGTGCACTCCGTACGCTGCTCCTCCGATTCGAGACTGTATTCCGCAGGACATCACAGACGGCTCTCACGTTTGGCTGCTGCTGGTGCTACTCATCAACTATGAAAATGTCGAGTGGCATCCTACCGACCGGGTTCTGCGACAATTTTGCTACATCCAAGGGGTTCTGGAGCCGCCACCCAATTTGGACGAATTACATCAGTTGACGCGACATGAGAATTGGGGCCATCATCACGCTGACTAGATCGGGCAATGGATGACAAGGTATGGCAGGCGGCCGCCCATCTGTGTACCCATTGTGAACCATGACGTCACATTCAACTATATGCAGTGGTACTACCAAAACAGGAAGCCACACATACTGACTTTGGAGGAGCGCCAGCGAGAAATTGTGCTGCCTCCCCGAAACCGCCTACCCGCACAATATCACGCCACCCAGCGCCAGCCGACGTAGCGCGGTACCAAAATGGGGCTTGAAAGCCAGAGACGTCGAACACACACTACATGAGCTTCGTCATCTGGAACAGCGCGAGCAGCAGATCAGTTCAAGGTATGGGCCTCCCTAAAACTACCCGCCCGCACAACGTCACACCACCCAACGTCAGCCGACGCAGCGCAGTACCGGAATAAGGCTTGAAAGCCAGAGACGTCGAACATACACTGTAGGGGCCTCGTCCTTTGGAACAACACGAGCAGCAGATCAGTTCGAGGTAGGGCCTTCGACACCAGCGCCATGACTGACATTCATGCACTCCGCTTCGTCATCATTTCTGTAGATGGGTGGTCCCCAAACGTTTCAGCAGACGGGGCCTCCACCCGAGCTTTTCATGACGGACACCTTTCGTCCCTTTATGCCGGTGCCTCCACCATATTACCCGACACTGCCTTTTGCATATGTTCCTCCGGTGTTGGATGTTCCACCATTGGCAGCACAGTTCGACTACAACATTGTCGAGCAGATGCCGCCGTAGAGTTTGTTCTACACCGGCCCCGGTGTCAGCGGTGCTCTGCATTTTGAGGATGATCATGGGGCGAATAATGAGGACGACGACGACGATGAAGCACATGTCGATCGAAAGAATCCGCCATGAGAACGTTGTGCACCCAGCTACAGAACAAGTGGACATAGGCGTCATTAGGAAGAGGGAATGTTTATCTATCAACTTTAGTTATTATTTTATATTAATAAAAACTTTATTTTGCCTTATTTTTTTACATAGTTTTAGATTTTATATTTATTTTGCCTTATAGTTTTAGATTTATTATTTTATAACCCGATACATAAACGAGAAAAGATTATCATGCTCTTTTAACTTTTCGGTCATTCACAAAAACATGCTATGGTAACGTTTTCAACGCAAATTTTACCCGGTTTACAACGCACCGAACTTGCCCATATTAGTGTCGAATGCAAGACAAATTCCAGTACTACACACCTAAACTCACCGTTAACTGAAATTATACGATTAATTTCCCTGAAATATCGCTCGAACATGCCTATGGACGCCTATTCTGCTACCTCGATTTACAAAGAACTCGCTTTCTGCAAAAAGTGAGTTCCATTAAACAGACCGCGATAAATTCAGCCAGCTCTTCAAATTCTCGGGGACCTCGTGTTCTGCCGAAAGCGAGGTCCTGTGAAGTTCGTTATTCTGAAAAGTGATGCCACGTAATAAGAACTCGCTCTTCGCTGAAAGCGAAATTGGAACTCGCTTTCGACAGAACACGAATTCTTCATACGTGGCAGATTTGGGGGTCATTTTTCTAAATAATGCTCTGAGGGGAGTCATTTTTTAATTAATTATTTATAATGGGCTTTTAGTTAAAATTGCCTAAGATATAAGGTGAAATATATTATGGATCTGTGACGCCACATCATTTATGATTCAATTAATAAAAAATATTCATTTCATTAATTTTTTTCATTTTATTTTTTACCAAATGAATATTTACTTGTAAATCAAATTTAGAAAACTACTTTTAACATGTGAAGATTTACTTGGTAAAAAATGACATAAAAAATTAATGAAATAGATAGTTTTTATTGGTTGAGACCATAAATGATGTGGCGGACGAAACTATGATATAATTTCTCAAATATAAGTATGTTGGTCTATAAAGAAAACAATATATTCCTGTTTTGATCGTTGTTTTTTCTTTCCTTTTTTACTAGAGAAAACCAAAGTATATAATATCGAATGAAAATCTTATCTCATTTTAGTGTCTCTATATATGTCCTAAAACTAAAAAAAAACTAATTCCTAAACTCTAAATCTAAATTCTAAATTATAAATCTTAAAAACTAAACTCTATCCCCTAAACCTTAAACTTAATTGGTAATATTTTTAACAAAGTAACTAGCATCCAGAACAAACAATACAAAATATAACGATATAAAGGGATTGAAGATGAAACACAACAGAAACACGCCGGAGAAAGAACAACCAACAAAGACGAGGGAAAAACAACAGTCAAAACACGACCAAGGAAACAAAAACAAAAAAGAAGAACCAACAAAACACAAGGGAAGAGGAACGAGATCAAAAACGGAGAAGCTAACAATCATGCGCCTGAACTGCATGACTTTCCGGTGGGCACCGAAGCATATCGCCGGTGAACGAAATGCAGCAAGAGCATCCAACAACAACGATACACCAGATTTTGATATGGCGAAGGCTGAAGGGGCATGGAAAAGCGGGGTGGAGCCTGAACAACGACCGAACCACCAGCAGGAGCAGATCCATTCTGAACACGATCTTACCTGCACAAAAACAAAGAAAGAACGGAGACAAACGCCAAAAAACAAAGAAAAAAACACAAAACCAATCAACAAGGACTGGAACCAAAAGTGCCAACAGTAGAGACGTCGTCAAGCCTCCTACCGCAGCGAGAAAGACATTCAAAACAAGCGCCGGTATACCGTTCCATAAAAGAACCGGATCTCCTCAAAACTCTGATGCAATAGATGAAGAGAGAGCCCCAAGGGCGATGCCTTCAGCCACCGTGGGTACAACGAATCCAGCAGAAGAAGAAGAGACTTATTTTACCGAAAGAAACCCCACCAGACCACTGACGGCTGGTGGCCAGTGAAGGAGAGCGACACCAGGGTTAGGGTTTTGTTTTGTTTAGAAAGAAGGCAAAGGGTTTAGAGAGAGGTAATTTTGATATAAATTTTATGATTTGAACCTATTAATTTGTCAAGCATACATAAGAACACAAAAAATTGACAAAGAATTTTTATTCATATATCTATCACTTACTATGGCCCTGTTTGAAAATTAGCGGATAACTGATAGCATTAGCTGATTTGACTAGCAGATTACTTTAGCTGATTGTATAAAAGTGTTTGAAAAAATTAATCGATAGTTGTTTGATTATTCGAACAAGCAAAATGACATATAAAGACATGATTATATTTCATACTTGTTTGAAAAATTTATTAGTTATTAACATTTTGCATCTATTAATATTAATTAGATTATGAAAATTATTATTTTTTAATATCATTACTAAGCATATATGAGGATGTGCATATTAATTTTTTATTTGTAAAATTATCTTTTTAATATAATTTTAATAATTATTAAATTTAGATCTATACATTAATCTCTTACCTATGAAATTATATTTTGAATATAATTTATTAATTATTAAATTTATATATATTTATTAATTTATATATTAATTTCTTATTTATGAAATTATTTTTTTAATTTTATTAGTTGATCAAATTTATGTTATTTAGAGAAATTTTATAATTATCAAGGACAAAATAATCTTTTAATCACTTCTTTCACGTACAATTCGCTAGTTGTTTGAGGCTTATGTTCATTCGAACAAATAGGAAGTGAGCCGATTTGGTGAACCTATAAACGATCACCCAAATAGCATCATTTTTCCTCGGCGATAGAGGCAATCCCGATATGAAGTCCATTGTTATATACTCCCACTTATACTAAGGAAATTCGATGGGTTGTAGGAGTCCAGTAGGTAGTTGGTGTTTGGCCTTCACCTTCTGGCAAGTGAGGCACTTCGATACGAAGTCAACAATATCAGCCTTCAATCTTGGCCACCAATAGACTTTCTTTAAGTCCTTATACATCTTGATCACTCCCAGATGTATTGAAAGATGACTACTATGTGCTTCTTGAAGCATTTCCCTCTTAAGGATTGGATCATTGGGTACACAAACCCGATTCTTGAAGTAGAGCACACCATTCGATCGAAGTGGGAATTCGGTGCTCGGCTTGGAATCAATCTCTTTCAATATCTTCTGAAGTTCGGGATCATTTTGTTGAAGCTCTTTGATCCTCATATTCAAGTCGGATTGAACTTGAAGTTCTGCCACATATCTCCGGTTCTTTAGGAGCTTAAAATGGGCATTGAAAGTAGTTGAAGCTATAATTAAAGGATTTCGATTAGTGGATTTCATTATCATCCATTCGAATATGGGGATAAACAACATTGGAAATTTATATTCAACCTTACCAAATGAATGTTTATGACTGAGCGCATCAGCCACAACATTTGCCTTACCCAGGTGGTAATCAATGATTAGGTCATAGTCTTTTAGTAGTTCCACCCATCTTCGTTGTTGAAGATTTAAATCCTTCTGAATTAGAATGTATTTTAAACTCTAATATTCATAAATAATTGACATTTCTCTCCATATAGATAATGTCTCCAGATCTTTAAAGCAAACACGACCGCAGCTAGTTCCAAGTCGTGCGTTGGATAGTTCAATTCATGTGGTTTGAGTTGCCGAGAAGCATAAGCAATGACCTTGTTGTCTTGCATCAATACACACCCTAAACCGAGGTGCGAGGTATCACTAAAGACCATAAAGTCTTTCCCCAGTTCAGGTTGGATTAGAATAGGGGCTTGAGTTGGGACTTGTAACATACTCTAACCACCCTAGTAGGATTAGGTAAGTTACCACAATTTCAAACAATGATTCATACAATCAAATATGGAGTGTTCAATTCGTTTTAGGTCTTTCTTGCTCATTAAGATTCAATTCAATTAGGGGAAAACCAATTAAACAATGCATGATGCACCTATTAGATAAACTAGAACCCAAAATACCATATGTTATCATATTCAAACCATTTAAGACTTACTTGATTTCCAAGAAACCATTCGAACTAGGTGAGAAACCTAATAGATAATTTCATCATTCAATGTGACTATCAAGCATTACAATTAGTGTTTTACAAGATTTTATTATGTGACTTTAATCAAACATATAGGCTTACAATATCATCTACATCATTCGGCTAGTACTATATGTGACCAAAGAGGTTCAAGTATAAACTTGGGGTTTATTACATTTACTTGATGTTAACTAACCATTTTCAAGAGATCTATTCAACCATTTCATGCAAAATTCATCCATGGAAATTAAACATTAAGCTATCAAGCATACAAGTTCATTAAAGTGCATACATGCTCATATATACATACCAAACTCCTTATAGATCATAGATAGAATTAACTTTACAAACCATAACTAAGTGACCATGAATATACATGCCTTAGGTGCCACCATCCTAGGAGAACTATAACAAGATGGAAACATACTCTTTTAAGCAAAATGTGACTTGTATGAGCTTAGACTTCAAGATAGTATCCAATATCAACCTGTATCGTAGAAATGAGACTATAATAAGCAAAGCTTAGTGAGTTAGTTAAAGTTACAAGGCAACAATACAATAAGTCTCAACTACGAACCATCAAATAAATGGTATGGTTCCCCCATCAATAGGGAACCATTCGAACAAGGCATACACTACTAGATGCATTGCCTAATTTTCAATCCAATAACATTACGAGGCTTGAAGTTTAGACATACTCAATCATCCAATTTGATTAACAATTAAACTCATCATGTCATTTAAACACAATCAATGTTTCAACTCAAGCAATCTCATATAAGCAATGCTCAATCAATGTTTCAATAGCAATAGATCATGGCATTTGATTTTCCTTTAACAATCAAGCAATCTCATATAAGCAATGTTCAATCAATGTTTCAATATCCATAGTTCATGGCATTCAATTTTACCTTTACAATCAATCAATGCAATTCAATGTAGCAATAGGTTCAATGTACATGAGTTATTAGTTCATTTTAGGTATAGCCTTGAGAATCGATTACTCAGTCTAGATACTCGAGTCTCCAACCAAACTATCGCCAATAACAATAGTCACTATGGTACCAAGTACCTAGTTAAATCCCTCCTACTGTCGCCAATGATCAATAACAATACTTCCCTCCTACTGTCGCCAAATAGAGACCAATGTCTCGGACCGTAGTCCACCCCGATAATGAGCTCTATAGACTCTATGGCATGCCAACTATATCTAAGACCGACTCGAGACCAAGGCTTACAATAGTTATCACTTTCAATCAGTTAGAAGCATGATTCAATTCAATGTGCACAATTTGTGCCAATATTCACTTTTAGTCGATAGGGCTCAATCCAATCCAATATCACTGTTTCTATAGTCAATGAAGAAGTATCAATCAATATGTCATTCAACAATAAATTGAGTTACTTCTATCTATAACATCATTCTTCATTTCAATATAGTTTAATTACGCAATAAGCACATCATTACAATCAATGGCAATTCAAGCATGCTTCACAATCAAGTAACCACTCAAAAGAGTACTTACCTTGCTAATGCTCCATATCAAGCTCATTATACAATTTATACTTAAGATTCAATAAGAATTACAAATCAAAAACAGACTTGGAGAGGTTAACGCCCTCTCCAAACTTTAAACTACACTCACAGGAATTTTCCGAGCTATTGTCGATCCCGGATTGTAATCCCTTTTTCTCTACTATCTTGTTGATCTAAGTGAGCCCATTTATCCTCAATTTCCACTTGATATAACATTCATACAATACATAGTGTATTAGATACAATCCATCAACCAATTGAGTCATTATGTGACTCCATACTCAAACATACAATTCAATATAAACATCTAGACTGTTGCTGCCTGGAAACATGTACAATGCTTACTTAAATGTTCATATCTTTTATTTCGTACGTCATAATTTCGAACCGTTTACACCGTTAGAAAGATAACTTAATTTTCCTTCTAACTATATAAGACTTACATTTTAATCATTTGCCAATTAATACAGTTTTTAGCTTAAAGACATGGCAATTTACAACACTGGACAGTTTGCACTGTCCCTAGTGTTTCTTCTCTACAATTCATTATGCAATCCAGAATTCAGTTCTGTTTTCTCCTAATGAATTTAGACAAGTTAAGGCACTGTCCATAAAAATTTCAGCCTCAAATTCCATTTATACAATTTATGGTGATTTTTCAAAGTTACTGTCCAAAATAGAGTTTTATGGGCAAATTACACTAGGTTAAGCTTCTAGCTTCATAATTCATCTAAACAAGATTCTAACATGTTTGTTCAGCATATATACTCATTCATACATGTCTAGGTAGTCCAATTGTGTGTCCAACCTATAAAAACAGGGCAATTGAGCAACATTTTCAATTTGATTCATTAGGACATCAATTTACTAGAATTTCCAGCATCTACAATTTCAATTCACATCTCAATCATCCATTCTAATCATCATCCAAATTTTACAGCATCCAGCATAGCATTTCACCACCAATTTGGATATTGACAACATCAATTTCTCCTATTCATTCGAATGGCATGTCAATTTCATGGATTAATCAATCAATTGAACTTCTTAACTAGTTCATTGCATCAATTCACTATCTATTCATCAAATTCATGTAATTCAAGCAATAACCCTAAATCTACATGCATCATTTGTATCTATAACAGATTAAGGAAGAGATTTTACCTTCCTATCAAGATTATATGAATGTTAGCAACTCCAATTTCTCCAATTCCAAGCTTGAATGTATGGTTATGGAGTTTTTCTCACTTAATTTCCTTTTCTCTCTTCCTAGTTCATCTACACGGCAAAGGGGAGAAGAAGATGATAATGGATCATCCATTATCTCCTCCCAAATGACTAATTTACCCTTAATTATCCTTTAATTAATGACATGTGTAGGGGCATTGTAGGAATTTAGAAATTTACCATGCATTTTTCTATTTTGTTATTTGTTTTGGTTTGGTCACTTATACAATAAGTTACTACTTTTTCATTTATAACATTCTAGTCCTTATTAACTAGATCTAGTATCTTGCTTTCAATCAATTAGAGATCAAATGAAAGCATTGTAGTAACTTCTTTATACTAGTTTTGAGGATATTACAGGACTTGCTTCAATTGATCGAAGCTACTATGTTGGTCCTCGGACCATTTAAATGGAATATTCTTTTGGAAGAGTCGAGTCAATAGAGCTGCAAGAATCGAGAACCCTTTCACGAATCTTTGATAGTACCTGGTTAAACCGAGAAAACTCCTAACCTCGCTAACATTTCTTGGAGGTCTCTATTCGATGACGGTTTGAATCTTCTTAGGATCTACATTTATCCCTTCGACCGAGATAACGTGGCCAAGAAATGATACTTTCGAGAGCCAGAACTCACATTTTCTCAATTTGGCATATAGTCGATTCTCTTTCAGTGTTTGGAGTACAATTCGAAGGTGATTAGCATGTTCTTCCTTGTCCTTCGAGTAGACGAGAATGTCATCGATAAAGACAACCACGAATTTGTCTAAATAGGGTTTGAACACCCAGTTTATTAAGTCTATGAAAGCCGTTGGAGCATTGGTTAGCCCGAAGGGCATAACTAGGAACTTGTAGTGACCATAACAAGTTCTGAAAGACGTTTTGGGTACATCTGAGTCTTGTATTCTTATCTAATAGTACCCCGATAGCAAATCAATCTTAGAGAAGACTTTGGCATCATTGAATTGATCGAACAAGTCATCTATCCTCGGTAATGGATACTTATTCTTGATAGTGAGCCGGTTTAGCTGACGATAATCGATACATAGCCTCATCTACCCATTCTTCTTCTTAACGAATAATACGGGTGCTCCCCAGGGTAAAAAGCTGGGTCGGATGAAGCCCTTGTCTTGAAGCTCTTGCAATTGCTGCTTAAGCTCTTTGTGTTCAATAGGGGCCATTCGATATGGAGCGATAGACACTAGATCACTCTCGGGTTGAACTTCAATCTTGAATTTGACTTCCCGAATAGGGGGCAATCCCGACAATTCCTCAAGAAAAACATCAGGGAAGTCAGAAACAACAGTGAATGAATTCACACCGAATTCAATTTCATCACTTTTAATCATGGTAGCAAAAATGCTGACATGTTGCTTATCAATCAAGGTAATCGACTTTTCTTCTAAACCATGGAGAAACAATGTTCTCATTTGGCAATCTACCCAGGCTTGATGTCTTCCTAACCAATCTACCCCTAAAATGAGGTCGAATTCAACAAATGACAACAATAACAAGTCGGCTAGGAACGGGATGCCCTGAATGAACAAAGGGCAATCCTTACATATTCGGTTTACTACCACATTGTCCCCTAAAGGATTTGTAACAATTAAGTTACAACTAACATATTCAGGCTTCAATTTAAGCTTTTCAATTAAAGGAGATCTTATGAATGAATGGGTTGATCCTGTATCAAATAAAGCATAAATAGGGTAAGTATCGAGGTAAATTGTACATGCAATTACGTCAGAAAATTCTTCCTCCTCCCGACCTAGGATATGATAGACTCGAGCAGGCGCCTGAGACTCTTGATATGTAGCATTAGACCCTTGGCCTTTGTTTTTTCTGTAGTTGCCCGAGTTAGCTTGCTTTGAACCCTTTCCCTTGGGTGAAGCAGTCTGATTCGAATGGGGAGAAGCATGAGAGGGCAATTTGCTCGAATTTTAGGGGTAATCTTTAACGTAATGCGTCGTGTCTCGGCACAAGTAACAAGTATTAGTAAGCTTTTTACAAACTCTGGTGTGGTTCTTTTGACAAGATTTGCAAACATGGATTTGAGTCTCCCTCCCGGTATTTCTGGTGATATTCATGGATACGGTAGGTGTCGAGGCTCTAGACATAGCCTGTGGCTTGGGTATGTAAGCACCCTTGGAGAAGTTACCTTGATTAGAAAATTTCCCCCTTGGTTCTTTTATTTCTTATTGTGCCAATATGGCTTATGATCGTCCATTGACCTTTTGCTATCTCGGGAGTGGTTCTTCTTTTATTTCGGCAAAGTTTTCATCTTGGCTTCGGTGGCAGTGGCTCGGTTAACCAAGTCTTAGAATTCAGTTATCCCCAAAGCAGTGAACATGGGGCCTAACTCGTTATTAAGACCATCAATGAACATTCTACACTTGTCTTCCTCTTTCTTTATGAATTCCAAGCTGTATTTGCAATATTTGTAGAATTCACTGACATACTACTCAATAGGCTTTCCTTCTTGCTTCAAATATAGGAATTTCTTCTTGCGTTCAACAAGATATTGACTACTAATATACTTCTTCTTAAATTCCTCAAAGAAAAAGTCCCAATTGATGGCTTCCTCAGGTGTTGCCAAGGTAGTGGTCTCCCACCAGTTCAACGGCTCCTCGACCAGCAGAGCCACTGCGCATTCGAGCTTGTGCTCATCAGAATATTGCAATTGCTTGGATAAAATTCTCGTAGTAGTCTCCAGCCAATACTCAGCTTCTTCCGGCTTGTCTTCACTCGTTCTAGTGAAGGTGTAAGCTCGATGTTGGGCTAGCTTATCGATAGGAGCTCTTACCAATTTTGCTACCAGGGAGTCGGGAGTATTTTGTCTCATTGAGACGACCATTTGATCAAACATCTTCTTCAGACTAGAGAAGCACTCTCATCGAATATGATGGATCACGGGAACTTCTTGCTGAACTTGTTGAGGTTCAGCAGGCTTCTGGGGATCCTAGTTCATCCTTATGTTCCCTCCTTCATTGGAGGAGCCAGTCGGGCTTTCATTATCCTTGCCCAATCTTATTTCAAACATTCTATATATAAAGAGTAAGAGAAGTCAAGATCAAGTCACAATCCAATCAATATTCAAGTAACTTCTAGGTGGCACCTAAGTGATCAATGACAATAGCATATTCATGCAATAGACCCTAGAATCATGCAACCTTAAAGCTCTGATTACCATTCTGTAACATACTCTAACCACCCTAGTAGGATTAGGTAAGTTACCACAATTACAATCAATGATCCATTCAATTAAAGCTAGTGAGTTCAATTTGTTTTAAGCCTTTCTTGCTCATTAAGCAACTATTCGAATAGGTGAGGACTCAATAGACAATGCATGACGCACTTACTAGATATATTATGACCCATAATACAATTAGTTATCATGATCAATACTATTTAGGACTTACTTGTTCCTCAAGCAACCATTCAAATGGTTGGAGAACATAATAGAAATTTTCAACGTTCAATGTAGCTATTATGCATACCAATAGGTGACTTACATCATTTACCTATGTGACCATAATCAAACATACATGCTTTCAATGTTATGTACATCATTCGACTAGGACAATAAGTGACCAAAGTGGTTCATGTTTAAACATGTAGGTTACTACATTTACTTATTGTTAACTAGCCAACTTCAATAGGTCTATTCGAACCATTACATGCATAATCCAACCATGGGAATCTAACATTAGGCTAACAAGCATTCAAGCTCAATTACGTGTATACATACCCATATTTACATACAATACTCTTTATAGATCATAGATGGAGTTAATTTATACAAACCATTACTAAGTGATCATGAATATACATGCCTTAGGTGCCACCATCCTAGGAGAACTATAACAAGATGGAAACAAACTTTTTCAAGCAAAATGTGACTTGTACGAGCCTAGACTTCGGGATAGAATCCAATGTCAACTTGAATCGTAGTAAAGAGACTTGGTTAAGCAAAACTTAGTGAAATAAGTCTCAACTACGAACCATCTAATAGATGGTATGGTTCCCCCATCAATAAGAAACCATTCGAATAACTATGTAAACAATACTAGATGTATTTGCTTCATTTTCAATCCAATATCAATACAAGGCTTGAAATTTAGACATGTTCAATCATCCAATTCGAATAACAATAGGCATAACATATCATTTGAACACAATCAATGTCTCAAATTCAAGCAATCTCATATAAGCAATGTTCAAGCAATGTCTCAATATCAATAGCTCATAGCATTCAATTTTCCTTTACTATCAATCAATGCAATTCAATGGAGCAATAGATTCAATGTACATGAGGTATGAGTTCATTTTAAGTATAGCCTTGAGAATCGATTACTCAATCTAGATACTCGAGTCCCCAACCAAATTGTCGCCAATAACAATAATCAATATGGTACAAAGTACCGGTCAAATCACTCCTACTGTCACCAATGACCAATAACAATACTTCTCTCCTACTGTCGCCAATTAGGGACCAATTTCCCAGACCGTAGTCCACCCCGATAATGAGCTCTATGGACTCTATGGCATGTCAACTATATCTATGACCGACTCGAGACCAAGGCTTACAATAGTTATCACTTTCATTCAATTTCAAGCATGTTTCGATTCAATGAGCACATTTAGTGCCAATATCCCCTTTCCATCGAATATAGTTCAAAGCCAATCACAATACCAATAGCTCAATGATCAATATTTTACAATCACTTAATGCATATCTATCAATAAGTCATTAGATCAATAGATTGAGTTGTCTTTAAGTTAACAACTAGCATGCTTCAATACAATGGAAATCAAGTTAGCAAAGATCATGGTTCAATACAATGAAGTAATCATTCAATTGCTTCAATCAAGTAAACACACCAACGTTCCTCAAATGAACACTTACCTTACAAATTCTTAAGAGCATGCGCATTTTACCATTCAAACTAGAAATCAATAAGCAATTTAAATCAAAAAATACTTGGAAAGGTTACCGCCCTTTCCAAAACTTTAAACTACACTCACAGGAATTTTTCGAGCTACTGTCGATCCCGGATTACCACTCATTTCAATCTACTAGCTTGTTGATCTATTTGAGCCCCTTTATCCTCAATTTCCTCTTGATCTAGCATTCATAAAATGTATGACTTATTAGACACATCTATGGTAATTCATCTCACAATCCTTTAAATTTTCAATGCTTTGATTCAAGTGTAATTCATGCTTAACATATAACAATGTGTATGTATATCCCATTAATCAATCTATTCGAATTACCCCTTATAAGGTAAAGTGTTTTCAATTTAGTTATTTCAATGGTTAAGATCATTATATCAATGAGGTTGCTAAATATTGAAATTACTTATATAAGTGTTTACTAGTTTCATGCATATATATACTAGTACCCAATTCACTCAATATGTTCAAAAACAGGGCTGCATTGAGTGTTTACTCATTTTTTCATACAAACAGTCCCTATACATTTTAATTACATACGAAACAGTCCTTAACCCCTTGCATTCGAACATGACAGCTCTTGTTCGAACAGGGCAGTGCATTAACAGCCCGTTATGTAATTTCTAACTATATACATGTGTTCATTCATTCGATTTTGATTTCCAATAGCTCCATTCTAATGTTTATCACATATTTCAAGTCTTACAATCATCAATTACTCTTCTATCTTGTTTCATGGCTTAAAGGAATGTCATTTGCATCAATTTCTCCTACTCATTCGAATGGCACTTCCAATTCATGAATTCAACAGCTTGCATGATAATTTCAATTAACTCAATCCAATTCCTAAATTCATAGCATTCGAATCATTCTAAACAATCTACCATTTCATGGATTGATCAATCAATTGAACTTCTTAACTAATTCATGGCATCAATTCACTAACTAATCATCCAATTCATGTAATTCAAGCAAGAACTTAAAACCTACATGCATCATTCAAATCTATAATGCATTAAGGAAGAGATTTTACCTTCCTTTCAAGATAATATGGATGCTAGCAACTCCAATTCTTCCAAATTTCAAGCTTGAATCTATGACCATGGAGTTTTCTCACTCATTTCCTTTCTCTCTAATTTTGTTCATCTATTCGGCAACTAAGGAAGAAGATGATAATGGATCATCAATTAACTCCTCCCAAAATATATAATTTGCCCTTGATTATCCATTAATTAATGGCATGTGTAGGGGCATTTAGAAATATAGGAATTTAGCATGCATTCCTTCATTTTGTTATTTGTTTCGGTTTGGTCACTTATAATTTAGGTTACCACTTTTTCATTTATAGCATTCTAGTCCTTATTAACTAGACATAGTACCTTGCTTTCAATCAATTAGGGATTTAATGAAGGCATTGAAGTAACTTCTTGTATACTAGTTTTGAGGATATTACAGTAATCAATACAACACCAAAAATAAAATTCAAAGAGGGACTTCATTTTAGATAAAATAGTCAGTCGGGAACAAACTAGAGCTTAAACTTTCAGATATTAGAGCATCAAGACAAATGCAGTTTTTTAGAGTAAAGAAAAACGACAATGCTTGCATCTTTAAATTCTGTCGTGAAATATCAAACATAAAAAACTATGATGAAACTATTGCAAACTATGCTTGCTAGCCAGTTCTAATTCAGAAAGAACGACACTTAAAAAAGTGGGTTCCAACCCATTAACCTTTGATAATAATTTGAAAAATGATATTTGTGTGTAGAAATTAAATTAGTGTAATAAGAATAGAGAATGAATAGAAAAATGGTAAGTTGTATAACTTTTCAGCCAAACAAACTCATCGGGATGTTTGGCACAACAAAAATAAGCTGCACCAGAAAAACATCAAGGCTGAGATCATGCACAAGTACCTTTCATACTTCGTTACTTTCATCTCTGTTAAAAAGAATTTGACTCTATTTATTACCTATAAAAAACAAGTTTCAGATTATATATTCTATGTTAAAAACACTAGAATCTTTTGGTTTATTTAGTAAACATAAAATCAAAAAATATTAACCTTCATTATAGTTTTTTTTTTTTTTTACATCTGTTGAAACAAATCATTGTTTTATTGAGGCACCCAAGAAAAAAAGTTATGTATTATTTAAATCAAATATTCAAACTAGAATAAATCTGAGCTAAAATTTCAGAAATTCGAGTGTCAAGACAGATACAGTTATTAAGGACCAAAAACCCCGTAATTTTTAAAAACGTCACGAACCATCAAATATTATGAACTACAATGAACTTGATGTAGACACTAAATTTTATCCGGGTTTAAATTAAATGCTCGAAATAAAATAAATTTATATTACCCATTTTTTAATACCCAAAAATCTTACTTTATACCCTAAGCCCAAAATTTTATGGTCCATTATATATAATTTTATATAGTAAAAAATATATACAAAAAATAATAAAAATCCAAACTCCTTACTCACCAAGGCTTGGTTCTCATTGGATGAATCAATGTCTCATTCCCTTTGGTTAAAACAAACTACTTGGTGACCAAAGTCTTGATTTTCATTGGTTCTCATTTTAAGGGGATAAACCAAAAATACCCTTCATCATATATACCTTAAAAAACCCACCTACCCTATTTTTCCTATCAATCGGCAGCCTCCAAGCCTCCTTCACTCACCATTCGAAACCCAAAATCAAACACCCATTCGAACCATTACTAAACCCTCGAATTGAGCTTCTCAACCTCAATAACAACCCGTGAAATTTGGTTGATCGAGCATAAATATTTGGGTTTTGAGTACATTCTTCTCTTTTCTTTTTATTTATGTATAATCATTTTTTACAGTTTAATGAAAATGTGGATGATTTTATTGGTAACCTTCGTTGTTTATTTTAGTCTCTTTTTATGTGTTTTATTTTATGTTTTTTTTGCTAGTGATATGTATGTTATTTCACTTGTTGAATGTTGTTTAATTTATTATTAGCTTGTTTATTTTGTTATCATGATTTCATATTATATTTTTTATAATATATTTTCTTGTATATGGTATATAATATATAATTAAAGTATTTTCTTAAAAGTATATACATGTGGTTTTTCATTTGGGTTTAGTTAGAAGTTTGGGCCTCCTGGTTTTTTGGGCTTTGGGTTGTTAAGTTAGTTTAAGATTAGTTTAGGAATTAATTTAATTAATTTAGGTCGTGTGCTCGTCTAATAGGGGCACGATCCTTAAATTAATTAAGTTAATTCTAGGATTAGTTTTAGAGCCGTAGTTAGTCTTAAGGTTCGAACCAGTTTAGTGAATTTAAATTTGCCTTTGGCTTATTAGGGTAAATGTTAAATTCATTAAAATTGGTTGAACACCTCTTAATTATCTTTTAAGATAAAATTGACATGAAAATTAGACTAATATTTTAATTTAAAGCTATGATTAATTAATTTGACTTATTTTAAATAGTATTATTGGCTTATTGGAATACTAGTTTAAAATTAATCGAATTAATTATCATATCACAAGATAACTCATAATTTATTATGGTTCTCTGGCCTTTTTAGGATTAATTAATTTAGGGTTAATACTATAAGCACCTAATTAGTAACTAGATCACTAATTAAATTTCCATAATTTGAGCTTTTTAGGTTAGGACTTTTAGTGGGTCTTTGTGTGTTTAATTTTCAAGCCTTTGTTTGACATCATTTTATCTGTCATCATTTGGCCCATTTGATTTACATATTAATTAATTCAAATAATAAAAAGAGAGGTATTTATTAATTTCGATATTTGTGTCGTAACAGTCCGAGCTTAAAGGATGTTGACCAAATGTTTGAATTAATCCTTATCGACTCAAGGTAAAATTAAAACTTAACCAAATCATTACATCATATTTTAAAATGCTTGCATCACGCATAAAGGTGACGTACGGGATTCGAACCATAAATTAACACGGCAGTCGAGCTTATTCGATGTCGGTTTAATCTATGGTCCAATGTATCGTCAACCTTATTAATTAAATGTCCAATTAATTTGAACCCACCAATTTGATAAAGCCCGTTCAATTAAGGTTAATTTTCAATTAAGGTCACCAAATTAAATTCCTTTCAAATTTCGACAATTTCCTTCGATTAAAAGCAACAAATATTTTGGTACCGATCTCCGAGCGTGATGGGAGTGCTAATCCTTCCCCACACATAACCAACTCCCAAACTCTTTCAAAACGAATATTTGGTTTTGTGGTGTTCGGCCTACCTTATCGAAGTGGCTGGTGGAGACTCCAAGTTTTTTATCAATTTTCAAAAGATTATAATTTTTGAAAAGAAATCCCTTTAAACTAAGATTTCAAAAGTGATTTATGATATAATTCGTATCGACGAATTTTCTAAAAGAAAACCACGCTTATATATATTATAAAAAAAGGGAAAAAGCGTCGCTACACCTGGCACTCAACTCTACAAGCTAGGCAGTTCTAATTCAACATGAAAGGAGATATATAACTAAAAACCCATGATACAGGTGCTCAAAAGTTTCATTTCAATGAAACCATGTTATTTTGGTTCTAGGAACACATGTTTTAGGCTCTTGATAATCGTTTGACAAAAATTATCTGTGGGGATGTTTTAAATTTGAGTTATAAGAATATACAATGAATCGGAATGCAAGAAGTTGTATATTCATTCAGTTAAACAATTCCTCGAATGTTCGGCACAATACAAGTAGATTGTACCAGAAAAAACGTTGAGATTGTGACCGGACATTAATACCTCCAATACTTCATCACCTTCATCTCTATTCAAAAGAATCTCTCACTATTTAAAGCATATAAAAAGGAAAGTTTCAGATAGTGCATTCTGTCAAAAAAAAAACTACAACCATGTTTCAATTATTTCATAAAATCAAATAAAAATTATTAACAATCATTATGGCTAAACATCCACCAGAACAGATCTAGCTTTTTTGTACTTATTATTCTTTCTCGAGCCATGACATTAACTGGTGGAGTTCTTTTACACGTTAATCAACGCAATACCAAAAAAACAAAGAGGGACTTTACTTTAAATAAAATAGTCAGCCAGGAACAAACTAGAGCATAAAGTTTCAGATGTTAGAGCATTAAGACAGATGCAGTTATTTAGAGCAAGGAAAAATCACAATGCCTGCACAATTAAAGTCTGTTGTAAAATATCAAGCATTAAAAACTATGATGAAACTACTGCAAACTATATTTGCTAGCCAGTTTTAATTCGTAAAGAACGACACTTACAAAGGTAGGTTCTAACAAATTAACCTTTGATAAAAATTTAGAAGAAAAAAATTATTTACGTGTAAAAATTAGATTAGAGTAATAAGAATAGAGAATGAATATGAAAATAGTAAGTGGTATAACTATTCAATCAAACAACCCATCAAATATTCGGTACAATACAAATAGGCTACGCCATAAAAACATCGAGGCAAAGACCGGTCACAGATACTTTTCATACTTCATTACTTTCATCTCTGTTAAAGAGAATGACTTTATTTATTACCTATAAAAATACAAGTTACAGATAATACATTCTCTGTTAAAAAACACTAGAATCATTTTTGATTTATTTAATAAACATAAAATTACAAAATCATTAACCGCCATTATGACTTTTTTCTTAACATCCGTTAAAACAAATCATTGTTTTATTAAGGCACCAGTTTTTCTTACATTAGCACAAAAATTTGTCAAGCTCTTTTAAAAAACAATAGTGCACCCAAAAAGCAAAGACAGATATTATTTTTAAAATCAAATATTTAAACAAAGGAGGGTTCTAACTAATTAACCTTCAATAATAATTTGAAAAAATAATTTGTGGGAAAAAATTGAATTGGAAAAATAAGAATAGAGAATGAATCAGAAAGTAAGAAGTAGTATGAACATTCAGTCAAACAATCCAACGGATATTCGACACAACATAAATAGGTTGCACCAAGAAAATATCAAGGCTGAAACCATGTACAAGTACTTTCCATACTTCATCACTTTTATCTTTGTTAAAGAGAATTTGGCTCTATTTATTACTTATAAAAAAAGCAAGTTCCAAACCATAAGACGTGGTGTGGTGGTTGTTCACCTCATCCATTAACCATGAGGTTAGGAGTTCAATTCCTACCGATGAGAATAGAGTACATTTCATGGCCAGCCATTTAATAAACAAAGAAATAAAAAAATATTAACTGCCATTACAGGTTTTTCTTTACATCCGTTGAAACAAATCATTGTTTCATTAAGGCAGCAGTTTTTCAAAAGTTGGGGCAAAAATTTGTCATGCTCTTTTAAAAAGCAACGATGCAACCCTCAAAGTAAAGGCGAGTATTATTTAAAATCAAATATTTAGACAACGGAGGGTTCTAACTAAACAACCTTTGATAATAATTTGACAAAATTATTTGCAGAAAGAAATTAAATTGGAGTAATAAGAATAGAGAATGAATCAGAAAGTAGGAAGTATAACAATTCAGTCTAACAACTTGTCGGATGTTCGGCACAACACAAATGGGATGCACCAAGAAAACATCAAGGTTGAGACTAGGCACAAGTACCTACTGTACTTCATCACGTTCATCTATGTTCAAGAGAATGAAAACATCAAGGTTGAGACTAGGCACAAGTACCTACTGTACTTCATCACGTTCATCTATGTTCAAGAGAATTTGACTTTTTCTTTACATTCGTTGAAACAAGTTATTGTTTACACTAAGGTACTATTTTTCCTTAAGTTAGGGCAAAAATTTGTCAAGCTCTTTTAAAAAACAACAGTGCACCACCCCTAAAAAAAGAAACGGTGGGCATTATTTAAAATCAAATATTTAGACAAAGGAGGGTTCTAACTAATATACTTTTGATAATAATTTGAAAAAAATCATTTTAGTGATAAATTGAATTGGAATAATAAGAATAGAGAAGGAATCGGAAAGTAGGAAATAGTATAACCATTCAGTCAAACAACCTATCGGATGTTCGGCACAACACAAATAGGCTGCATCAGGAAAACATCAAGGCTGAGACCAGGCATAAGTACCTCTTTTATTTCATCACCTTCATCTATGTTCAAGAAAATTTGGCTCTATTTATGCCCAAAAGCAAGTTGCAAATAATACATTTTCCGTTAAAAATACTATGACCATTTTTGGTTTATTTAATAAAGGATAAAAGGGTTATTTTGCCCCCGAGTTCGACCCAAATTAGCAATGTTGTTGTTGAGTGGTGTGATGTACTATAAATAATAAGCAAATTGTGCAAGTATACACATCGAACAAGTAATGATAATGATGAGTGAGTATCGTCTCCACAGGGATTGGAGGGAATTCAAGTCAGGTTTAAGCACTCAAAACAAAGATTCAATATTAAATGAAAGAGTTGATATGAGCAATTAACAAAAATATTGTAGCAAAAACTATATTAAAAATTGGATCGATATGATAAGACTTCAAACGTCCTCACACGTGTGGAAAATCTCAATGGGAAGACAGGCCGGGTTTATCAAGGAATCCTATGTCTAGTTCTCGTGAATGATTAACACTTTTCAGCTTATAAGATGCTCGACGGAGATTACGCATGAGTTTCTAAACTATCTCTAGCAAGAAACTGACAGTAAGAATGCTACAACAATACCTCTCAGCGTGAACCTTAGCAAACTATTATCCTTGAAGTTGTACTCCTTTTAGTCGTTGCAACTCTATTCGTATCTCTAAGGTGAGTTAGGGTTTTGCCTCTCAGCATCAAACCCCATTGTCTACGTAGATCTAAGCTTAACTCTCTCAACCATTAAGCATCAAACAAAGGTAACGGCTAACTCTTGAAAGCTCTTACAAACCCAAGTCAATAAAACAGTGAACAAAGCATATATGAAACTGGAAAATGCTAAAACATTCATTCAAACAAGAAACATAATCATCCACAATAAACCCAAGCCACTCAAAGTTAGTTCATGGCTGGGAAAATTTCATCCAATTTCATCCATTTAAAACAACATATTTCAGAAAAGTATGAAAAGTAAGGAGCAACTAAGAGTAAAGAAAAAAGTCATGAGTCGCCGTGGACTGCCGTGAACCATCTCAAGCTTGCTGCTTCTCTCAAAGGCCAACAAGATCTTCCCTTTAGAGCTTCGACAATGGAGGACACCAAAATGAAGGAGAAAAAGGGCAGTCGTCTTTTGCTTCTCTCTTTCTTATCGCATAAAACATTTTTTCAGCTCTCTCTTTAATGCGGGTGTCCTATTCTTTATATAGTGGGTTTTTAGGTTTTCGTGCCCTAAAGAATATTCCCTTCACATGTATGGCACAACTGGCTGGTGAGGGATTCACATGTGGGTTACAAAATATCTTCTTTCTTTGTCTTTTTGTGCACCCAAAAATGCCGTCCAAAATGTTGCAGCATATTTTCCTTGCCCAGCAATGCTCCTTAGCTCATCTGCACATCACCACACCAAAACAAACTTTTCCCAAAGCAATACCAATTTCACAAATATATAAAATCAACCAGGCAAACACCACCATATGCAACTATATGAACTAAATGCAATGAAATGAGCTTAAAACCAAACAATAATTTAATTAAAAAGGCATAAAATGTATCCTTTTTACAAGTTTAACACGCCCCCAAACTTATGCTACTGCTTGTCCTCAAGCAATGAGTAGTGAAAAACAAAGAAAATGTTATGGCAATGTTCAATTCAAGATAGTGCTATGAAAAAATTTATGTCCTCAGAAAATATAGGTTTCAACATGCTAGACAAATTGAGATTTTAAAAACATTTCCTTAGGATAAGATCCTTTGCATGTGTGTGCGTAACTGCATCCAATCTATGCTAAACGAAGTTAGAAAAATTCTAGGCAAGTTCTCTATTCTACCCTAGTATTTGTTAATCAATTAAGCACAAGTTTACTCCAATAACTTTTCTTCTCTTCTTTTTTTTTTGTACTGCTACGAGGGGTGTCAGCTCATCACTTCTACCGTCATGAACTCTAGATGGATATGGAGCAAACATTCCACCCCTAAGCTAGTAGACAGAGTAATCTCGTGACAACTTTCATTCACTCATTTGTTATTGCTGCAATTTATTAAAACGCAATATCCATGCACACAATGCAAAGCGGAGTGTCCCTATACAGTTATGCCAAAGCATTTATTCATAATTCAACATATTCAATAAGCATATGGGAGTCTAGTAAAGCCTTTAATGCATTCATTTATCATTCAATTTCATTAAGATCATTCATACTAAGGCATGCAAGAGTTCTTTCATAAAAAATTTCTAACAACCTTAAGCATAGAGAACATGCAATCGTGAATCAATTTAATCGCAAAGCATCAAATCCTAAAGGCGGATCTACCAATCCCAGCAGTCATGTACATTCAATCAATCTATATACATCAAAATTAAATACTCATCATTGGAAATATTCAATTTATTCATAAAAAGTCTTTAAACTAAACAAAATGTCGTAGCAAAAACATGTTCCTAACTATAAATGCAAATGCTTAACTATGAACACCACCTCCCCCAAACTTGAAGGATGCAATTCCCTTAATGCATGGAAAATAACTAACTAAAACTAAAATATATGAAATGCAATGGGAGGTACCTCACTAGGGTCCTACTTTGGTGTTGATGTCTTGGTGGCCTTATGCTTCACACGCATCTTCTTTAGCGCGGCGATGGGCTCCTCAGCCTTTGTTGATTCTGGTGGTGGGTGGTCGTGCTCATCATGGTCGTCTTGGTCGTGCTAGTCATCCCAAAAATCACCCTCTCCATAGTAGTATTCCACACACGACCAGCAGATCGCTTCAGACGACGTTTTGTTCTTGTTGTGGCATCTGGTGTCTTAGAGGGTGCAAGAGTGGGCGTTTCATCCATCATCTCTTCGTTGTCACTCTCGATGGTAACCAGATCATCTATATCAGTTGGCGGGGCTTCCATTGGGCTTTTTCTTTGTTTTTTCTTGACGGGTGATGATTAGCAGTGGCATCAGCAGAGGCTGGCTCGTGTATGTCTGGCTTTTGTTGTGCGGGGTAGGTGCTTTCTTGGGCGGAAGAAGGTTCTTCGGGGTAGTTAACAGGGCTTCTAGGACATGAGGGAAATCATTGGGCATGTGCGGCAGCATCTCCTTAAAGTAGGAGTTCATCACAGCATCCATCTCCTTGACATACTTGATGAAAGTATGCAAGTTGTTGTGCGTCTCCGTTATCTCGGCCTTCAGGCGTCTAGTGGAGGCTACCAAAGAAGCAATCTTTGCTGCAGCAAAAGTCTTGGCTCCACCATCAATAGTCTGTGTTGGGGCATCTTCATCAAATTCCTTCAGTCCTGGGATTTGGTCGGGGGTCAGTTCTTGTTTCCCTTTGTGCACTCCAGCTTCTTCAGGGCACGTAAAATTGTAATAGTTGAAACTTTAGGCGCTTATTTTTACCGAAAAATATTTTAGCACCTAAAGTCCAAAAAATTTATAATTTATTAAACCTTATTTTTTATATATATAAGATGACGTGATATTAAAATTAAATTAAAAAAATTATTGTATAAAAATGTTAGATCATTATTTGAAGTGGATTTAAAAAAATATTAGGACATTTTTACCACTTTATAAGGTTGATACCTCGTGATTAATCCCTATAAGATTAACCTCTTATTGGAATATTTAACCAAAAATATTAAGAATGTATTAATTTTAGTAATTCAAAAAAATACAAATAAAGCGTGAGCAAATGATTTTTTAATCAACGGTGGAAGAGAACGATTGTACAAATTTGAGTTTAAGACAACAAAAACTTAAACAACGCAAATTATCTGTCACTGCTAATAATTAATTCACATAATACATATATTCGATATATAACAACAAAAATTTAATGTAGAAGTGTCATACATCGTGTTCATATTGTTTACGTTTTAGTTATATGCCGTATTCATATCCCAATTAAGTTGAAAATCATCGTACGAATATACGATTAATTATAGATGAAAATGGCATACTACTAAATTGGATCTAACAGAAACATTTGTTATATTTAGGGACGTAAAAAGCTGACCCGACCTGCAAAATTGACTGAAACCGACTTGAGTTAGAATTGTTTGTGATCCGAGGTGGTGGTGATTCGAAATCGATTCGAGTCTGAACTGGTGTTGATCTGAACCCGAGTTGGACCTGAAACTTTTGGATCTGAACCCGACCAGCACCCGATCTAAACCCGAATTCAACCTGATAATGTGATAACCGAACCCGACCTGTATCCAACCTGATATGAACCTAAACCCGAGATTAACCTGTTAAATAACTGATATTACCCGACCTGATATCAACCTGACATGTTATGAACCTCAACTTGTAAATGGCCTAACTTGTTATTGAACTGATCTGATATTTACCTAACTTGGTATTTATCTGACTTGTAATAACTAATAAGTTACAATTGATAAATTTGTGAGATTATAAATTTCTTATATTATAGTCTGACAAAATACATCTTCATAATTTAAGGTACATGATTAACTATGATCATTAAATTAATATGTTTACTTTTATATTTATAAATTATAGTATATAAAAATATTTAAAAGTTTTATTAAATATCTAAATATTGTCAACATAATTCCTTCAGCTTTATGATTTATGGTTTAATATTAACAGTTTATGGTTTAGTTTAGTGTTATTGGTTTATGAGATTAATTCTGATTCTTTAAGATTTATGGTTTAGTTTAGTGTTTAGTTTAGGGTTACTAGTTTATGTGATTAATTTAGATTCCTTAAAGTTTAGGGTTTAGTATCAATGGTATATGATTTAGTTTATGGTTATTGGTTTATGAGATTAATTTCGATTCCTTAAAGTTTATGGTTTTGGATTTAGTATTAATGGCTTATGGTTTAGTATAGGGTTATTGATTTACGAGATTAATTCCTATTCAACTTACTAATTTATGCATTTGAATTTGATTAAATATTTAAATCAAAGCTTCATGTGTACAATTGAACTAAATTAAAGTTTCAACTTTCATGTGTACAATTACATATTTACATCCAAATCAAAAATTTGTGTATAATTATATTAAATCAAAATTTGTATGGTATAATAATAATGTTCGAATTGAATTAATTTATTAAACTTATGATCTAATTGAGCTAAATTAAAACTTAGAAGCATAAATCACAGACATAATTAAAAGAATTCTAAAACTAAATGTGAAATTTCAATTAAATTAAATTAATTTAAATTAGGACTCAAATGAATTAAATTAAAACTTAAAAGTGAAATTTTGGGACTTAAATGAAAAACATCTAAAGTTGGGAGGGCTAAAAATAATTTATCCTAACCTAAAAACCCACGCGGGTGGGAAACTTTCCCTCTCACCGTTTCACTTTAATTAAAATCATGAAAAACTAATTAGGGGGGACAAAAATTTAGAGGGAATTAAGCCACCTAATTTTTAGGTTCTTTCCCTCTAAAATTCAAATAGAATCTTTTTTTAAATTTGATTCAATAATTAATTGTCCATTTGGCATTCACCTCTTAATTTTTTTTGTTCAGTAATTAATTATTTTTTAGGTCCTCACTTGTTTAAATATTTTTTATTTTAGTCTTAACATTCACTTTTAAATTTTAGCTTAATTTAATTTAGTCATATTATATATATATATATTAAATTGTAAAATATTTCGGTATCTTAAGGGATATTTTGGTTCATATTAATCTCTAAAATTTTATTTTTATCTGAAATTTACCCACAATTACCATACCGAAGTCTATTTGTACACGGTAAGACACAACTTGAACTTTAACCGAAATTGATATTCTCCGACCTGAATTTTATCCGTCAACGATGTGACTCGACCTGAAGTCTATCCGAACCTGAATTAACCCGTCAATTAACTGATTCGGACTCAAACCGTTTTGGCCTGACCTGGAACTTACTCAACCTGAAATTAACCTGACCCGAACCCAAACTCAATCCGATTTAAAATCAACCTAATAATGACCTGAATCTGAGTCGACTCATACCTGACCTGATCCAAGTCGAACTATTAAATTAACCTGACATAATCCGTATTTGATTTGATCTGACCTCACATGACCTAAAACCTGAACGATTACTTGATTTCACGTCCCTAGTTATATTTCGTATTCATTCTCCTAATTGTTGGCTATATTTCGTATTCATTCTCCTAATTGTTGGCCTACAACACGAAGTAAATTTGTGTTTGAATTCGATACAACCGATGATAATAGAATATTTTATTGTCCAATTGTTTAAATATTCTAGTATCCATAATAGAAGATTTACGGGCAGGGTAGGATAGCTACGCCGGATTATTCGTCACCAAAACGCTATAAAAAGGGTCTATCTGCCCTTTCCCTACACTTCAAAACTTTCCTTGGAAATTTTCTCACTTCTTTTATTCGCCTGTACTCTTAGTTGAAATATCGAGAATGGGTTCTTTTGATTTCACAGGTAAGCCTCATGCAGTTTGTATTCCTTACCCTGCTCAAGGCCATATCAATCCCATGCTAAGGCTAGCCAAAATACTTCACCACAGGGGCTTTTATATCACCTTTGTCAACACCGAGTTTAACAACAAACGTCTACTTAAGTCCCGAGGACCTCATGCTCTTGACGGTCTCCCTTGTTTTCGTTTCGAAAGTATTCCCGACGACCTTCCGCCGACGGATGTTGATGCCACCCAGGACACTCCTTCCCTATGCGACTCCACCAGAAAAACTTGCTTACCTCACTTTAAACAACTTCTCCATAAGCTAAACGACTCCTCGTCCACATCCGGCGTTCCTCTTGTTTCTTGCATTGTTTCGGATGGCGTTATGAGCTTCACTCTTGATGCAGCAGAAGAACTTGGTGTCCCTGAAGTTCTGTTTTGGACCACAAGCGCTTGTGGCTTCCACAGCTATGTTCACTATCGCCAACTTATGGAAAAGGGTTACACGCCTCTCAAAGGTAATTTAATTGTAAAAAGGTTCTTTTGAGCTTCAAAAATGTTCCATTTTCACCTCTTCCATCAATTAATTATTGTTACCTTGAACTTGCAGATGAAAGCTATTTAACCAACGGATACTTGGATACTGTCATAGATTGGATACCAGCAATGGGAGGTATCCGGTTGAAGAATCTACCTTCTTTCATAAGAACAACCGATCCGAATTTTATTATGCTTGATTTTATTTTTGTTGAAACGGAAAGAGCGCGGAAGGCCTCGGCAATAATATTGAATACATTTGATGATTTGGAGCATGAAGTCTTGGACGCACTCAATTCAATGCTACCTCCTGTTTACTCTGTCGGCCCTCTGAATCTAATTTTGAATCATCATGTGCATGCCAATGAATTGAAACAAATAGGATCCAATCTTTGGAAGGAAGAAATAGAGTGTCTCCAATGGCTAAACTCGAAAGAGCCCAACTCCGTTGTTTACGTGAATTTTGGGAGCATCACCGTGATGACAGCTGATCAATTGACAGAATTTTCTTGGGGACTAGCGAATAGCAAACAATCCTTTTTGTGGGTCATCAGACCCGATCTTATCGGTGGAGAGTTGGAGATTGTGCCGGCAGAATTGGTAGCAGAGACCAAAAATAGAGGACTATTGACAACTTGGTGCCCTCAAGAACAAGTTCTGAGCCACCCTTCTATTGGAGGATTTTTAACACATAACGGATGGAATTCCACGATTGAAAGCATATCCGCCGGCGTTCCCATGATATGTTGGCCGTTTTTCGCCGAGCAACAAACGAATTGTTGGTATTCATGCACTAAATGGAGAGTGGGCATGGAAATCGATATTGATGTCAAGAGGGATGAAGTTGAGAGTCTTGTTAAAGAGTTAATCAGAGGAGAAAGGGGTAAAGAAATGAAGAAGAAAGCTCTTGAATGGAAAAGAAAAGCAGAGGAGTCCATAACCAACCCTGATGGCTCATCTTATCGAAACCTAGACAAAATTATCCAAATTCTACTGTCACCCAGAGTTTAAGATCTAAGGCCACGACCACTTCAGTTTTTATTTTTATAAAATTCTACTGCAAATCTTTACATTTGTATTTCAAATAAGTTTCGGGTTTTAAAAAATCCACATGCGACATTATCATTCGTGAAAACAAAAATATAAACGGTCAACTCAATATATTTTATTATCGTAATGTAAAATTTTATACTTGATTGAAGTAATGTAAAATTATTTAAAAATATGTTTTATTGAATTATCTTTATAAATCTTGTTGACGAGTGAGTAAAACAACTTAAGCTACAATTTGTCTCATATGCGAAACATATGCATCATCTGTCACGGGGCTAGATTTTGGCTTTAGCTGATCCGTGCGGCCTTAGACGCCTTCGACGCAAATCAGTCGATTCCTACGCCTAAGTCAGCCTTCAACCAGCCTTGTGAGTACTCCTGCTCGACAACGGCTTCGACAAGCACTCCAGGTTTCTATGGATCTTGTCACAGACACCACTTGTGTCGCGGGGCTAGACCTTTGCCAAACGAATCGTGTGAACCTTAGTCGCTTTCTCGGTTGAAACGTCGGCTAAGTCACCCTGAAGTACCTTGTCACGGTCTTAGGTGAAGTTCTCTCGACGAACACCTAACTCATCCAGGATTCTCGCTCCGGAAGATCAAACACTCCTCGAAGCCCTCGAACGAAAGATCGTTCTAAGCAAAAGCTAATCAAAGAACAACAGAAAGAGATTGGCAGCTAGAACAACGAAGAACACTCAAGAACAACAAAGAACAATAAAGAACACTCAGAGAGTTTTAGAGTAAATGCTTCTTGTATTACTCAAAGTGAAGTGGTGATTTACAAGTGAGGAGGAGCCTCTATCTATAGTTGAACTCCCCTACATCCAACGGCTCCGTTTAAAATTACATCGACGGTCGAGATTGATCTTATCTTATCACATCTCAATTTCAAATCTCTAATTATCACAAACATTATCTACACATTATATTCAAATAAATGGATAATGCTTTGACCAAATTACCCTTCTGAATCCTCCATGGATTTGGCTAAGTCTTGTGGGCTTGCGGGCTTTCTAGCATTCTCCAAGTGCCGAGCCACGTGTGATGGTCTTGGCAAGCCCGTTCCACCGCGCAAACTCTCTTTGGCTGATTATTGCGCCAATGCCTCGGTCTCAAAGGTTTGGTCCACGCCTTCCTCCAAGTGCTGGGCCAAGTCTAATGATCTTGGCAAGCTCGTTACGCCGCGCAAACCCTCTTTGGCTGGTTCTAGTGCTAACGCCTCGGTCCCAAAGGTATGGTCCTCGCCATTCTCCGAGTGCTGGGCCACATTTGGCAAGCCCGTTGCATTGCGCACAACCTCCCTATTTGTTGCTCGCGCCAATGTCTAGATCCGAAAAGTTTGGTTCGTGACATTTTCCCACACTTGACTTAGCGACGCCCTCGTCGCTGCACTCGAACGATCCTGGGTAGGGTCAACTTGATTACTCGTCGATGCCTCGACTTCATGCAATTCCCCCATATGAACTGCTCGCCTCGACTCAAACTGTCGTTGAACATCGCGTGCTAACACGCCTCTTGATACATCTCCCTTGTAGGAGCACTCTCCCACAAACTCTGATTTACCTCGACTCAGACCCACTTGGTCCTGCGGCAAAGACTTGGAAGTCGTCACAACATTGAACACAGACTGAACTCTCAGATTCGTCGACAACTCTGGCTTGCCCCTTTGAACTCTGAAAGGTCTCTTCCAATCTTCTTTTCCCCCGCACTAAAGACTAGGTCTTACTTGACCTACGCTCATCAACAATGGCAAATCAAAACCAAAAACACTAGGAATGTGTTTGAGATGTACCTTCTCCTCGATCACATTTACTCTAAAACAGGTCAGCCCTTCTTTCTCCATGAAGTTTGGCCCCCTCTGCATTGAACCTTCTTCATCGAAGTTCTTTGCATGCATCGACACTTTCGCCATAAAGTCTGTTGCGTTACTCTGCATCGGCACTTCTTCCCTGAAGTCCGTTGCTTCTGGTTGCACCCGCCCTTCTGACTTGAAGTTTGGTGCTCTCTTGCATCGATCCTTCTTCCTTGAAGTTCGGTTCTTTCTCTTGCGTCGACACTTCCTACCTGAAGTTCGTCGCTCATTTTCCACATTGCCCATTGGTGGTGTCTCCATGGTTACTATGTCCCCTAACAACTTGGCCCCCTTCGACTCTACAATGGTCTCAAAAGCGATGCTCTTTCCCCGAACATCCTCGGCAAGCTTCTCGGTAGCTTTTTCAGACATGGTCACCCCTTTCTGCTTTCGGTCCCCCTTGGCCTTGGCAGAACTCGACATTATCGGATCAAGCGATACAGCCTCGCTCTCTTCGGGCTCACCCAACTCATTGGATGGCTTGACTCGATCCAGGCAATCTCGCAATTTGTGATGCCCCTTACACTACTCTAGTTGCTTAAACTTGCGTCGGCACTTCTCCCTCGAAGTCCTTCGCTTCTTTCCCACCTTGCCCATAGGTGGCATCTTAACGGTTGCTATGTCCCTCGACGGCTCAGCCCCATTCGACACTGTACTGGTCTCAAAAGTAATGTTCTTCACTCGAACATTCTCGGCAAGCTCTTTTTCAGGCTTCCCAGACATCTTCAACCCATTCTGCTCATGGTCTCTGCTTACCTTGGCAGAACTAGACAACTCGGAACCAAGTTTCACAGGCTCTTTACTCTTGGCCTTGTCATGTCCCTCAGACCACTTGGCTCTAAACGGGCATCTCCGCAACTTATGAGGTCTCTTACATCGGTAGCACCTCAATTGCCTCGTCTTTACCCTCGGCTCGACAGCTTCCTCACTTGCTATCGCACCAAGTCTCACCACTGGCTGAACTACTTTGGCACTCGTAGTCGAATCACGGCTCTCACTTCGCTTGGCGGCATTGACACTCACAATCGCCCCAAGTCTCATCGCTGGCTGGACTACTTTGGCACTCGTAGTCGAACCACGATTCTCACTCCGCTTGGCAGCATTGACACACGCAATCGCCCCAAGTCTCGCTACTTCACCCTTTGACTCGTCTGCTGTCTTCACCATGGCAGCTAGGCGGTTCTTCTCGGGACATCCCCTTATCAAATGAGGACCATCACAGAAGTAGCACTTCAACTTCTTGCTCCCCTTCTTCTCTGGCACGGACTTAGCCTCACTATTCCCCTTGTCTCTCGAACTGGGCCTGGTTGACTCAACACTTGCCTGATTGTATTCTGCGGGCTCGGTCAGAGGTTCGGCAACAACAAAAGCCTCTGAAAGTCTCTGGGCATCTCCTTGCTCTACTGCGAGCTTCGCCCCCGGTCTAAATCCCTCTAAGAAGGTCTTGAGCGCATCACATTCGCTCATTGCCGTCTTGCAACTGAGCAGCTCCCTCTTGAGCTCATCCACTTCTTTTCGCAAAGCTTCCATCTCAGCTTCACTAGCATTACTCCTTCGAAATGTCACCAACTTGTTGAGAACTTCTCGTGTCTCGTCCTTGAACTGGTCATCTATGGACTCTACTTCGTCAAGACGGGACTCGAAAACACCTTGGGTCTGCTTGGCCTCCTCTTCGAATTTCTCAAGTCTACAAACCCTCTTTCCCAACGACTCCAATTCCACCTTCATTGCCTCCACTGCATCTTGAAGGGAATCATCTTGTTGGTTCAACTTCTCGTACATCGAGTTGAGAACTTCTTGGATCTCCTTCGCGGTTTCCTCCTTGGAAGAATCCTCCGCTTTTTGCAAATCCCCCATCTTGGCTTCACAAGCACAACTCTCTCGAACTACCTCCAACTCGTTGAAGATGCGTTGCGTCTCGTCATTGAACTTGCCCTCCATGGACTCTAACTTTTCAAGACGTGATTCCACAACACTTCGGGTCTTTTTGGCCTCATCTCTTAGAGTTTCTACTGTAGCCTCTAAGGAATCGCCACGCTCAGACATATTCACATCCAAGCCATTAAGAGCCCATTGAACCTCCTCTTGGATCCCTTCTAGAGACTCTAACATCTCAATATCCAACGAACCCAGCTTCTCAAGGTTTACTGACTCTAGCTGTTCAAACACCACCTCGGCCTCCTTCTTGAAGTCCAAGAGTTTATCGACCCAAGCCTCCACGACTGTTATGAATTCAAGATTCGAGTGTACCTTATTTTCAAGACGGTTGCTCCTCTTGTCAAATTCATTCAGAGTCTTTCTTACATCGTCCATTATCAGTGTCTTCTTCTTTGGTGCCATCTCAATCACCACTTTGCCACGAACTAGTCCGATCCCTGATCACTTCGACTAACTCGAACGCAAACCACCACCACGCTTAACTGCAACTACAAGCTGGAATCCCCCACACTTGACTGCACCTGCAAGTTGGCTTGAACACAAGTCACCACCACGCTTGACTGCAACTGCGAGCTGGCTCAAACGCAAGTCCCTTCCTCGACTCGCTCGAATAGCACTTATCACGGCACTTCTCTGATTCCACCTCTCATGGCTCTTTCTGTTACCAACTCTCACGGCTCTTTCTGATACCACTTATCACCGCTCAGCTCTGATACCAACTATCAGCAAAACTTCGCTCTGATACCAACTGTCACGGGGCTAAATTTTGGCTCTAGCTGATCCGTGCGGCCTTAGACGCCTTCGACGCAAATCAGTCGATTCCTACGCCTAAGTCAGCCTTCAACCAGCCTTGTGAGTACTCCTGCTCGACAACGGCTTCGACAAGCACTCCAGGTTTCTATGGATCTTGTCACAGACACCACTTGTGTCGCGGGGCTAGACCTTTGCCAAACAAATCGTGTGAACCTTAGTCGCTTTCTCGGTTGAAACGTCGGCTAAGTCACCCTGAAGTACCTTGTCACGGTCTTAGGTGAAGTTCTCTCGACGAACACCTAACTCAACTAGGATTCTCGCTCCGGAAGATCAAACACTCCTCGAAGCCCTCGAACGAAAGATCTTTCTAAGCGAAAGCTAATCAAAGTACAACAGAAAGAGATTGGCAGCTAGAACAACGAAGAACACTCAAGAACAACAAAGAACAATAAAGAACACTCAGAGAGTTTTAGAGTAAATGCTTCTTGTATTACTCAAAGTGAAGTGGTGATTTACAAGTGAGGAGGGAGCCTCTATTTATAGTTGAACTCCCCTACATCCAACGGCTCAGTTTAAATTACATCGACGGTCGAGATTGGTCTTATCTTATCACATCTCAATTTTAAATCTCTAATTATCACAAACATTATCTACACATTATATTCAAATAAATGGATAATGCTTTGACCAAATTACCCTCCTGAATCCTCCATGGATTTGGCTAAGTCTTGTGGGCTTGCGGGCTTTCTAGCATTCTCCAAGTGTCGGGCCAAGTGTGATGGTCTTGGCAAGCCCGTTCCACCGCGCAAACTCTCTTTGGCTGATTCTTGCGCCAATGCCTCGGTCCCAAAGGTTTGGTCCACGCCTTCCTCCAAGTGCTGGGCCAAGTCTAATGATCTTGGCAAGCTCGTTACGCCGCGCAAACCCTCTTTGGCTGGTTCTTGTGCTAACGCCTCGGTCCCAAAGGTATGGTCCTCGCCATTCTCCGAGTGCTGGGCCACATTTGGCAAGCCCGTTGCATTGCGCACAACCTCCTATTGTCTCGATCCGAAAAGTTTGGTCTGTGACAATCATCATCATAAAAGTAACGACAGCTTCGATCAACAACAACAAAAAAAGCAACGACAGCACCCTCGAATCCGATCAGGCAGTGCATGAGAAAACGAAACACCTCTATTCAGGGACAAAAATCATCTATCTATTTTTGCTATTATTTTTAAGCTACAACACTAAAAAAATTAAATTATAAACTTTAATTTTAAATTTTAAATTTTAAAAAATATACTCTATCTTAAATTCTCTAGATTTTAATCCTAAACCATAATGTTAATCTTAAACTTAAAATTTTAAATTTAAATTTTTAATGTGAAATATAAATAAAGACATCAAAAAAAGACTGAGAATTTCTATTCCTAATTCAAGACACAACAAGTTGTGCTAACTGCTAACCAATCTGCAAGGAAATAACCTTCGTGATAACGATGTTGCACTTGAACACACCAATTGCTCTTCCTCAGCTTACGTAAGACTCAAAACAGAGCTGGGCCAACCATTTAGTACTCGAATAAAGTTTTTCTTAATAAGATCAACTTTTAATATTATATTAAAAAATATTATTATGAACGTCTATAAAGCTTTTATTAGATTATATTAATATTTTTTGTTTGGCAATTAGTGAACAGCTGATAGCAGATCATGTTTTATATGTGATTTCAAATATCTGAATAATCCCATTACTTGTAGTCAGCGTTTGGTTCATCTTCCAAATGGAAAAACTGCTTCCATAACTCATGAGGGTTCTTTCTCTTTTGTCTCTACTCATGAATTACATCATGTGCTTTTTGTTCCTCGATTTCATCATAATCTGCTTTCAGTTTCTAAACTAGCTGTTGATCTTAACTGTGTTGTTATTTTCTATTCTAACTTTTGTTTGTTACAGGATCTCTCCAATGGAAGGATCAAGGAGATTCGTAGGGCTGTTGGAGGCCTTTATATCTTTGATTGTCCTGGTTTGCCTTTCGATTCTCATTGTCATTTTACTTCTCTTGCTTCTCAATGTATGCATTCTCTTTTACTTCTGTTGATAAGAATGTTGTTTGGCATGCTCGTTTGGGCCATGCCACTGTTACCAAAATGAATAAAATGTCATTGTTTCTTGTTAGCAACTTGTTTTCGTGATTGTTTTGTTTGTCCTAATGCTAAACAAACTAGATCGCCTTTTGCATTTAGTACTTTCAGAACTGCTAATCCTTTTTATATTATACATATTGATCTTTGGGGCCCATATAGGGTCTCAATACATAGTGGCCATAGGTTCTTCCTTACTATAGTGGATGATCATTCTTGCATGACAGGGGTATATTTGCTAAAACTCAAATCTGATGCTATATTGTATCTAAAATCTTTCTTTGCTTTTGTTCAAACTCATTTTTCAACTCCTATACGCATAGTTCGTAGTGATAATGGTTCTGAGTTTTTCAACTCAGAATGTTCTGATTTTTTTGACTCTTTAAGAGTCCTTCATCAGAGTAGTTGTGTTCACACTCTTCAGCAAAATGAAATTGCTGAGAGAAAACATAGTCATATCCTTGAAGTTGTTAGGGCCTTAAAATTTCAATCTAATGTCCCTCTCAAATTTTGGGAGGAATGTATTTAAACTATTTGTCACATTATAAATTGATTACCCTCTTCTGCTTTAGACTGGAAGTCTCCTTTTGAAATTCTTTTTCATAAGGTCATTGATCTTTCTTATTTTTTTATATTTAGTTGTCTTTGTCATGCAACAACCCCTAATAATCATGATAAGTTTGCTGCTAGGTCTGATCTTTCTGTTTTCTTTGGCTATTCTCTCACCCAATAGGTTACATCTTGTTTAATCTACAAACAAAGAAGTTTTTTGTTGATAGGGGTGTTAGGTTTCTTGAACATATTTTTCCTTTTTAAGTTTCCTTCTGATAATTTTGCTTCCTTTTTCCCTCTTTCAGATACTGTTTTTGATTCTGATTTCTTGTCTTTGCATTTTCCATCTTCTTTAGTTTTTTCTGATTCTGTTCCTTCTCTTGTTTCAACAAGTTTACCTGTTCATGTTGATTCTGATTCATTCCTTTCTCCAGGTTCTACTTCTCATGTTGAACTTGTTGCTCTTGAACATATTGAAAATATTGATTCTGATCTTATTTCTGAACATATTGATAATATTCCTATTGTTAAGTCTGTTCCTATTATTGAAAATGATCTTGTTCCTATTATTGAAAATGATCACGTTCCTCTTGTTGACCAAATTCTTCCTACTCGTAAGTCTTCTCGTGTATCAAGGCATCTAGGATGGTTTAAGGACTTTGTTCCTAGTTCTCTCATTCTTCTTTTCTTTCTTATACTCACTTGTCAGATTCAACTCAACATTTCATTGCTTCTACTTCTTCTATTCTTGAGCCTCAAACTTACTCTGAGGCACTCAAGGTCTTGCCTGGATTCAGGCAATGCAGGATGAAATTTAGGCTTTGGAAGCTAATAAGACATGGTCTGTGGTTTTTCTTCTTGCTGGAAAAGTTTCCATTGGCTGCAAGTGGGTTTATAAGGTGAAGTATAGAGTTTCTGGGGAGATTGAGAGGTATAAGGCCTGTTTGGTGGCCAAAGGCTATAATCGGCAACAAGGTATTGATTATTTAAATACTTTTCACCAGTAGCTAAGATGGTCACTGTTAGAGCTACCCTTACTTTAGCTTCTTAGCATAATTGGTCTATTTGTCAAATAAATGTTCATAATGCCTTCTTCAAGGCAATCTCTATGAGAAAATGTATATGGATCTTCTTGAGGGTTTTCTACAGTCAGGGGTAGAGGATGGTGTGTCGGCTGCAAAAGTCATTATATGGGCTCAAGCAGGCTTCTAGGCGATGGAATCTGAGGTTGACAGAGGCCTTGCTTCTTGCCGGTTATGTTCAGAGTAAATTTGATTACTCACTGTTTATAAAGAGAGATGGAGATGATATTGTGATTTTACTGGTCTTTGTAGATGATTTTTTAATTACAAGGAGCAGTAAAAGGATGATTGAAGAGTTAAAGATAATTTTGAACCAAAATTTTAGAATGAAAGATCTAGGAGATTTGAGATTTTTCCTTGGGATTGAAGTTTTGCGAGCCAAAGAAGGTATTTTTCTAAACCATAAAAAGTATGTTATAGAACTTGTAACATCCCAAAACCGGGCCTAGTCGGAATTTGATTTCGGTGACCAAAAAGTTCACATCAAAAAGTCAAAATTTAAGAGTTGACCTTTGATCAAGTGGTATATTATTAGCTTATTGAATCCCAATTAACCATTGACATTGTTAAGTACCATATTGTAAACTTTGAAACATAGTTTAATGACCAAATTAAGAGAATTGGAAGTTGAAGTTGCGAAAGTATAGACAATTAAGAGTTGGGGGACTAATCTCGCGATTAGCCCCTCCTCAATCTTAATCATCACCTACGTGGTTGACTAAGAATTGATTTCTTCGTCCTAAGGAAACCTCAATAGTTAAAAAGAAAGAAAGAAAGGAAGGAAGAAACTCACCGGTTGAATGCTAAGCAAGCATCTCCCCATCTTCTTCCTTTAGTCACCTTAAGCATACACCTCCATTAAAGGTGGAATCAAGCTTTGCTTTTCTTAAGTTCCTCGTAGGAGGTAGCATTGGTAAGCTTTGGTAAGCTTATTATATTGTCAAGTTGATTGTCAAATCTTTATACGATCTTTGATATCATTAAGCATTGCAAAATGGTAAATCGAGTATGTTATGTGATTATTGTCATTGTTACCGTATTGTTATTGTTATCATTATTGCTATTGTTATTGTCATTGACAAGTATTGAATCCTTGGATATGAATAGACATAGGATACAATTAGCATGTCATAGAATTCATGAGTTCATTGGAAAGGAGTGGACTATGGTCCTTGAGCTAAGGCTCTCATTGGCGATGTTGGCGGGATGTGGTTGAGTTGGTCTTATTAGCGATGTTGGCGGATATTGACCATTCATTGTTGGTGATGTTGGTTGGGAATTCACGTATCCACATTACATGTCGATCCAAGAAAAATATGCGAATAAGTATTGCAAGTATTGTTATGATATGTCTTGAGATGCATTTCTATTGTTATATATGTCATGGCTTTTATTGATGTTCATACTATTGTTTATGACTACCTCACTAGGCTAAGTAAGCCTAATGCATCTCATTTTCATGCATTTTCAGGTTAAAGCATAGTTGGATCAAGGATCGGAGCAAGGAACGTTTTTGGAGCAAGTCACAATCCTCTATGTAATGTTAATCTAGTCCTTGAACTCCTAGAATGGTGGCGTAGGGTCTAGACAAGTTGGTTTAATCCCATTTTGCATGTATATATAGACCACTATGTTAAAAGGGTTAAAATGCTCATCTTGGTCATGTAATATTTAGGTTAAAAGCACCAAATATGCTTAGGTGTCACTAAAAGGTGAAAACCTAGCAAATGTATTTGGATGACCCTAAAAATTGGCATACTAGTAGATTATAGTGTTTAAAAGTTGCTGGTAAAAATTCATTACATTTTGGCATCTTTCAACAAGTTAAATTGATGAAAAACCAGAAGAAATCTGTCATTACAGTGTAGGGCGTACCGATACAGGCCAAATTGTTTCGATTCGGCCTTGCATATTTGGTCGGTCAAGGCTAAAGTCAACTAAGGCGTATCGATACGGCCAAGGACGTTTCGGTACGGATACTAGCAGTAAGGTTTGAGAATTTAATTGTATCGATACGACCCTAAGCGTATCGAAACAGGGGTCAATAGAAGTCAAATTGGGTAACCCGTATCGATACACCCCTTAGACGTTTCGATACGGTGTCTGTTAATTCCCTTACCTTTATCGATACAGGTTAAGCTGTATCGAAACGGAACTTGACAGTTTCGAATTAAGGCTTAAATCATGCTTATACGTATCGATACAACCCCTTGGTGTTTTGATACGGTGTCAGTTAATTCAGTTAATGGGCTAAGAATATTGTTTTAAATAGTTTACAGATTGGTCACTAAGTACTGTGTGGTTTAATTAAAGTAGTAAATGGACTCCGATTAAACTGAAAATTTGCATGAATATTGATCATAGATTAAATTTCATTACAGTATGGTCAATTATAAGCAAGGACCCCTAAATTATAGAATTTATAGTTTGTCCCTAAAACTTGTAAAAGTTTGAAATTAGTCCCTTAATTGTAAACCCAAGCATTGTGTTGAAATGGTAAACCTCCTATGCTGACTTCACATGATTGGTCAAGCACGTATCGATTGTTTGTCAAATTATGATCAAACCCTATCGCACCGATCATCGTTTTGTTCATCGGTAACGTTCTCCGACTCAGTTTTCTACCAGGCCGGGTGGGGATGTTACAGAATTCATAAGTGACACTGGTTTAGGAGGAGCTAGAAGTGCTCTAACACCTCTTGAACATAATTTGAAGCTTACAACGGTTGCCCTTGATGAAGCTGCAAAAGGGGACAATGCAGTTGAATTAATGTTTGATAAGTTTGTCTTCCAAAGGTTAATAAGAAGACTGATTTACCTAACACACACTAAGCCTGACATAACCTTTGAAGTGCACCATCTTAGTCAGTTTATACAAAATCCTAAAGTTTCTTACATGGAAGCTGCTTTCAGGGTTGTGAGATACATTAAGAAGAATCCAGGGAAGGGGTTATTATTCAAGGCTTCAAATGTGTAATATTGAAGCTTATTGTGATGCAGACTGGGCTGCATGTCCAATGACAAGAAAATTTGTGTCAAGATTATGTGTTAAGTTCGGAGAGTCTTTGATATCCTGGAAATCAAAGAAGCAAAGTACGATAGCGAGGTCATCTGCAGAAGCAGAGTATAGGAGCATGGCAGTGACAACTTCTGAACTGGTTTGGTTGAAAGAAAGTTGCATTGTGACAACAGGCAACCTTACAAATTGCAGCCAACCCAGTATACCATGAACGTACTAAGCGTATCGAAATTGTCTGTCATTTTATAAGAGATTAAACTCAAGAAGGTCTTATAGAAACAATTTTTGCACCATTAACAGAGCAGCTTGCAGATGTAATGACAAAAGCCTTGAGCTTAGAACAACATAACAAACTAATAATCAAGTTGGGGATGAAAGATATTTTTCTTCCTCTAACTTGAGAGGGTGTTGAAATTAGAAGTTACAAGTTAGAATTTAGTTAGTTTGTTAATAATTAGTTGAAAATGTAAACCAATTAGTTAGTTGGTTAATGGCTAATAGTTTTGTACTATAAATGTAAAGTGACTTTTTAATTTTAATGTAACGTGGAAGATACACAATTTTATATTTTTTGATTTTCATAACATTAGCTGATAGCTGATAGTTAATTGCATTAGCTGATTTGACTAGCGGATTGTATTAGCTGATTATATATATAAGTGTTTGGTAAAATTAATTGATAGCTGATAGCTATTTGATTATTTAAACGAGCAAAATGACATATAAGGACATGATTATATACGATGCTTGTTTGAATAGTTTATTAGTTATCAATATTCTGTATCTATTACCATTCAAAAAAATATTTTCTATCTATTAATATTAATTATATTATAAAAAATATTCTTTTAATATAACAATACTAAGCATATTTGAAGGATATATATATATTAATTTATTATTTATATAATTATTTTTAATATAATTTAATTAATTATTAAATTTAAATAAAAATATAAATGTGAGAAAAAAAACAAAAAGTATTACTTTAGGAATATCACAATATAAATACGTGAGTATTTAGGTTATTGGAGATTTTTTATAATTGTTAAGAGTAAAAGGGTCTTTATAACTATTATGTCAAACCACTAATTTCAAAAAGCTTCTATTAGTAGCTTTTTCAAAATTAAACGTTTCACCACAATCCGCTATTCACCAAATATCCAAATTAATGGATTTCACTGGTCAAACCTCTAATATTAACTCAAACCTCTAATTTGGTTCAAACCGCTATTTACCAAAATTTATATTTTTACTAATTTAATTAACATGTTAATAATGTTTTATAAATAATTCAAAATATTTAATATAATTTCACACAAGTTTAATAATTTATGTTCGATATAAGTAATTATGATTATTTATTATCAAATTTCACTTGTATTTTGAGCTAACAAATTAATTAAAAGTGGACAATAGAAGTAGGGGTGAGCAAACTCGACTCGACTCGAAATTTTTTTTTTCAATTTTGAGTTATTCGAGTCAACTTGAGTAACTCGAAAAATTTTCGAGTTCGATTTGAAATTTGCCCAACTCGAAAAATCGAAAAACCAAAATTTACACTTTTATGATTTAGTCCCTGATTTCATTTTTCTTCAATTTCTCCTTCATTTTAAGTCTATTTTTTACCAAATTTGAACCACATGTTCTTAAACCAATTTAGAATACCTATTTAGCTTCAATTCATATTTGTGAAAATAAATTTTATCTTTTGCAATTTAGCCCCTCAACTTTGTATGATTTCTTCATTTCTTCAATCCCCCATTCGTTTTAAGTCTACTTTTGACCCAATTTAAAGCAAATGCTCCTAACCCAATTTAGAATACCTATTTTGCTACAATTCATATGTTTAAAATAAATTTCCTATTTTTTTAATTTAACCCCTCAACTTTAAATGGTTTCCTATTTCTTTAATTCATTTTTCGTTTTAAGTCTATTTTCGACCAAAATTAAACCACATGATCCACTAACACTATATAATATGTATATAACTTCAATTCATATTTTTAAAAAACATATTCTTTTTTACAATTTAGTCCTTTAACTTTACATTTTATTCAATTTAATCATTCAACTGAAATATTTTGTAAAGTTTTTCTTCACGTCAAATTATTGACTCATTTATACTCTCATCAATACTTTATCCTCAAAAGTTTCTTATTTAAAAATGACATTACAAATCTTATTTATACATGTGAAAAATAATATGAAGAAATATATATATGCATATCTTATATGGTTAGATAAAGTCGTTTAAATTGGAATCAACCCGTATTATAACATTAAATAATTACACTAAATTTTTTTATAGGAACTCAAAAACTCGACTTGACTCGAACTCGACTCGAATCGAAAATTTTCATATTAAGTTTGAGTTGTAAAATATGACGCGTCAATTCGAATTTTTTTATTCGATTCGATCGAACGCTCACCCCTAAACGGAAGAAAAGTAACGAAAAATACGATATTATCAAAAATTCTCAATCACCTGTAGGAACTTTACATAGTGAGTAATTTTGGCAGTAATCTTACTGTTACTTTTTATTTTTATTTGACATGATTAGATCAATAAAATACGGAAACTTCAAGAGTGAAATTGTCTAAAATAGCGTTTATTATTTTTTTGACAAATATTAATTTTAATTATAATTTTACTTAGAGGGGAGTGAAAGTTCTTAGTGGGTCTAGAACTTATAATCTAAGAAAATATGAGAGAATAAAGATGAATAATTTGACCAACTGATTAAACATGCTTGCTCAAATAGTGTTTATTATAGATAATCTTACGTTACTTAAAAACATGTGATAGTAACATTTCCACCGATATTCACAAACAAGAATCCTTACAAATAGTAATTTAATCTTTTCTCATGATTATATTAGAAACCAAATATGATAACAACATTTAAGAATATTATATTATCTTGTAATAGAATATAAAAAATTGTCTTTGAATATGTTATTAGTACATAAATCTGTATTGACATATTAAAGAGAATGTAACAAAAATAAAATGTGACATAACTCTGTTGAAGAAAAGGCCCTTGTAAGAAGAGAAAATAGAAGTGGGGGAAAGACGAGCTAAAAATAGCGATGATTGCTTCATACTTAGTTTGTTGTTAGTTGAAAAGTGATGAACCTGGTAGAGTTGTTTTAAGTAATGGATGGATGATGTGACGTCAGTTATCAAAATCAACAAAGATGGGATATGTAATGGATCAAAACTAGTTGCCAAACGCCGACAAAAGACAAAAGACAGTTTTGTTTGGATAAAAATTATTTGTTTTTTATTTTTTTATGTTTTTAAAAAATAAATTTTAAGCTTTAATTTTAAATTTTAAATTATATATTATACATTTTAAAAAGTATACTTTATTTTAAATTTTTTAAATCTTAATTATAAATATTAATTTTAAACTCTAAACTTTAAATTTAATTTTTTATGTAAAGATATACATAAGGTCATCAAGAAGTGATAGAAGAATTTTAAGAATCGTTTTGTTTGCCCATTCTGACTACGGGATTATCGCTTCGCTTGCGCGTTGCGTTGATGTTAAGCGCACAAGTGGGATTGCCCCGTAAGATGTCAGCCTCTTAAGGGTCAATTTCAACAATTGATAGATCATGGTTGATGCTATTGCTATACAAATTACAAATCACCGGATTCGGCTGTAACCAAAAGAAGAAGAAAGAAAGAAATCAAAAGCATCGGATTCGGCTGTAACCCCATAAAGAGGAGAAAAAAAAACATCGGAATTGATCTCACGCACTATCTAACGCTCTTGTTTATATTTAAAAATTTTATCAATTTATTTTTTAATATTCTCTTAAATTGTTTGTTATTCTTTCAAAAATATTATATTACTTCTTTAATATAATAAAAGTACGATAATAACTTCATAATTTCTAACCAAAGATAAATTCAGAAGATGTCGAAGCTAAATTGTTTTCTTTTTTATTAAGGGAATGTGCTTCCCTTCTTTCCGTTCAAAGTTCATACAGTGTAGTTCTGTAAAGGATGTTAAACTCTTAATGAATGAATCACTTGAGAGAAAAATAGAATAAGGGGGGAAAATCAGCATAAGGCAGTTGATTAGTCCTCCCATAGGCCATAGCAGTAAGTTGATGCAGTAGTACTCACCTATGGCTAAATTGTTGAGAATATGAGAGTGAAATAAGGTGATGAGAAGAACATAAAAAAACTTATCAAAGATTGTACAGTTTGAACATTTTGGCAGGAATGATGAGTTCTTCTTCCCTTTCAGGTTTTTGGACTTTCAGAAGTCATGGCCCCAGCTTCTGTTTCTGTGGAGGGAGACTGCTGAGTCTGAGAATCTGAGAGCAAAAATCAGAAACAAAAATTATGAGGAACATACATATTTACAAGTGAAAATAGAAAACTAATGATGAACATGCAAGAGTCTAGTATGTATATTTCTTTTTTTAGAGAAATAATGCCTAGGCATGTGAATTGTTATGTTTCACTGAGAAACAGGGCCCCTCTGCCTGCCTGGCTTCCATGTTAAGTCTTTGTACATCACATTTGGCAAACCAATATCTCCCAGCATAAAAAATTATGAAACCCCAGTCAATCCAATTGATGTAGTTCAGATGTAGGAACATGAGAAATGGTTAAAACAGTGGGCAGTGAATAACATGGTTAGTGGGGCTCTCCATATTCAAACCATCATCCCCTATGCTGAAAGCACATGCAGTCACTATTTGTTTACACTATGCTCCTCTGTCATGACTTTCTAGTTGACCCATCATTCGGGTCATGCCAATAACCACACAGCTCATTCACATGTTTGAGGTTGCCCATGTGGCCCCATGCTACACTAAAACCCTAATGGAGTACTATATATTATCTGTGTCAGAATGTGTGGGTGAATCAGAGGGAGGTGGCAGAAAAATTACTACCACTTACCAAGAATGAATACCAAAAGGCATATCAGCATTTGGCACAGGTGCATTGTTTTACTCACAGGTATCATCATATATGTGAAGCCTAAAGAATGCTGGTGGTAAAAAAATTGAAAGGGATAGTGTGTGACAAGAATTATTTACCTGCAGAAGAGGGAAAGGGATGCCTGGTGAAATGAAAGGGAGGGGGAGGATAGTTGGAGAAGGACCCCTCCATTTGTGTAGGATAGTAAAGATAGGACGGTCCGGCGCCACGTTGAGCCTGGGGTGCAGAAAATGTTCCCCTAGGAGCTTGCAAAGAGTAGCCAAAATGATATGGTGACCCCATTGTTGTAGATGAGGATCCATACAGTTGATAGTATTGTGCCTGCAGAATTTGTGGATTATACATAGCCTGCATTGCCATTCAATAACATTCCTTACCCAACATTGTTGGCTGAATACTTGCTTTACTTTAAACGACTTGTATATTAATGCTGTTAACTTTCAGCTGAATTATGTTACGAAATCGACAGAGGAATAGGTTTTTCATCGCTTACTTGGTGGTACCCGTATTCAGGACTGTAAGTTGGGAACCTGGAAAGGTGGAATTCAACAAAAAGAATTAGTAGAAATATGAGCAAATGACTAAACTTAAAGATCACACGATGGTAGTAATTGTTAGTACTAATATCAGTATCTGTTCTGGTAGATACAAAAAATTAATTCAAGGTATCGAGTTAATAAAGTTTTATACACCGGTGTGTGTACGTGTGTATGTTTTCGTTTTCTACAAACAATATACTATGTATTTTAGTTGACTTTTTCCCTAAAATCAAATGCAGGTAGCAGTGCTTAAACATATGACAAGATGTGTGCATGAATCATGATCTTAGATGATAGGTGAAAGGTATCCCAAGCTCAACTGGTATCGAAAACATGATCACAGTACATCAGGTAAATGTAAAAAAGGTTAGAACAGAGGGAAAAATAGTAGGATTTCATCATTATAACAAATCTCTATGTTTATTTTTACACTTGATTTCCATGCTTTAACCATTTTATATTTGAAGTTAATGTTTTTTATCCTTTGCCTTTAACATCTGCTAGCAAAACCCAAACTAAAAGTTCAGAGAGCAAATGAAGTCGCTGATAAAAGTTTAAGCTGAAGTAGAGAAATTGGTCTATTTTTTAACTTTAAGTAAAATGCACCCTACACATCAAGAAATGCTAAACGTAAACGAGCTTGATTATTACTTGACATTCTTTCCACAGATGAGAACAACTTAATCACTATGACCTTATTTTTCTTATTTATTTATAATATTTTGTTTTTACTCTGTGCTAGCAAATAGAAAGTATTGTAATTTGTAATTTGTAATTTGTGACACGTACATTGTATCATTGACTGCATTGGTATTGTAATTTGTAAGGTTCCCATTTTTTTTACCTTGTTTTTTTATCCTAGTGGCGACAATTTTCTAGTCAAATGCATGATCATTTTACTATGTACAGTCTGATATGCCAACTGCATTTAGAAAACACACAACTAAGCATAATGTAATTATTTTAACACAAAAAACCCCAGGTTAAAATTTTTAATGGCATGCATGTATGATGAATCACTTCCTCTAACAAGAACATGGAACAACCAATAGCCTGATTTGATTGAAAACAACTGGGACGGAAGTGCTCACCCATATGGTGGATACATAACGGGTGGTAGCGGCGGCGGCGGCGGAGGTACTGCTGCTGCAACACCACTATACGACGGTGTGCCTTGCTGTGCAACTCCCTGAAAAGGACAGCTACCTTGATTTCTTCCTGCATTAAAATACATCATATCCATTTCAGTATTGTCGCCATCTGTTTTTTCCTTCACTCTCAATAAATGAATTAATGAGGAAAAGTGCAGCTCATATCAAAGATTATGGGGACCTCGTGGTGGTGAAGGTCTAGGCCTTCCAAGTGAAGCAATGTTACAATTTGCTCTTCTTCCGCCGATCACAGGATTTGGCTCAACACATGCCCTCCGAGCTGACTCAGGATCACGGAAAGTAACCTACACAAATGTAGTGATATTGACATATTGCATAAGAAACTTAGCCGTTACAACAGTAATATATACACATAAGAACTTACAAAGCCATATCCTTTAGATTTGCCAGTGTTTTTATCAGTGATGATAACAGCTTCAAGAATCTCTCCGAACTGCTCAAAATACATACGCATTTCCTCGGTGGGGGTCTCCCAAGCTAGTCCCCCGACAAACACTTTGGTAAACGTTGTGTCACCAAAAGAGGATCGATAATGTGGATAAGCCATCGCGTCTAAACAAACAAAGCCACAAACGGGTAACTTTCCTTTTGCATGAAAACTCTCTTTTTGGATGGATCACGTTATTACAGTTGACAAGAACGGATCAGAAAGCCGAATCTTCTGCAATTCCACCTCATTCCCCTCGCTTGGTCCTCTACTGTGCTTGTCTCTATATCCATTCCTTAGTCCCCCTCTTGTGTGTGTGTTTTCAGCACAAAGGAATCATTGAAGAGGGTCAGAGAATGAGATGAAGCCTTGTTTATGATGTTACAGAAGTTGTTGCCGGTTGTTATTATTTGATGAGTTGGTTAATAAAAGAGAAAGCCAGAAAGGGAAAAAAGAAGAAAACGCTAGTTTAAAGACAGAGAGACACGACAGTTACAAACGTTAATTTGCTGTCTATTGATTTGAGATATTGAGAGAGTGAGGGTAAGGGCTTGGCTTCGTGATATCGAATGACAGCTGAGCCTGCGTGACTGCACGCACTTTACCATGTCTTCACTGTCGCTGCGTTAATATACTCTCCTAAACACCAACCCCTCCATCAGTAGTTGTGCTCTTTTTTTTCTGGTTTACTTTTTCCATGTGCTGTCTTTTTCAAGTCTTCACCTCAAAAATTGAACTTGATTGTTTATCTATGCATATAAAAGAAATACACAGATAATTTATCTAACACCAATAATACTAAGAATTATGATTTACAAACAGACAGTATTGAATGTGATTGGTGTGTCTTGTCTTGAACAACATTACATTAGTGGATTGCTTTTGGAGGGGAAATAAATAATGAAATAAAGAACCACTAATAATAAAAACATTGATTGCAGGCCCTACCTCCATTATAATATATTGTATGCATTAACGAACCACGCTTGTATAAGCTGGAAGAACATTTACAAATCAAACAATCCATCATTGAAAGGACCATTACAAAGTTAATGTAAACTCGATTCAAATATATAAACATATTACATATACAAAAATTATATAATACGTAAATTGTATTTGATCAGTATTTTCTCTCTTTACTTTCCTCCCTTTTTGCTCTTCCCTTTTCTTACTCGTCAAAATAAGTTAAAGCTTGCTGCATATCTGACAAGCTTATAGAAAGTAATAAGGTGCGATTAGTGTTAAACCAAATTTGTGGTGTACAATTTTGAACTTTTTCCAGTTTGATAAGTACTTGCAACAAAAGTAGATCCTTGCATATTCCCACATGAATCCATGTTCCAAACCCCTTCTAACCACAAGCTGTTATATACAAAAAGCCAACTTCCGCACAATAATATATATACATATTATCAAAGAATATAACAGTTGGGATCACGTACAAAAGTAACCTGTGAACGGGGATGGAAAATCATGTGCCAACGAGGGAGTCGTTGGGCGGGTGCGTGCGTTTGGAAAAACAAATCATTATTCATTCCCCTTTTAATTTGGTCAATCATATTATATAAACAAAGCTGATATGAAGCTAGAAAAAGTCGGGGTTTAACAGACTAAAGGCACTCTAATTATATGTATTGTATATTGGTAATGGATGACCATTATATTGTCCACAAGTGCCAGCGAAAAGCACAAAGTTTCGCCCTTTCCCCTCGAAGGATTCTTCTGCACTTCCCGACTGGAAATGCATGTTTGTCATATCCTTTGTTGTAAAACACACTCCATCTTCCTTTTTATTGTGTTTTGGGGTACACAAAACCCTTAGATAAATATGATAGATGTTGTTATTGTTTTAGTACCCAATTATTATTTTTGATAAAATAATATCTAATGTTATATTTTTATTCTATTTTGATACACCAACCATTAAAAATTAAAGAGATGATAGCATAGCTTGGTATAATCACAGTTTCAGTCCAAAATACGTATACATATTATTAATTTAATCCAAAATACATCAATTTAAAACATCATAATTTTGATTGAATTTTGTCTCATCCTTTTTTCACCCCTCCTATTCTCACAGGTAACCTTATCATGGAGTTTGAGTCATCCAATAGACCCCGCCCCTATTGATTCGTAAATTTTAAAGTTTATATTGATAAAAATTAAGACTAAATTAATAGATTGTATAAATTTTTGGACTAAAACTATCATTAACACATGCCACATCACTATTTCTGTTAATTTTAAACGGAAAAAATACCAAAATAAAATAAAAATGTAATATTAAATATTATTTTATTAAAAAATAATAATTAAAATACCAATTAGACATAATTGAATCCTAAATATATAGTTTTCCTTTATTTTTATACGTGGAGTTTATCTAAGCTAGTTTGTTGGCAGTGCCAGCGTTAGAGATGACGAGACAGCTATAAGGAAACTCTTTAGTGTTTTTTTTTCTTTCTTTTATGAAAACTGTGCAAGCCGTGAACTGGCTGGCTGTTTTCTCCACGTGGGGGTCGTATCATTCTTTGAGAACAATGAGCTGGACTTCATCTACTTTATTTTATTGTTATTTATTACTTGCTATGTCCCACAAAATTTGTTTTTTTTTTTACTTTTCATGAAATTAAAAAAAATATATAAAAAATATATTATGAAATAATTAAAATAATAATTTTATTTTTAAAAAATTGTAGTCTATTTTGTTAAAAAAATAAAAAGAATGTAGTAAATAAAATGTGTTTAATAAAAATATTTTTTTAATAAAATAATTTTAAACACAAAAGAGATAAATTTTATAATAAAGACAGAGTATGTTTTTCTACTCCTATTGTTTTCATGGCCGAGACCCACCTCCACTGGTTCCATGACTTCCATCCCATCAGTGGAAGCCAAATCAATGGCTATTTCGCCAATATTCTTTCCTCAGAACTCTGCACATAACATTGAATTCGAAATCTCCCCTTTTTGACCCTGTGATGAACCGCTGTTTCAGCATCTGATACCCAAAATATATTTCTTCTTCCACTTTCTTTTTGGGTATTTTCAGCAAATATCTTTTTGACCAACTTCATTGTATTGTAGGTCTTAAATTATATGGACCATAAATAATTGGAAAGGGAAAGTGTCTTAAAGTAACATCGAAGGGGGCCAAGCTATGAGCGAAAAAATCAGAAGAGTAGGGTTAAAAGATCTTTGATTTATAGGTGACTCCACCCTCCAAAGACATATAGAAAATGTTCTCTTGCAAGATTTATACAATGTCATGTGATGTCTGTGACTCTGGGATTTAGGTTTGATGGTGTAGGCATTCAATACACCTATATTAGGCATTCAAAGACCTAAATGGGGAGACTCAAAGTGGAAACCCTAAACGACCTTGATGAATGAAACCTAACATTTGGAACCATAATAGTTTACCAAAATACGGGTCACTAATTTAAAGATTTCATAAATTTACAAAGTTTTATTAAATGAAGGTGGAGTGATTTTTAATATAATTTTTAAATATATTAATATAACATACCAGTGTGATGTGATTACATAGTAGTACTTTATATTTTTATTTTTTAAGTAAATTATATTAACTGTCATTTAATTATAAATTTAATGTTAATTATATTATTTTTTTAAAAAAGTTATAAATACATTAATTAATTAAAATATTATTATTAGCGTGTCACTTAATTAAGATTATTTATATTCACAGATAATTAAAATGGGGTTGTTGATACGTTGACAAAGTTGGGCCGATAGACACCGGTAGGACGTTGTATTTTCGACACTCTACCATCTACATAAAACAAATTAATTTTTAATGACTTTGATCTTTCTAAAAAAATCCAATTACTCATTATTGAAATTAAAAGGACCCCAAAAAAATTTAGCATATAATTTCACAGTGAAATCTTCTATGCTGACTGTGACCGGACAAAGGAAAATGTTCTTTTACTCTCATATGTACAGATGTCAAGGTTTTCGGTGGGCTTTATGTGAATACATAAATCGATTTTTTTTTATAAAATTTGGGCAACTTTGTATAAAATGTCGGCTTGGGCTGGGCCTAAATTTGGCATTTGAAAACTCAGTTATTGTTTAAACTGATACAGACATGAAACATGTATACGCACTATTGTCTCTCTCTCTCTCTTGAAGTTCTAAATTACAATTATATAAAGGATACAAAATTTTATCATACTTATGTTATGTGAAAAAAAATTCTTTATGAATAAGCTATGCAGATATATATTGGCACCAGACTGATTAAATAGTTGGTTATATTCATTTTCTTTAATTTGCTTTTTTTTACATTAAATTTTGTTTTAAATAATAAATTTAAATTAATTGTGTATATGATGAAATTCGAATAAATTTTTAAAACATATTAAGTTACTAAGAAAAATGCTCATTAAATACTACCATTGCCTTATAATAACAACTCAATATGAAAACAACATTTCACGTTCTTTTAAAGGGAGATTCTCCCTTTTTAGATCCTTTATTCTTTCGTTTTTCTACCTGGTTAATCGGTTTTATTCTTTCAATGTTAACCACATCAAATCATGATTAAACCGTGCTGAGATTTTGATCTAATATAATTAATAGAAAAGAATTATAGACGTTTAACCCCGATAAACTATAGAACATATTAAACAAAGATAATGACTTCAAGTCTTTAAGACGAATGGGGTGGTGGCGCAGTTGGCTTGCGCGTAGGTCTCATAGTATCTGAGGTCGAGAAATCGAGCCTCTCTCACCCCATAATTTTTCTTTTCATTTTAGGCAATATTGTCTCCCTCGTCCTCGTCATGCTTACGCTATTCCTCGTCATGCGTGCCTATCAAACCCATATGCACTTTTCAATTCTGTTTTGTCTGTTTCATTGTGGACCCATCTAAGTTGCCATGTGAATTGAGCGACAATTTCAGCCTACGGTTGGATCTATTTAATGTGTAGAATAAAATTGCCATTTCGTATTTTCTTGGGCTAAGTTCTAGTCTTCTGGATACTTCTTTTTCTTTATTATTATAGATTGCAACTCTTATATAAAAAAATGCTTTAAAATATTGATTAATATTTACTTTAACTGTTAAAATAAATGAGTAGGTGATATTCGTGATTTATATCAAAAATAAAATTACTATTCCAAACTTTCCTAAGCGAAGTTGTGGATTTCTTCGCTATCATCACCTTCCGGTCCGTATCGGGAAAAAAATGGGGCCCGATGCATGTTGTGGTTGTTGCAATATTATAACAATGATTACTTGCTTTCATGGTCACCAACTCGCCATTCTTATCAACTCATCTCTAATTCTTGTTCTCTTTAGTAAGACGAATATTACTTTGGGTTAATCCATTAGATCCTATAGTATTAAAAAAACAATTATATAATATTTCTGTTATTAAAATGTTTAATTTGGGTACTTAAATTTCGAATCAGTTTATCATGTTTAATCTAACTTTTAAAACTATATATATATTGAAAATGTTGATTCATCTTTTTATTTTTATCTTTGAATTATAACATAACCTCTTTTAATTATGTCTTGTCTCTAAATTTTGCGGCCCTGAATTGACAAGGTGGTAAATTCGTAAGTTTTGGCAAGCTGCTGCTGGTCCAAATGGAAATGTCATAATCATGATAGAAACCAAAAAGGATTGGAGTGGGGCTAATTCAATAAATACAATGAATCGGGTTAATTCAAATCAAAAGAAGTTTCTGAAATTCATCTGATTGGTTAATTTCTTCTGCGCGGATGACAAGGGTAATTTCTTAACAATGGTGGTCACTGGTCAGCCTGTCAAGGGACCTATGAGAAATTGAGAATTAACCATTCTGATATGGAGAGCTCACATGCAAAAATCTCTATGATTATAAAAAATAGGAGACACGTGAAAATTATGACTTTCACACATTTTTAAACACGTCACATGCAGTGGAGGATTTAGCCTTAATGCTATCATAGAGATAGGTTGGCAACTTCTTAGACAATGTATATCGGTTATGGTTCAGTTACGTATAATATAAAACTCATAGTTTTATATAATTTTTAGATTGTTTGATAAGTGAAATAAATTGTTAAAATTAACTATTTTTTTCGACTCTAAGATAATCATCCCCATAATGCGTCTATTGTGACATTGTCCTTCACTTGTTTCGGGTGATGCTTTGGTCGTCGGCCTAATGATAGCCGATTTCCCCCTAAGTTTTGTGGAGTGTGGACTGTCATTTTCATCGACTTTGTCCGTGTGTAAGTGCCGGGTTCTATGGATATCAGAAACTATGGATTATTGGGCTAATAAGGCACTCAGAATACCACTAAATAATCCTACAATTGTTTATTAATTAGCATTGGAGTCATCCCAATAATTTATTCCCCAAGTCTACGAGCTAAAAAACGTATCTACTTTGTTCTTGTTTTAATTGTTTATAACAATAATTAGAATAAATATAATTAAATTCAACCTTATTTTATGGTCAAAATCATTTATAGTCAATCATATAATAAAAATTCCCACTTTAATGTAGTGGTTGGGTGTAAGGTGTTTGCTTGTGTCTCTAGTTTGAATCCTAGATTAGAGATAATATATTGAGTTAGATACCGTAGGAGATTTAACAATTAAGATTGAAATGAAAGTTTTTTTTAACAACGCTGACTAAATTGATAGCATCATAAAATTAAGTGACTTAATTCCAAGCATCATAAAAATTGAATGAGTCAATTACAAGATTTTTTTGTTTTAAGTGATCCAATTGATGGCACCCTAAATCTGGACCGCCATTTTAAACAATTTACCAAAAAACCAAAAAGCTTAATTTTTCGAACATTGTGATGCATCAAATAACAATATATCATGTTGTTAAAACAAACAAACAAACAAACAAGATATCAAGTGTCAAGGTCGCTAAACATTCATGGCATTGACAGGCACACCCAAAATGTAGCACTAGCAGCCAACAACCACGTGGCTGCACCAGTAGCTCAATCCTTATACCAAAGGTGCCTCGTGATGTTCAGCACCTGGGTCCAGCCCATCTGCCGTTGCCAATTGAAATTAACAACGTACCAAAGTGCTACAACAACTTAATTTAATGTTAAAAACGACACAATCAAGATGTTAAAATATAAAAAAAAATTAAAGTGTTATTACACAACTCAAATATTATTTTAGATTTATAATTTAAATTTTATGATAATTTTTAAAACTGACCACAAATTTCATATTTTTAACATTATTTCGATTGTGTCTTTTTAACCTTAAATTAAAATGTTATATAATGAACATATCATAAACGAAAGAAACAACGTAAAAAGAAATAAACATCAACGCAAGCTTATAAGTGAAGTTTAGCAATTAATTAATTTCGGGAAGGAAAAAAAACTCCTACAGCATTATTATATTAATTATTAATTAACCCAGTAATCCTTAAACTTGATTCGATATGTCCCTAAAAACGTGTCAACTCCATTTGTTACGACTCTCAATTGCTATAAAATAAATGCATCTAAAGCCAACAGAAAGAGAGAGAGAGAAAGGAATATTTAATTGTTTTATACGTGTAAAGGCTTTGAATCTGTCCATAGACTTGGAAAATAGAATATTGGCAATTTAGAGGATAGATCTTCATGGACCACGATGGTCCTGACTTTCACCGATGCAAATCAATCAACGCTAATTCGGGGCTCTGATTATGGGGAAAGGTATCATTATTATTTTAGGTCAAAGCAGTGGTTTTATATTTTATGTGAAAAGGATCACCGACGTCGTTTTTACGGGGAACGTATTTGACTTAGATTGACTTTTCATTATTATTATTATTTGTTCACATTTGTTTGACCTTTTAGACCACTGTCGTCAAGTGGGATAGGTATGAGTTGTGGTATATTTTATGTGTGATTAAAAAAAGACAAATTTTAAAATTTGTTTTTAAATTGAAAATATTAAATTTCTTAATAATTTTTTTAGTTGGTTTATTGAGTTTTTTTAAGTATTGATACTTATAAAATAAGTATTGATATTTAGTTTTTTGATAATTTTTCAGTTTGAGACAAAAGTATCGAAACTTACAAAATAAGTATAGATACTTTTAAAAAAATAAAAAAAAAAATCAACCAAAAATATTATCAGGATGTCTTACATTTACTATGAGAAGATAAATTTCGAAAGTTGTCATATTTTAACTGTATCCTAAATATGCCACACGTTAAACTCGCCCCATCAAGTGAGAATCACTTTTTATCATCAAAATAATAAATTATTTAAATTTAGAAATATAATACTAAGGACTCGTTTGTATAACGTATAATATACAATTTAGTTGTAGTATATATATATACTCAGAATTTATTGTAATAACGTCACTAGATATTTATTAAAAAAATTAAATAGCTTTGATTTTTTATTTAAACAATTTTTACCTAAAAGAAGGGAATGGGAAATTGCTGCTATTATGGCTAGAACTCGAGATTTAGAGGAATGGATTAGATGTCAATAAAAGTCTTTATCCACTTGCTTTAAGTTGTGCTGACACTTGCTCCAAGTATGTGCAATAAAATATGTATAAGATTAATTTTGAGTAGAACTAGTTAAGTTTAGCTGATGTTGAATTTTGAATTTAAACATTTGTTTTTCATATAATGCGATATGAGTGTGTATTTAAGATGTTTTAAATATTTGAGTTATATATGGGAAAGTGAACATATTTTTTGTTTCTTTGTTAGATTATTATTTTAAAATATATTATGATTAATATATTTTAATCCGTATGTTTGAGTATTTTATAAACTTAATCATATTTTATTTATTCTGTAAACTAATTTTTTACATAGATTAAAATATATTTGATATTATTTTTTATTAAAACATTATGTTTTAAAAAAATTATAAAGGACTAATTAAAGTATTATTGGCAAATTCCATAAAGAAACTAGTGCAGGGGTGTATAATTGTTCATGTAATTAAAAATGTATAATAATAATTTTTAATCATAAATATTTGCAACTTTCTCACTAAAATTGCTTAAGTCTATAAATATACAATTAATATCATAGATTAATTGAGTTAAAGCTCAATCGGAAATAATAAAAATAAAATTTTAATTAATAATTGATACTATTACAAAAATATTCTTCATTTTATTTTATTTTATATAATCTCTAAATAAACAATATTATTTAATAATTTAAATTTAATAAAATTTATATATAACTATTCTATCACTTTCATTTTTCATAAAATATTTTTTTATATTATAAGCATAACAAAATCTATTTAATTTATGGGAAAACATATGATGCACGGTGAAAATATTTTGTTTCTATAATCGTGGGGGTTAGAGATTTTATTCAAGGTTTATAGTTTAGGAGTTTAAGTTTAGGATTTAAAATTTATGGTCGGTGGTTGAAATTTACATTTTAAGGTTATGATTTAGGGTTTAAGTTTTAAGGTAATATGTTATAGATTTAAGTTTTTGCATATAACTCCTAATTTTTAAACTTAAACTCTAAATTTAAACCACAGTTCCCTAAATTCTAAACACATAAATTTAAACTCTTAAATTATAAACTATAAATAAAATCTCTAACTCTTAAAATAAGAATATTTGTGGAAATAACATGTTTACCTGGTATAATTACCCTTAATTTATAAGTTGAGTCCTGTTAAAATTGTTTCCTAGTTTCAGTTTCCATCATCAGCATTCACCGCACTGATCAGATAAAATTAATCATACAAACAACTCACAAATCTGTACGGAAGATATTATAATAAAAAATGCATCTAAGATCTTTTGGACTCGCCTGTAACCGTATCCGGCGCCTCCATAACTGACACGTCAGTATTTTATCTCACCGACAAAGGAACGCGGCAGTCCGGGACCCACGGTTTATTCTCCGACCTTTTTTTCTTAAAGTAGAAAAAAGGTCTAATTATAAATGCGCAAAATCTACAGTATTTGGCTATTTGCATGTGAGTGTAATTAATTGCTGTTTTACCATTACAACTAAGAACTCTCCAAACTCCAAAGTGAAATCTAAATACTAATTCCCACGACTCTTTTGGTGTCTTAATGATAAAAAAATATATTAAAAATGTAAGAGGTATAAAATATGCAAACAGTTTTATTAAAAAATAAATACTGATTTTTATGAAACTGCTTTTGATCTAATGTGGCGATCACAATATCTTATGTACAAAGATAGACGCAGAATTTATTGTGGGGAGTGCGAACTATCAAAAAATTATATTAAAAATATAAAAAGTAAAAAATTATACCTTAGTCTATGTGAGCAGGTAATTGTAGTTGAAACAACAAACAATGTGTTCATTGATTGTTGAAATTTGAAAGAAATTATTAAATTTATTCATGATCAACATATATTATAAAATAATAATAAGTTTAGATTTTTTAATATAATAATAAGTTTAAGAACTTTTAAATAGTTTGATATATTTAGTGTTTTTTTTTATAACTTTTAAAATTTCGATGGCTAAAAATATTTTTTTTCAGTTTAGTGGCATTTATATACTTCACGAAAATTATTAGATAAATAATGTTCACCACGTCCTCTGTAGTCCCAACCAATTAGGTTCATCCATTTTATTTTTTTAAAGGTGATCATCACCTCTTTCTTATGCATAATTAGAGAGTGGGTAGTTATTAGGTAGTTATTTTGAGATGAACAAACTTAATTAATTAGATTACGGATGACGTAGTAAACAAGGTTTATCTAATAATTTCTCGTACTTCACCCTTATTCAAACGAGAATTTAGTCTAAATTATAATGTATCCAATTTATGATTTAATGATTATAATATTTTAACCGATAAGACTAGGGGATTACGATATAGTGTTTATTTATTTATATATGTTTTTTTAAATCTTTTGATATTGTTTATATATTTTACAAACAAAGCTGTTTGAATTAAGATCTTTTAAAATTAGAATTATTTTATTTTTTACTAAAATTACTCGCTGAACTCTTATTATTTGACTATTAGGAGTCGAAAAACATTAAAATTTACACTAATCATAATTAGAAAATGGTCCAAATGAACCGACCTTCGGGACTTTTAATATGTATTTTTTTCGCCAATTAAAATATAAATTTACGAGGGAGGATTTGTCGCTGTCTAGTTTTTCCGGCACGAGTCAAATATTACGTTCTAATAAACCAAAATATAGATCTTAATTCACTAGCGTGATGTCGGGTTTATAACAGCTTTGGATCCCAAATTTATATTAAATACACATAAATTGTGCCGATGACCAAACCCGTGAACCACAAGCATAATAATAGTTTTAGAATAAATTTAATAATATTTATATTTTAAAATTTTAATATTTTTGAACCCGTGAGATGGTCTTAGTAGTAAAAGATGATGTATTTTATCTAAATGACTCAGGTTCGCGCACCAAGTGTGCATGATGTGTGTGCTCTCTTAAAGGGCTAAAAAAATTGAACAGATATTACTTTGTAATCACACTAGCATATTAAAAAATTAATATTTTTCATGTTCATTTTACGTTATATGTTTTAAGTTTGAGACCATCTCTCCTAATAATATTTGATATAAGAAATGAATTTTTTTGGTAATATGCATGTCTTTTTTACGGTTTATGTTCGGGTGCGAGATTGTCTCTCCCAACAATATTTTCTACAAAGTTTGAATTCGCGTTCTCCCTTTAGGAGTGCAATATGCCTTATCAATGCACTCAACACTTGTAGGTAATGAAAAATATTTTTCATATAATGTTATTGAATTAAAAACAAAAAAAAACATATAAAAACAATATGTATTTTTAAATTAATATAAGAAAACAATTAAGAATCTATTAAATAATGAATAATCTTATAAATACAAACTTGATTTGAAAATTTTAATATTCTACCCTTTTGTTGTATTAATGTTAGGATATTTGCTTTAATATAATAATTGAAAATTTGTTTTGGACTAAATTGAAAAGATTTCAAAAATGATTTTAAGTCCAAATAACTTGAAAATATGTTTGATGGATTTTATAAGGTTTTGGAATGATTTAAATGTCATTAAAATAGCCAAACCTGAGTTTTTCAAGTAACCGTACCGATACGGTATTCCCCGTATCGGAACGGCTTAAGGTTTCAGCTACAGTCTATTTGATACTGTCAAAACCCATACCGACACAGGTTTTGCCCGTATTGATACGGAGAGGGGTCTTTTTGATATGCCTCTTAGCGTTTTGATACACCTACATGGAAAAAACCCCAACGGCCAAAACCCCTCAACAACTATTTCCCAACGGATGATGGCGTATCGATACGGCCTTGCATAATTGGGAAAAGTAAAACAGAGGTGTATCGATATGAAATTAGACAGTAAGTTCTGAAAAATAAATGTTATCGATACGACCATAGGTTGTACCGAAACGAGTCAACATCAGTCAACACGTATCGATACGGGTTGTTATTCTTGAATCTGAAAACTCAAATATTCATCCTAGCGTACCGATACGACTTTAAGGGTATCGGTACGGAGTTAGTTAATTCTGTTAAAAGACATAGAAACCAGTTTTAAGAAGTTTGCAAAATGGTCACTAAAATTTGTACAGCCTAATTAGATAGGTAAACGATCTCCCTTAATAACAAAACTTCACAGGTTATTAAATGGTAAGGTTAATTGAAGATTTGTAAAAAGAAATTCCGATAAAGTTCCCTAATTTGTAAAATTTTCAATTTAGTCCCTAAGTTTGAAAAAGGTTAAAATTGACCCCAAACTGAATAAGCTATTAATAAGTTAGTTCGATAAGACTTAAAAGAGATTAATAAGACATTCTGAACAAAATTGTGAACCCTGTTAAATTTTTGATCTCCGAATAAGTTTCTGATAATACTTTCCAACCCAATTCTCTACGAGACTGGTAGGAGGTGTTATATTTGTGGTATCAGAACCTAGGTTTAGTCGATTCTAGGACTAAACCAAAGTCCATTATGAGTTTTCATCTGCATATGTCACCTAGGAGTTTATCTGTATATGTTATCTGTGACTTGCAACTTACACAATTTAAATTCTTTCTGTATGATTAGATTTAAAAATGTCTACGCCTAACGATAGACGTGTTGCAATAGAAACACATCCAAGCTCTACGTATCCCTTTATTAGTGAACCGTTGATTAAAAAAGTATGCTCTAGAATATGAACTAGTTACTTCTAAAGTTATTGTCTCGAACCCACTAGGAGACAGTGTGGTTATACGATTGATCTGTAAAGCTTGTTATCGAGGATCCAAGGAATCCTATTTTTGACCAATTTGATGACCTTACCTTTCCATGAGTCTGATCTTATTCTAGGCCTTGATTGGCTAGTCGAGCATCAAGCCGGGGTAGATTACTCGAAGAAGAAGTTGTACCTTCATAGACTCGATAAGGAGAGCATAAATTTGATGAAAACTAAACCTGAGCCTAAAGAAGCTGTTATACGTGCTATGGAGTACAAAGAAGATCTAAGGCTCGAAGATGGGCTGGTGGTGAAGGAATTCCCCCGATGTGTTTCCCGATGAACTTTTAGGAATTCCTCTAACCCAAAAAGTAGAATTCGAAATTGAAGTTCAACTGGGGATTACACTAGTCTGCATTACTCCGTATAGGATGGCTCCGATCGAATTAAAGGAGTTGAAAGCCCAAATCCAAGATCTTTTGGATAAGGGATTTATCCAACCGAGTTTCTCACCTTGGGGAGCACCGATTTTGTTTGTTAAGAAGAAAGATGGGTGATGTGTCTGTGCATTAACTATCGTCAGTTAAATAAAGTAACAATTAAGAATAAGTATCTGTTACCAAATATCGATGATCTGTTCGATCAGTTCAAGTGTATTTTTGTATTCTCTAAAATAGACCTACGATCTGGGTATTATCAAATGCTAATGAAGGAGTGTGACGTCCCAAAGGCTGCCTTCCGAACTAGATACGGCCATTATGAGTTTCTGGTAATGTCTTTTGGGTTTACAAATGCACCCGCAGCCTTCACAGACCTGATGAATCGTACGTTCCGGCCTTATCTAAATAGATTTGTGGTTGTGTTCATAGATGATATCTTGATATACTCCAAAGACACATCCACTCATAAAGAACATCTCCAGATTGTGCTTCAGACTCTCCGGGAGAAATAGTTATATGCTAAATTTAGCAAATATGAATTCTGGTTACTTGAAATATCCTTTCTGGAACACGTGATCTCTTTTGCGGGAATTCAAGTTGGCCCAAAGAAGATTAAGCAATCCTTGATTGGATTCCTCCGAAGAACGTTGGAGAAGTTTGAAGTTTTTGGGCCTTGCAGGCTACTATCGTAGATTTATTAAAGGATTCTCAATGATTAAGGTACCCTTGACAAAACTTCTCCATAAATAAACTCTCTTTGTGTGAACCGTAGAACAAAAAATGAGCTTAGATCAACTTATGCAAGTCCTAACCTATGCCCCTGTCTTAGTGCAACCTGAGTCGGGCAAGGACTTCACCGTATACAGCGATGCATCCTACTTGGGATTACGTTGTGTATTGATGCAAGAAGGAAAGGTCATGGCCTATGCCTCACGTTAGTTTAACCCTCACGAGCTGAACTATCCGACACATAATTTGGAGCTAGATGTTGTTGTGTTTGCCTTGAAGATCTGCCGACACTATCTGTTCGGTGAGAAGTGTTACTTGTACACTAATCACAAGAGTCTTAAATATCTTTTGACTCAAAAAGAGCTGAATCTCCTTCAACGATGATGGATGGAACTTTTGAAAGACTACGATTTGGTTATTGGCTACCACCCCAGTAAAGCCAATATCGTAGCTGACGCTCTTAGTCAGAAACCTACTCCTTCTCTGAAGTATTTGAATGCTCACTTTCGGGTTAAGAAATATGGCAAGTTGTTGGCTGAATTGAGAGTCCAACAAGATATGAGGAACAATTGAGCAAGATCAGACAAAATTGCAAGCGAACATAGCCAAACAGGTTGAGGAACAGTTGGCGAGAGTCCAACAAGATATGAAGGAACAACTTGCAAAGTCACAACAAGACATGCTGGGCCAAATGGCACAAATGTTGGGACTAAAGTTCCCGAGCCTGGAGAGGCCTCTGTTGTAAATCCACTGCAAATCCTAAACCCACTGTTGGGGACGGGGATCTTATGTATCCTTCGGAGTTTACGCCCATTCAAACCAGGATACAACCAGAAACTCAACCTCAGGTGATCATTTCTCGGGGAAAGTCTCATCTACATCAAGCCGGTACTTCGATCCCTATAAATCAGCCATCTGCATCAGAAGTTAAGCTTGGGGGGCAATCAAGCTAAAAATTTTATCTAAGAAATGGATCTTCTATTTGAGGCCGAGAGGCCAAAGGTAGAAGCTTCAAAGGAAATCGAAGATCGATATAAAAGACTCAAAGAGAAGCTAGAGGCTATGTGAGTAGAGGATACATTCAGTGGATTTAAGGCTAGTGAACTTAGCATTGTCCCAGATTTGGTGTTACCCCCGAAATTTAAGGTCCCAGAATTTGAAAAGTACGATGGAACCAGCTGCCATCGCACTCACCTCACTATGTTCTATCGGAGGATGACTAGATACAGCCGGGACGACAAGTTGTTAATTTACTACTTTCAAGACAGTCTGTCAGGATCTGCTGCCCGATGGTATAATCAGTTGAGCTGTCATCACATTAAGTCATGGAAAGACTTGGCAAAAGCGTTCCTAGAACAGTACCGACACATCAGTGATATGGTGCCAGACCGTTGGACCCTACAACATATGAAACAAAAATCAAATGAAAGCTTTAGACAGTATGCCCAACGTTGGAGAGATGTGGCAGCTCAAGTCCAGCCCTCACTTAGCAAAAGAGAGACGGTGGTTATGTTTGTCCAGACTTTAGAAGGTCCAGTCTTGGGTCGCTTGATAGGCAACGCGACTACCAACTTTGCTGACCTTGTGTTATCCGGGGAGCTCATTGAGAATGCCGTCAAGACTGGCAAAATTGATGACGGAGGTAGTTCGTCCCAGAAAAAGCCCTACCATACAAAGAAAGATCACGAAGTAAACTCTGCGGGAGTTTATAATGCCAGTTATTCTAAGCCTATCACAATTGTGTAACCTAAGGCCATGCCAAGTGCTCTTGGGTCCTCAAGCCAAGGCTCTGGCTAGAGGAAGAACACTGAAAACGTAGAATTTACTCCACTACCAGTTTCTTATGGAGAATTGTACAAGCAGTTGTATGATGTCCACATGGTGGCACATTTCTACTGAGATCCGGTATAACATTCCTTCCCGAAATGGTATGATCCCAATGCAAAATACGATTATCACGCGGGACAGGTTGGCCATACCATTGAAAATTGCTTTGGTTTCAAAAAGTTGGTGGAGAAATTCATTAAGCTTGGGGTGGTAAGCTTTGATAACTCAACAAGAACGGCTACAAGCAAAGACCCTTTACCGAAGCATGAATATGCCAATTGATGGTGTGTTGAGGGTTTTTTGAACTGGACCAGGTCTTAATCCAGCTTAAGTATTGCACTGTCTTGACCATAGTAGGTCCCCTTGTAGTTTTTATCACTTTCAGAGTAATACTTTTTGTAAACCAACCTCACCGACTTAAGTATGATGGTGGTGAGAGTATTTTGTAAGGGATCAAAACTACAAGTAGCAATGCAACCATCTTTTGTTCGTATCTAAGTCTTGAATATCCAAAATACATCACCCTAAAGTTTCAAATTTGCTACAAAGGTAGTGTCAGATAATGTCATGTAATGAACAAAATTTTGGGGTATCCACTCAGATGAGAGCTGATCAAACCCGAGACAAGGTTGAGGCACTGACAAAAGACTAAAATCCTGATAGGACTAGTGAGGAGTCAGAGGCATCCCATTAAGGGCCAAAAAAATTTCATGTCACATTCATGCATTTAGATTGCATATTGTATTTAGGCGTAAAATTAGATGCATTTACGCATTTTTTGCTTGTACATATGAACAGATCCCCGAAAGAATGAGTACCCTCAGCATAGGGGCAATGACAAGAGGGCCGACCCTAGTCCTAAAGGAGGCCAAACACGAAGAAGATGCTGAAACACCCAAAATAAAAGGTGTCAGCGACAAAATCTTTGACAATTACTGACCAATGTTTTTCTTCTCAGGATTTCATTCCTCCGACGATGGTGTGACGGACGTCAACATTCTCTCGATTTCTACTATTGCCAACAGATAACTCATTCCAGATCTTACCATCTGCCGACATAAGCAGAGCAAATTTTTTTAGACATAGTCTATCTGTCAATAGTAATTCAACATCTTGCAAATCATGCTTCCGTCAGTGGTGGTACGCCAACTTAATGAAGAGCCTACCTCCGTCGTGGTGTTGCAGATCAAATTTTCTATCCAGACCCTGCATCTCAGTCGATGGTGTAGCGGGTCTCACATTTTGCTGATCTAGTCTCTCCGGCAGTGGTGTAGTAGATCAAATCCTATCCAGATCTTGTCTCCGTCGGTGGTGTTGCAGATTAGATTTTCCATTCGGCCCTACCTCTCCATCGGTGGTGTATTGGGTCCCACATTTTGCTGATCTAGTCTCTCTGTCAGTGGTGTGACAGATCAAATCCCCTCTAGGTCTTGCCTCTTCGACGGTGTTGTAGCTAGTCCTAAATTTTACTCAGAATTTACCTTTTTATTGTAGTTGTAGCTAAAAAAATCAATCAAAAAATTCAAAAAAAATGAAAAGAAAAAAGCAAAGAAAAAGAAATGAAGAAAAGAAGAAAAAATAAAGCAAAAAAGAAAAAGAAAAAAGAAGAGAAAGAAAAAGAGAAAAAAATGAGCTTTCAACCAAATTCCGATCACGCCTCTTCGTCAGAGTCATAGCTTGATCACACAAAAAGAACAACTCTCCGATCCTGCCTCTTCGTCAGAGTCGTAGCTGGATCAAATCTTCAGACCTTGCCTCTTCGTCGGTGTTGTAGCTTGGTCAAATTTAACTTCCGGTTTTGCCTCTTTGTCGGTGTTGTTGCTGAACCAAATCTACAAACTTCTGGTCTTGCCTCTTCGTCGGTGTTGTAGCTAGACCAAATTCACTAACTCTTGATCCTGCATCTTCGTCGGTGTTGTAGCTTGATCAACATTACTAACTTTAGACCATGCCTCATCGTCAGTGTTGTAGCTTGGTCAAAATTTACTAACTTTCTAGTTGTATCAATGTTGTATCAAAAAAAGGGAAAAAGAAAAAAGAAAGAAAATAAATCTAAAAAAGAAAAAAAAGAGAAAGAAAGAAGAAAGAAAAAAAAAAGAGAAAAAGAAAATAAGAAAAATAAAAAAATAAAAAAAAATGAGCTTTCAACCAAATTCCGATCATGCCTCTTCGTCAGAGTCGTAGCTTGATCACACAAAAAGAACAACTCTCTGATCCAGCCTCTTCGTCAGAGTTGTAGCTGGATCAAATCTTAAGACCTTGCCTCTTCGTCGGTGTAGTAGCATGGTCAAATCTAACTTTCAGTTCTACCTCTTCGTCGGTGTTGTAGCTGAACCTAATTCACTAACTTCCGGTCCTGCCTCTTCGTCGGTGTTGTAGCTAGACCAAATTCACTAACTCTTGATCCTGCCTCTTCGTCGGTGTCGTAGCTGGATCAACATTACTAACTTTAGACCATGCCTCTTCGTCGGTGTTGTAGCTTGGTCAAAATTTACCAACTTTCAAGTTTACCAATGTTGTATCTAGAAAAAAAAAGAAAAAATGGAAAAAAGAAGAAAAAGAGAGCAAAAAGCAAAAAAAAAAGGCAAAAATAGAAAAAGAAAGAAAAATAAAAAGAAGCTTTCGATTTTCTGATACTGCCTCTTCGTCATAGTTGTAGCTGGATCAGGCATTGGAACTTTCACCCATCGGTCTTGCCTCAGCGTCAGCGTTGTAGCTGGATCAAATTTTGTAGACCCTGCTTCTTCGTCGGTGCTGCAGCTGGGTCAAATTTTCTTTAGGTATTAGCTTATTATCAATAATGTAGCAAGTGGAACTCATTTTGCTTCCCCAACAGACAACCCCCATTTTGAAGGTTTTGCTTCCCCAAGAGTGACAAGGTGGATCAATCAAGACAAGAAAGAAGACCTGCGCCGAAAAGGAAGAAGATCTATCAAAGAAAGAAGACACGCGTCAAAAGAAGAGAAGCTCAGCTGGACCGGACAAAATGGGTCATTCTTAGTCTTTGCTCTATCGTTGTTACACAACAATAAGCAAAGAGGGGCAACTGTAATGACCCGTTTACAACCAGACCTGACCCAAAACCCAAACCAAACCTGGATCCATGACCTAACCCGACCCTAATCCAAAATTACCAAAACGCCCTTAAAACCCTAACCCTAATCTAATATCCACCCGCCGTCGCACCTTCTGCCGCCGATCATCCACCGCCGCCGTTTGCCATTTCTGGCGACCAACCCCAAACTATAACCACAATCACCCAAAAACCCTAAAAAAACCCCTAAATCAGCATCGCCAAACCAAATCCGCAAAAAAAAAACAAGAATAAAATAACCCTAAAATTAACTACCCACTGTCCCAAATCCACCAAATCATACCATGCCCATACCCTGTGCTTCAACCGGCCATACCCATAATCCCTAAAAATCAGGATCTACCCACCATCATCAGATCTACAACAACAAAAAGATGGTTAGTGTAAGGATGGGTTATAAAAGAAATTGAAAGGAAAATGTAAATGGGGGGTTTCGAAAAAAAGAGATCTGAGAGGGGAAAATCAGATTGTAAAAATCAAGGTTTTTTTCTGAAAAATTATAAAGGGAATTTCGGTTTCAAATAAAAATTTTCAAAGGTAAATGTGTTAAAGTCTGTTGTTTTTTAGATCAAAGCTTTTTTGTTTGTTTTTTATTCGAATCTAAAAAGGGGGGAGAGGCAGTTTGAATCATACCTGGTTGTTCAAGCGCCGCCGTGACCATCGCTGTGACGCCGTTGAACGACATATCATGGCCGGCCGAGCATGGAGGCCTTCCCAGACGCGACGCCGTCGAGCGAGTTTGAGTTGAGGGAGGGGAGGTTGGGAGAGCTGATAGTTTATGTTTAATTTTTTAGGGTTTATTTGGTTCAAAAAAATAATAACAACCCTTAATATTGTTTTAAACCGGCAACTACTAAAATGGAGCCGTTTTGGCACAACCCGACCCGCGGTGACCCGGATTCGGGGAGGATCCGCGAGTTCGAGTAATGGGTAAATTATGCTCTAGGCCCTCACTCTTTCAACCCGCATTCATTTTTGTCTAGGGTCTATTTACACTTTTGGTCTTTCTATCTTTCAGGCGCATCTAATATAGTTTTTTTTACGTTTTTGTGGCCTTTAACTTCCATTTTGTTTCGGTTTAGTCACTGAAATGTAGGCTTTAATTTCCAGCATGATATTTTTGTTAGTTTATATTTAAGCCCATATATTTTGCATCAGTTTTAATTTAGTCCATAATATGCATCATTTATGCCATGCAATTTAATATTTTGCATTTTAGCCCTTAATTCTCATATTCATGTTGTTTTATGTATATTAGTGTAAACCATGCATTATTATTATTATTTGTTAGATTTGTTTTATTTATGCGATTGATATTTATGTATTTATGTTATATTAGTGTTTTATTAGCATTTATTTATATTTTTATCGCATTATATTCATGTTTGCCATGTTTTAAGTTGCATTTCGGATATATATTATTGTCAATGCGGTGCCCTTTTATTCGAGCGTAAACGGGGCCAGTATTAGGCGTAGTGATAGTGGTTGGGCGTTTATTCTCGGATAACGGGGCCTTTAAAATTTACTCGCACATATAACCGAATTTTAATTTTATCGTCACTTTAATCCGGAAAAGTCTAATATTAATAAAGCGGTAATTATTAAAGTACCACTTTTGGGCGGTGTGGGGTGCTAATCCTTCCCCATCTGTAATCGACTCCCGAACTCGAATTTTTAATCTCTGGTTTTTACGGTATCCGGTCCACCTTGAGTGGCCAGTGGCGACTCCAATTTTAAATAAAACACGAGTTTTATAAAACTACACGCGAAAGACATTATTTTCAAAATAAAACTAAAAATAATAAAAACAGAAACATTATTTTTAGCGAGACCATTGCTACACAGCTCATTTGAGCTTAGATTTCACATCACAGGGAAAAAATGCGCGAACAGTGACAATAAACTCAGTAAATTTTACTACAAATAGATTAGATTTCAAGAAATTTGTTTGTAGATTTTGTTTTCAGGGAAAATAGGGGAATCTTGGAGATCCCAGTTGAACTTTTTATCGTTGTTGAAGTATTCTAAGGTTCTTAATTTGCCAGTAAATATTTGAAGTTGATCGGTGAAACAAGTTTTACTGCAAAATTATCGGGGCGAGAGTCTCTTACAACTATTTTTTTTATTAAATCATGCGATTAATTTATATAATGACACCTTGTAAAACTATCAATTTATAATACTTATCTTAATTTTTATTTAATCGGTTTTGAAATTTAAATAATTTTTTACGAACTTCGATTAAAAAATTTCACCTAAATCCCTTTTTCCTTTTTTCCATTTGCATGATTACTACGCTACTATAAAAGGGGATTAGTTTTTTTTCCAGCTTTTCACGAGCTCTGTCTCGATTGGATCCTTGCGAAAAATCGCTTACATTTCTTACAGTACCAAAAGGAGCTAGCAAATCGCATTGAAGAAAACAAGGGGGGAAAGGGGTTTTCTACATTAATCAAAAGCAGAATTTTCTTCTTAAATCTCCGTTTGATGAAATTTCGCTGATTTTGAGGCTGATTTTGCGCAATTTCCCCATTTCTAACTCTGCTCTCACAAACAAGGTACCTGTTTTTTTTTCCCCTCCCTTCTGAGTGTTTCTAACAGTTTAAATTTGCTTGATTGCTATGAGTTCTGATTTTCAAATATTTGATCCCGCTTGAGTTTTGCTCATTTGATTATGGGTTTTCATTAGATTATAGTATTGGGTAGCAAAGATAAGCTGATTTTAATGAAAAAGACGTGATTTTTAATGTAAATGAGCTTACTCTTTATTACTTTCAGGTGGCGGCACTAAGTTTTTTTTGGTATGGAAATGTATTTACTCTACTTCCCTTAATTTTCTTCCTTTTGTAGTTTCAGTCTTAGAATCATTCGGAAAGCCACTTCTTCTTCTTGTTCTTCCTTTGGAGCTTTACATTTTGATCTTCTTAGAGTTTCACTTTTAGGAGGGTTTATGGATTTAGTATCTTAAAACCGGGAAAAATCTCATTTTGATCTTATTGAAGTGCAGAATGTCATCGGTTAATTTAAAACCCTTTCACGCTTGTCTTTTTTTGTTTAGAGGAATAGTACTGGTTAGCTTGTTTCGGAGAGTGATTTCAACATTAACATCACCGAGTTATTTCTTGAAACTCCGACCCCTTTTTTCCCCATCTGGCTTACTGTTGGGATTTCAGGTTAGTAAAATGCCGCGGCCTCTGCATCGAGGTGTATCTGGTATACGGGTCTCAGGCAACAACAATGATTTTTGTGATGCCCAAGTGAAGGATAAAACAGAAAAGTTTATTGTCACTGAGAATGGTTTTGCATCTGATCCCTTAAGTGTTGGGTCTCCAAGAAGCCGGCATAGGTTAACAATGTTGTGTTTGAAGTTAAGTTTAGTTCTGATTGTGATTCTTGTGCTTACCGGGTCATTTTGGTGGGCGGTCTCCATTTCAACATCATCTAGAGGTCATATATTTCGTGGTTATAGGCGACTTCAAGAGCAGCTTGTTTCTGATTTGTGGGATATAGGGGAGCTTTCTCTTGGTCCGTCAAGGTTGAAAGAAATGGAATTCTGTCCTGAAGAGTCTGAGAATTATATTCCTTGCTTTAATGTTTCAGAGAATCTTGCTTTGGGTTATTCTGATGGTAATGAGTACGATCGATTATGTGGGCATGGGTCAGGGCAAAGTTGTTTAGTTCTTCCACCTGTGAACTATAAAATTCCTCTTAGGTGGCCAACAGGAAGAGATGTCATTTGGGTTGCAAATGTTAAAATTACTGGTCAAGAGGTATTTTCCTCTGGCAGTTTCACCAAGAGGTTGGTGGATGTTTCTCTTGTTGGATTAATTTCGCGTCTAATTGATTTCATCTACCTCCCTTTCCCCCTGACCCATTTTTATTCCTTATAAATGTGTTTCTTTAACTCTTTGCTTTGTGCTATTGCAGAATGATGATGCTGGAGGAAGATCAGATATCTTTCCGTTCAGCGTCACTCATGTTTGATGGTGTAGAAGATTATTCTCATCAGATTGCTGAAATGATTGGACTGAGAAATGAATCTAACTTCATACAAGCTGGGGTAAGCTGAACTTTTCCATGAAACATATATGTTGAGCTCCTAGTGTTCCATTCTTTATGTTTTTTCCCCTTTGTCTATTTTATTCTAGTTAGGTTATTTCTGTTTAAGCCTCGTGGTTGGTCTACTTTTTCAAGTTATTATCACCTCTTACTTGACTCATTATTAATTATACTTTTTTGCTTGCTCATTGCAACTTTCTGAAATATGAGCCTGAATTAGCTTAAAGCCTTCTAACCAAAAGCAGTTAATGTTTCTTTTCCCAATACCTGAACTGATTTTAAGGCTACTGTTGCAGATAAGAACCATCTTGGATATAGGATGTGGTTATGGTAGCTTTGGAGCTCATCTCTTTTCCAAACAGCTGTTAACCATGTGTATTGCAAACTACGAACCATCAGGAAGCCAAGTTCAACTCACTCTCGAAAGGGGCCTTCCTGCAATGATTGGTTCTTTTAGTTCAAAACAATTGCCATATCCATCTCTTTCATTTGATATGCTGCATTGTGCACGCTGTGGTATTGACTGGGATGAAAAAGGTATCAACTAATGCTTTGAACTTTGCTAGTGCAGAATTTGCTTCTTTCCCCATCAATTCATCCTCCAACTATCCCAATATGTTATAATTTCTCATGTTAATAGAATCAATTTGTGTTGGGACATAGACATAGGGCTAGAATCATTAGTGTCAGATAGAAAAAGGCTTCGTTAAATATTCTGTATATTAAAGTTCCCTAATGACTGTTATAGATGCATTTGTTTGCAGTTAATACCTGCTAATTGATGGATAATTTAACTGTATACACAAATTTATTGGTCAGTCTCCATTTTATTGTTCTATAGATTTGTCACATGTTCACCAAATCTCTTATTTGCTAATTTTTGAATTCATTATCATGAGTTGTCTCCTGAAAGTGAATTCTGTCAATGTTTTTTGTGAGTTTAAGCTGTTATGATGAAACTTTTATTTCAAAACGTGTGCTACAGACGGTATTTTCTTGATTGAAGCTGATAGAGTTCTAAAGCCCGGTGGATACTTTGTGTGGACTTCACCTCTTACAAACGTTCACGCTTTTCTTCGTAATAAAGGGATGCAGAAAAGGTGGAACTCTGTTCGTGATTTTGCAGAAAATATCTGCTGGGAGTTGATATCACAACAAGATGAAACTGTTGTCTGGAAAAAGACCACTAAAAAGAGTTTTTACAATTCCCGGTAAGGCAATTTTCTTAAAATCATTGTATATTTTGATTATATGAATCCAGAAATCCTTATTACTCAACTGTACTATTTGATCTTGATATTGTTATTATTCATACATGTGTCCAGGAAGCCTGGTTCTGGTCCTTCTATATGTACCAAAGGAGAAGATGTGGAATCTCCGTATTATCGACCTCTTCAAAACTGCATAGGTGGAACAAATAGCCGCCGATGGGTTCCTATTGAGGAGAGGGTAACATGGCCTTCTAGGTCTAATTTGAACAAGAATGAACTAGCACTATATGGTAATTTGATGTTTCAAAGTTATGTTAGAAGTAGATTCCATCTAGCAACGACTACACAAAGAATTATGACTGCCACTTTGATTTATATGTTTTATCAGGTCTACACCCAGAAGAACTCAATGAGGACACTGCACACTATAAAACAACTGTTCGTAATTATTGGTCTCTTCTGTCACCCCTGATATTCTCAGATCATCCAAAGAGACCTGGTGACGAGGATCCTTCTCCACCTTATAACATGGTCAGGAATGTTCTAGACATGAATGCTCGTTATGGTGGTTTTAATGCTGCATTACTGGAAGCAGGGAAGTCTGCCTGGGTCATGAACGTAGTCCCAACAAGTGGACCGAACTACCTTCCCCTTATTCTTGACAGGGGTTATATTGGTGTATTACACAATTGGTGATTCTCTCCTCTAGCTATAACATTTTTTCTTTGTTGCAATGTTGTTCAATATGTTCTTTATATGAGGCTGGAATATGAACCGTCTTATGGTATTTCCTATGTTGGCAAATAGGAGGTATCTTTATATGAAGCTTGCTATAAGCCGTCATATAGTTTGATCTCTTCAGTATTCCGCTTTTAGCTCTGAGAGTAAACTAAAATAAAATGCAACGAATGAAGAATGCATTTATATATTAAGACTTGAAGCAAACTCGCTAGACCGTAACTATTTTGCTTAAAGTTTGATGTCTAATAATCCATCTGCATCATTTTTCAGGTGTGAAGCATTCCCAACATATCCTAGAACTTATGATATGGTGCATGCGGAAGGACTTCTATCCTTTGAGACCAGTCAACATCATAGGTGCACCATGCTTGATCTTTTCACGGAGATTGACAGATTGGTTCGTCCAGAGGTACTAAATCAAAGCTATCATTTTATTTAATCAGGCTATGCTTTAGTTCCCTTTGTGGTTACCTCCTACCATTTCTCTATTCCTGATCAGTGGCTTAAGTTTAATGCTTAATGTGTTATTACGTGCCAAACACTGTTCTTGTCATTATAATCAATAATCTACACAAACACACAAGTAAAGGGAAAAAAAATAAGCAAGCACTTATTTATTCTGTTTTTCTCTGTAACTGTAGTTAATTTGAGAACTTTTGTTGCTAGATTTCAGGGTTTGATGTTACTTTTCTCTTGTGATTTGAATGCCTGTAGGAATATGTGTCTGTGACAATAATTGCATGGCAGGTTAAGATTTGATAAAAATTAAGAGATCGAACGACCAGAGAATTGCTTCTTCTATCAATACCACTCAAAGTAGCATTTGTATAAAGTCATATGCATTCAGCAGTCTCATTTTTCGTCTCTATCATGTTCTTGTATTTAATTAATTATACTTCGGAAGATGATCTCATCATAGTTAGGGATACATTTTGGTTTTATGTTGGATAAAAAAATAGTGTTTGACGTGTTCTTGAAAAATGACCCACGCTTTTGTACCATGCAAACAACTATGCATATGTTAAATTCTATGAACACCGAATGGACCTTCCCAATGCTACCGATATTTTCTGCTACGGTTTAAAGCATTCATTGTTTGATGCAGGGTTGGGTGATAATTCACGATACGGCTCCTCTGATCAATAAAGCTAGGGTTCTAACCGTGCAGTTGAAGTGGGATGCGAGAGTCATAGAAATCGAAAGCAACAGTGATGAGAAACTACTTATTTGTCAGAAACCATTTTTTAAGAGGCAACCAACAAGCTAAGAACATTTTCTAGAGAGACCCCAAAGTTCTCCTAGTCTTGGTATTCAAATTCATTTTGTGCATTTTGAACAGAAGGAAGAAAGCAGCCAAAGATAGTAGATGAAAACGAAAACCTAAGGCATACATACGATCTGTAATTAATCAAATCGGACCATTGCAAGTGAGAAAGCATAGATTAGGTTTAAAATTCTCATGTCTTTGTCTCAATATTACTATACGAACACATGATTAAGGTTGTGAAAAAGGTTTACAGATTAAGCATCTAGCTGTGCAGCATAGAGAAAAAGAAAAAGAGAAAGAAAGAATTGCTTGTAAAGTGCAATTATGATGAAAATTTATGATTCATGTTATGTTTTTTCTACCGAATAATTATATAACATGGTGTTATTGATCAGACTTGAATTGAGATTTCTTTTTGGATTTAAGTTAAATTATCAGTTGAATATTGAGTTCAGTGTTCCTCTTGCTTCTATCTGTCAAACCAAGACTTCTATTCTGGATCATAACCAAGAGTTAATTATGTAATCCATAGAAACCAATTTCATGCATCAATACTTGATATACCACACAATCTCAAATCAAATGACGAAAAACACAACTCCAACATAACAATAGAGATGTCTCCATGGCAAGCTGTCTTTATGGTCACACTCACAAAGCAAAATGAAGGAAAAATGAAGAGAAAAGGTCTCACGACTTTCCAGGTAAATTACTAGTAAAATATCTAACGGGATGAAGAAGCCTGTGCAGGTGGCTTCAGAGGACAAGTGATGACGACTTCGGCTGTTCAATTTATTCTTCTTCTGCCACATTACCTCTATGCACGCTGGAGGATGTTGAACCACCATGTGTTGCTCTTTTTGATGCTTTTCTTCTAGAGCTCCGACTGCCACTTCCTAGTGCAGCTTTGGCAACACTATCAGTGAGCAGTTCCCTTGCCCTTTGTGGTTTAATGGGTTGCTTGTTCAGGTATGTGAGCTTAGGGAGTAAGCTACAAACCGCCTTTCGCAGCTGATCATCGCTAATGTTGCTCTGAACTGGATTTCCCAACAGATTCAATGCTTGCAATGAGTTGTAGTTTGCAATAAGCTGGCCCAGTGCCTTTGTTGTTGTTATCTTGTTGAAGCTCAGGTCTAAGACTGTTAACTTCAAGAACCTATGCAGCCCTTCCACATCACTTATCTTGTTCCCAGCAAGGTACAGTTCTTTGATCAGCGTGCAGTTTGACAACCCTGGCATCATTAAACACACACACAAAATGAACTTTTAGAATTACATGCAAGTTGTTTAAGGAGAATGTTTTCCTAAAGCAGGTTCATTCATGAATTAGTTACCATGTTCTATCCGAGCAATGCAGTTATAACTAAGGTCAACGACTCTCAACCGAGTTAATTCTCTAAGTCCTTCAATGGTGCTGATCTTGTTTCTTGACAAGTTGAGTATGTGAATGCCCTTTGGAAGTGAACCGGGAGTAATATGGGATGCCGAGAAAGCAAGAGTCATAATCAGTATCATATATCAGAGTGCAAACGGTGAATATATGATTAGTTATCATTTTAAACGAACATCAAGTTTTTTCAAGAGCTTACTTATAAAATTGTTCGACAAATTGACAGACCGAAGGCTGGAGAAACCTGAGATGATTGGAATGGCTTTCAAACCTATTCCTGATATGTGTGCAACGGTTGAGGAAGAATTGAGAGTCTGAGTGACACTATTGGCATGTAAAACCTCCTCAGACAGATTGATATCTGAACGGTGATTTAAGTGGGCTGTGCTTCTTGCTAGTGAGTTCCCAGTGCCTGGAGAAGCTGGAAATGTGATGCCCTTTCCATCATTTACATCATCATCAGGCTGTGGAATTTGGGTTTCGAGATCTCTCACCCACTCATCAACTCTTGTGAAGGATGAGGATGGAGCGGGGAATGCAACCCATTGGTTCTGAGGCCATAAACCAGAAACTCCATTTTGAAAACCATTCCAGCTCTGGTTGTCATCGTAGTTTCCGGTGAAGTCTTTGTTCAATGACTCTACCGTAAACGATCCCGGTGATTCCATATTGTTCAACTTCATTGCTTGATGTAGCTCAATTGTATCTGAAGAGTACCCACCTTGCTGGTTCAAAGTAGCAGTGACAGGAACAGGTTGAGGTCTCGTTGTCCAATTGTGAGAGTTCCGGTGGTTCCACAGTAACAATTTCCACCACAACCTTCTGCTTCTGGAAGGTAAAACTTGACTGGAAGAATGTTTTTTCAACATCACTCGGTCTGCACTATACCGAGTCATCACAGAAGCAGGGCTACTGGGATTAAAATTGTCCACTCCTCTTGCAGACAACTCCTGCAATTCTTCATATGACTTGGATGGAGGCAACTGATCAGCTACCTTTCTTAGCACATCCCTTGTCTCCAAATCCGAACACGAGCGCTTAAGCTTCGGTGAAGCCCAGAACTCAACCCTCCTCATCCCAGGATCACTAATATGTCCACTTTGGACCATGTCAACGACCCTTTCGACATCTTTCCCTGCCGAGTACATAAAATCTTCCTTTGCTTCAGTTTCAAATGAATCCAAAGAAGCCACCCTTTTCGTTCCGAAATCAAATTCTTCATTTGTATTAGCCACATGGGCTTGGAGATCAAAGTCAGAGAACTCTCTCTTAATTGAGGCATTCTCTTCATGTTCATCTTCCCCTTCATATGCTTTCTCTACTGCTTCACAGCCAACAGGGCTCTCATGGTTGATTACCTTGACATTGCAATCCTCCTTAAAGCCAACAGGTACAGGGACAGTAAAAGTTGTCAATTTCAATTCATCGCTCTCGAAAGGCTGCACCGGTTGTTCGAGCTTAATCTGGAGTGTTCTACCTTTGTGTCGTTCATCAGAATTTGATGATGCATCATCCCCCTAAAGGTAGACAGATTCAGGATCAGATGAACCAGATACACAAAATTGAAGCATTATGTAAATTTTTAAAACCCCTATCTCACCTTATCTTTCTTTTTCTTCGCAGTCAATAATTTGAAACAATTGAATTTCGCCATTTTATGAAGGACTTGGTCAAAATCTCAAAGAAGCCTGAATATATATGCAGTGTTTATTATCGTTCTTCCTCCTCTAGAACGTATGAACAATTGATGCTCACATCTCTAACCGCTTCTAATTAAGCTTTGATAATGAAACTCGAGTTTGCAAAAATCACATCGGAGAAAGATTGTTCAAGTGTTAGCCATAATCAACAGGAAGGCACCACACCAACGACCGAGTGCAACAGGATGGTGAACGGCCATTGGAAATGAAAGGGCCGATGCCTTCTCCGGCTCGAGAAGGTCTCACTAGATTGTCGGCCAGAATTGAAAGCCCAGCTTCTCTTCAGAAGCTTCACTGAATCCGTCTATTAAACCTCTCCTGTTTAAGAAAAAGAGCAACCAGGTGGCTAAGAAAACTCCAAATTCTCTTTTAAGAAACAGGTCAAATCTAATTAACCCCATTGCAAACAAATGAACTAAAACATTATCAGGACTCAGATTCTTAATAGAAAGCTTGGATCTGGAATGCACATGCAGTTTCTGGCACGGAAAGTTTACTACTTAAAAGGAACATAAGAAGAAACCAAAGTAGAAACTAGAAAGTAACCTGTTGAAGCAAAACTCCGCCAGATTGTTGATCAAAACCAAGTAATTTTTGATATCAACGAAGAAGATTCCAAGCTTTGGATATTCTTATAAAGGAACAGCAGATTATTTGAGAACAAGGTAGGGGAGGTGGTGGTGGAGGGCGTCAATAGCTAGACTGGAAAGAACAAAGAAGAGACTGGGAATAGCTACAGTTTTGGGAGCTAAAGTAATATAGTTAAACAACATACGCGCATGAAACACGGAGTGATGGTTCTAAATGGCTATGGTCTGTGGAATGGAATCTCAACCTACCCTTTAGAAAATATTATCAATTCGACTGTTCTCATGTATTTTGTTCTATACTAATTAAAATTATATTTTATTTACTGTGGTGTACGGATTTTTAAAATTCTTTTTGACTAAATAAAAAGGACTTGTCGGAAATTATGTGCACCGTTGGATTGACAAAAGGGTTCTCCAGTTCTGGAAAATTGAAGATTGTTTTGGTACGAGATTGATGTTACGGACATACGGTTGAAGAGTTTCATGGGACTCTGCCTTTGCATTGCCTGATTTGGTTCGGTTTCAGTAAAAGAAGCTTCGTGCAAGATACAGACGGCGATTAGAAATCTTTTGGTACTAATTTTATTGGTTTTTTTACTCGGAATTTCATGTAAAATCTACTTTGATCGGGATTTCTTCAGTTTTCACTCATCTGAATTCTGGTAAGTTATATGCCTTTATCGAGAAAATATGACACTTCTTTACTGGAAAATTGGGCAATATATTAAAACCCCCTTTTTAATATTTTTTTAGAGAAATGATCCTTTCCCATATTTATTTTAAAAAATATCTCTAAATCGGTTATGTAAGAATACATCGCATTTCGTAAAAAGCGATTACAAACTTCACGTCCTCCAAGAATTGATATTTTAAAAAAATCATATAACTTAAAATCATAATTACAGTAGAATATGTGAAAAATTAAAATTAATAATTTTTAAAAATTATATTTTTTAGGATAATTATTTTGTCTAAAAGAAGATGATATATAAAAATTGGTATTTAAAAAAATTATCCTTGGATTTTTAGATGCTAAATATTAATTTTTAAAGATTATATTATAACATCAAAAAATTAATCTTTTTGAAAGATCGTAATGGTTAGGAATTGATTGTTAGAACTGAATAAATAAAGTAAAAGATCTTAAATTTGTTCAAGATCCAACTTTTTCAAAGATCCATTATATGTTTTTTTAATGATTCTAATTACATATTTGCTAAAATTTTAAATTCCTATTATCAGAATAAAATATAATAGAGTTAGGAAAAAAAAATTAAAAATTGAATATCCTAATTGAATATCAAATTAAAAACATATAATGATCTTAATTGAAGATTATAAAAAATAAAAATTAAAGATTTAAATTTTGAAAACCTTGAGACCTCATTTTTTTTGCAAAACACGAGGTCTCTTCTGACATGGTGAAATTGATTCGAACTGAAAAGTCACGTCTTTTCAACGGATCTTGCGTTTTGCAGAAAACAAGGTCCATTGATATCGCTTCGGAAGAAGTGCGAGGTCTCTTATAAATAGGGGCTCGTCTCTTTCAAATTTTCTCACAATTCATCTTCATTCTTATTCTTCTTCTTCTTACACTACTATTCGATATTATTTTTAAAAAGTTCGATATTCGATATTATGGCGAGGTTACTGAGGCTGGATCACAGACACGTGTTCGACTTTTGGCGGACAAATGCGGAGGTAAAATATTTTTGTTTAATTAGTTAAATACTTTTTATTTAGTTATTTATTAATTTTACATTTTAATTTGAAGCATTATGAACGTGCGTTGACTTGCTATCTGAACCGTATTATGGCTTAACCACATCCGAATCTTGTTTCGTATTTAGAAGAAGCCAGTTTTGGCCATGTATAATGGATAATTGGCGGCACGAAGATTAATCGGCCGTTGGTAAACGCATTTTTGGAAAGATGGAGGTCGTAAACACATACATTTCATCTTCCGTGTGGTGAGACTACAATTACGTTTTAAGATGTTGCATTGCATCTTGGTCTGTCAATTGACGGCGAGGTTATAGCCGGTGTTGCCGAAGCAGAATGGACCGTCGTGTGTGGTAATTTGCTCGGAGTGATGCCAAACAAGTTCGATGTTGGTAAAATTTTAATAACTTTTTAGACAATAATTTTGGATCTTTTCCCTCGAATACCGGTGAAGAAACAAAAATGGTAATATAAATTTAATTATTTATTATTATTATTATTTATTTTGATATTTTTATTGAAAATAATTTGATATTGGTATTTATTATTTTTGCAACGGTTTGCTCGTGCCCATATTCCACAAGTTATCGGGGGGTCTTGTTGCCAGACAAATCTCGCAACAAAGAGCATTTGATGTGGTTGCTTCATTTAATCAGTTTTGCGGAATCCAAAACTAAGAGTTGGGGATCGACAGTCTTGGCATTTTTGTTTAGGGAGCTATGCAGAATCGTCGACCCGAACAGACGTGTTATTGGAGGGCGTGTTTTGTTGCTCTAATCCTGGGCTTGGTTTCGAATGTTGTTTTTACGCTCGACTCCTAGAAATCTGACCTCATTCGAGTTTTCATTACTTCAAAGGCAATGAAAAATAATCCAAATTTATATTATACTGGAAATAATGCAAACTGCGCATGTTTGGACGCCGTACATTGATCCTGATATTGCGGCATGTATTCTACTAGAAATAATGCAAATTGCGCATGTTTGAATGTTGAGGATCCCGCTCATACACTATGAAATAGTTGAGTGGCATCCTACCGACCGCGTGCTGCGACAATTCAGCTGTGTCTAATAGATTCCAGACCCACCACAAAATATGAACTAATGCATCGCTTAACACGGTAAGGTTATAATTGGTGTTGCCGAAGCAGACTGGGTTACCGTGTGTGGTAATTTGCTCGGAGTGGTGCCAGACAAGTTCGATGGTGGTAAAATTTTAATAACTTTTTTAGACAATAGTTTTGGATCCCTTCCCTTGAATGCTAGTGACGAAACAAAGAGAGTAATATAAATTTAATTATTAATTATTATTTATTTTGATATTTTTTATTAAAAATAATTTGATATCGGTATTTATTATTTTTGCAGCGGTTTGTTCGTGCCCATATTCTACAAGTTATCGGAGGGTCTTGATGCCAAGCAAATCTCGCAACAAAGTGCATTTGATGTGGTTGCTTCATCTAATCAGTTTTGCGGAATCCAAAACTAAGAGTTTGGGATCGACAGTCTTGGCATTTCTTTAGAGAGCTATGCAGAACCGTCGACCCGAATAGACGTATTATCGGAGGGTGTGTTTTGTTGCTCTAATCTTGGGCTTGGTTTCAAATTCCGTTTTTACATTTGACTCCTAAAAATCCGACCCTATTTGAGTTTCCATTACTTCGGAGGCAATGAAAAATAATCCAAATTTATATTATACATTTTTTATAATATGTTAATAATATTTTTTTATTGTACGACTGATAGATGGTGTGTTCCATTATCTCACATGGGACTACCAACAACGTAGCGAGATTATAGATTGTTGATTGACAAGAGAGATGGGGTAATAATTTTAATCGATTTAATTTTTTGAATTTAAATATCTATTTTTAAAACTGAGTTTATCTAACCTAGTTTACAAAAAAATGTATAATTTATGTGGACGTCGTACGTTGATCCTGATATTACGACATGTATTCTACTGGAAATAATACAAACTGCGTATGTTTGGATGTTGAGGATCCTGCTCATACACTATGAAATAGTTGAGTGGCATCCTACCGACCGCGTGCTGCGACAATTCAGTTGTGTCTAAGGGATTCCAGACCCACCACAAAATATGAATAAATTGCATTGCTTAACGCGGCAAGGGAAGACATAGGTCCATTGGGGGCATCATCATGCGGTGTTGATGGGTGAGTGGATGACAAGATTTGATAGGCGGGCCCTCATTTGCGAACCCATTGTGTACCACAGTGTTACATATATATGCACTGGTACGAACAAAATGAGAAGCAGTATATACTAACCTCAGATGAGTACGAACGAGAAATAGATGTGCCACCACCAAATCATCCGCCGAAGCAACGTCCAGGCAAGTCTGTCTCAATATGGGTGTTTCGATAGGCTCAGGGTATCGATAGGCTCTCGAGCGTTTCGATACGAGCTTAACTTAAAAGGCTACTGTAAGAATCTGTTTCGATACAGGCAAGTCTGTCTCAATATGGGTGTTTCGATACGGTGTCATCCGTTTCAATACGACTTTTATACTGGGTTTAAGATTTAAGAATAGCGTACCGCTACGGCTACCATCGTATCGATATGAGGGTTAAAATTTTTCTAATATTTTCATTTATTATTCGAACATTGCCTTGTTAGTTATTGGGAACACGCGATTTTAAAAATTAGTTAACTAGTATCGATACGCCTACGTGGCGTACCGAAACAGGTTGTGGCAGTAGCCCAAGTGAGTAAAATAGTATCGATACGGTCTTGCCCGTTTCGATACGCCCCTTGTTTTACACTGAAACAGTGCTGATACGCCTTCTCGCGTATCGATATGCCTTTGTATTTTGTATACAATGACTCTTTCTATTTTAAGATAGATATCGATATGGCTGTTCGTGTACCGATACAGTAGGTTGCAAAAGTGTATTAATGGTGGGAAAAAGGGAGCCCAACAGCTCTATTGATGATGCCAACTACCCAAACAGATAGAAATCAATGAAAGGGTATAAAAGCAAGCCTAAAAATCTACAACAACAACTAATTGAACAAGTCAAATACATTCAAGCATAAATCCAATCCTTTTGAGCCTTATAGAGTCAAATTCTTGTAAACCTCTTGAGAGATTTTATTGTATTCATTTTTATTCAAGTTTGGGTTTGTGTGAACTTGTAATTGGGTAAACTTATCTACCTTTGAGAGACATTTTTTTGTTTACCACAATTTCTCTTTGTAAGAGTGTCTTTGATCAAGCTTTGGGTAGAAAGCTTTGATCGATTGTAACGGTTTCCTCCTAAGCCGAGAAAAAGAGAAGAATTCATTGAGTGGATTGTTGAAATCATCAGTAGGGTGCTTAGGTATTGGATGTAGAGCTTTTTCTAATCTTGAACCACTCTAAAATTGCTTATGTCTAAATTTTACATTTCCATCTTGTACCCTTCAACTTTTAAATAGCCAATTCACCCTCTCTTGGCCAATTGCCATTGTTTGATCAACTCAACAATTGGTATCAAAGCTACACTCATTGGAAGGATTAACATACTCTTGAGTCAATCTTGGAGAAGTTGATGAACCGCACACCAAGCTACAATCAAGCCATGACATCTACCTCGGGTCAAAGCTTATACGAGTCACTATCCATCACGAAACCACCTGTCTTCAATGGAAAATGTATCGTATTGATATAACCTGTATTGTATATATATATATATATATGAATATATGAGATGTTGATTTTTATAGGTTATATGATAGAGGAACGACTTCGATAAGTCATTCTATACGATTTTAAATTCTTATATATTATATTCAGTATTTTATTTATTATGAAATTTTTATTAAAATTAAAGTGTTTTACTTTGATTTATAAGTTTTGCCTCACTAAGTTCGTACTTAGCGTGTAACTATTTTACATGTAGGAAAGAAGAAATGGTTAGAGTAAGGAGCATATACGGACATCATCAATCAATAACAGGTACATCAGTATCAATAAGATATCTTTTAATACGGTTTGATATTTACTAGTTGGCATGTATATTAAAAGGGTATGTCTAATCTGATAGAATTGTGTTTTATTTAGTATCTGGATGAATTTTAAATCAGGCAGTTTTTAGGCAGTTTTATTAATTATATCAAGACGAATTAAATTGATAAGTTGCTGCCTGAAAATAAACTCGATTTGAAGATGAAAATATTATTTTTAAACTTTACGCGAATAACTAGATTTGTAAATAAAAACTAAATACATTGTAATATTTTTAAAGAAACAAAATTTTACCGAATTACAAATGTAGAGGGTTTTACGAATGTTTTGTAATACCTCTGACTCGTATTCAGTGTGGATACGGGAAAATGGGTGTTACAGGGACAACTACCCATATTGGAAGAACTAGATGAGGCTATTCATTGTTTGTGGTATTTAACCTTATGACCTTACTCACCAAGGGAAGAAGAGGTTCTGCCATGATGCTAAGCATTACTTTTGGGACGAGCCTCTTTTGTTTAAACAATGTGCAGATCATGTTATACGCTGATGTGTCCCTGAAGAGGAGCAACAGAATGTACTCCGACAATGCCATTCTTCACCCTATAGAGGACATTTTGGAGGAACTCGTACCGCAGCCAAAGGTTTTCAATCCGGTATGTATTGGCCAACACTGTACAAAGATGCCCAAGAGTTTTACAAGCAATCTGATCGTTGCCAGAGGACGGGCAATATCACCTACAAACCAATTGGCAATCAAGACCGTGAATATGGATTAGGAAAGTGCCGGACAAAAGCATTTTTTGTACCTCAACGAGATAGAAGAATTTCGTGTACTCGCCTATAACAATGCACAAATCTACAAGGAGAAAACAAAGCAATGGCACGACAAGAAACTATTGCCGCGACAATTCATGACCAGGGCAACTAGTTCTCTTATTCAATTCTCGACTAAAACTTTTCCCGGGAAAACTAAAATCAAGATGGTCGGGACCATTCGAAGTTGTCAAACCATTCTCCCATGGTACCGTGATAATCAAGTCCATTACCGACGAAAATGATTTCAAAGTTAACGGATAGAGATTGAAGTGCTACAACGGTGCCCATGTAGAACGAAACAAAGAAGTTGACACCTTAGGAGATGCATGAGCATGCTCTCCTTTCGATATTTTCTTTTTATTTTTCTTTTCTTTTTTTTCGAACTATTTTTTTTCTTTTCGTTCTATTATTTTCGGTTATCTTTTTTTTCTCTTTATTTATTTTTGGAATTTTTAGGAGAGATTTTATTTTTCTTCATTATCTTTAGTTTCCAGGTTTTCTTTTCCACAACAAGACTCACAACCACCATGCTAAGGAAATTTACTACCGACTACTTGCCACAGCAACCACAACAGAAACTGGAGATGCCCAGGCAACAACAATGGCTTCGGCAACTACTGATGCCCATGCAAGTGAACCTGCATCGGCAAACATGGATCAAATCAAAGCAATGTTATTCACGCGGTACCAGCATTCAACCACCAACTGAAAAATGAATCAAGCAAACGACACGAAAGAAACTTATCACTCGAGGTGACGACCTCTTCGACTAACTCATTTCATTTAGTTTCTTTTAAATTTTGTTTCACTCTTACATGCATTGAGGACAATGCTTCTCTCGAGTTTGGGGAGGGGGGTGTTGGTTTCTAGTTAGTTTCATGTTTAGTTGCATTCATCTTTAGCAATCACATATAGGTTGCATATGTTACTTGCCATGCCTTTAATTGGATTTAATTGCTTAAGACTTGTTGAATATCCAATGATGAATTTTTGCCACTGTACTTAATTGAAAGAACCTTTAATTTTAGGATTGCATGAAAAGAACTTAGAATTTTACTATGATGCTGATTTTTTTACACGGTTGTGGCTTGTTGATTGAAAGAAACTTAGTGAACTTAGGTTGCTTAAAATTTGGGTAAATTTAAAATTGAAAATTAAAAGTTAATTTCTTGCTAGAGGTGCCCAAAACTGGCTCTGGTAGTAAATGCACTTTCTTGCTAGAGGTGCCCAACACTGGCTCTAGTAGTTAATGCACATTAAAGAATCGCCAGAGGTGCCTGAAATAGGCTCTAGTCGACTAAAATAAAATGAGAAATTGCTTACTTTGCTAGAGGTGCCCGAAATTGGCTCTAGTGAAAATAAAAATAAATGCCCCAGTAATTAAATTGATAAAAGCCTATTGTTCACATAGAATCTTGAAAATCAACTTGTACACAACTACGCACACACATTGTCATGAGCATTATAGTTTGGTTCTGGGTAATTTTTGTGCTATCCGAAAAATTAAAAGGTGATCATACTTTGTGCCACGGTTCCGTTGTTTGAATTCAAGTTTGAAGCATGTCTTTGATGATTAAAGTTTTGGCAGGTAATTGTTAGTTTGCATTGCTTGAGGACAAGCAATAGTTCGAGTTTGGGGGTGTGATAAGTGTTCAAAAGTACTATTTTTATTACCCTTTTTACTCATATTATTGTTAGACTTAAGCTCATATTAGTTGCATAATTAGTCATTCATGCATTAATTCATGTTTCTTTCCACCGTTGAGCTTGATTACATAACTTGGTGATTTTTGTGGAAAAAGATGCTGCTTTGGTGTATTTTTGTGTGTGTGCAGAATCACTTGCCTAAACAAGACTAGAACCAGTTGCCAGGGCAATGCATGAAGGAGATGCCGAGGTAGTTGTTAGGGCAATGCATGAAGGAGACGCCGAGCCAGTTGCCAGGGCAATTGTCGACAAAGAATAAGGTGATATGGTAGTCAAAATTGATGACTAGACAAGCCCAAGATGACGTGGAGCAAAGCCAAATCCCAAAGGAATTTGATTTCCATGAAGAGATTAAAGAAGAATTAAATTCCAAGAAGATAGGAGAAGTTCTAGTAGGAATATAATTATAATAAAGAATTATATTCTTTAAAGATGATTTAATTCCAACTTAATTTCCTCCTCAAAGAAGGACTTTGACCTAGCCCTGTAAATTAGAGGGGAATTTCGACAACTAAAAGTGAGCAAGAGGAGGGAAAATTTCGACAACCCCAGAGAGCAAGAAGAGGGAAAATTTTGACAACTCCAAAGGGCAAGAAGAGAGAAATTTCGACAAGAGAGCAAGGGGGAGAGAGTTCGATTTCTTCTTCTTCTTCTTTGCTTCCATTAGATTTATGGTTTGGGGATTATTCTTTGTATATCTTTTGAACCCAACCATGAACTAACTTGATTGGTTGGGGTTATTGTGTTTTGTTGTTGTGAAAAACAATTGGATTTTGTTTAGGTAATAAGAGTTTGCACTTTCAATTCAAGGTTTACTCATTCTTGGTTCTTATTCTTGTTTGCGAGTGAATTGGGAGAGGATCTCGTAACTTCATCTATTTATCTAATATCGGGAGAGTTAGATTCAAGAAACGAATGAGTATGGTCTTTATTCAATCTATTGATGGTGAAGATTAATCCGGCTTAGGAATAAGTTAAGGATTTCAACGGCTAAGAGGAACACAAGATTGGTTGTTGTTCACCCTTGATTCACGCAATGATGTATTATCAAGGCATGCACAAGTAGCTAGAGTTTCGACTTAGGGATAAGAAGAAACCATTGAAGAACGCTCTGCCGAACCTTGAAGTTGTTGCCCAGACGCCCAAGTAGTTGCCCAGCTAGTCGCCCAGGCAACCATCGATTAGTTGCCAAGGCAACCCCGCTGTGCAAGTTGCCACGGCAACTGAGTTGCCCTTGCACTCTTTTACCAAGACGATCCAATCGGCTATCACTCCACAACTCACGATAACCTGGCCTATTCTTTCTTTTGATTTCATCTATTCTTTTAGTTTATTGCTCTTAGTTTACTCGTTAATTAGAACTCCTATTATCAATTGTGTTTTTACCTTTCACAGTGCAGTAACTTAAGCAAAGTGGCCCAAACCAATCCCTGTGGAGATGATACTCGATACTCATATCACTTTATTACTTGCGACGTGTATACTTGCACAATTGCGTAGCACTTATTACACGCAACAAAGCCCACCCCATTAGAGCCATGCAGATAACCATAGCAAACTATAATGCATGTTGCTAGGCCTTTTGTTGTTAATCCGTTTTGGTGTGTTTTTATTTGCTTTATATTCAGTATATATGTTACTAACTTGTTTACTTTTCTTGTCTTGTTTTGTTTGTTTATTTTTATGCATATACATGGCATTTTCATAATGAAGTGTTGGTTCGAGAATAGTCCAAAGTTGAAGGCTTTCGTAATGGGAGAAAGAGTCTATAATAACGAGTTGAATAATCCCAGAATTCAAGGTTGACCAGAAGACGAGCAAAGGCTAACCCGATTAATGGTGGAGAAGAAACCTAGGTTTTAGTTACGCCTTATGTGGTACTTATTTTCTTTTCTCGTTGTAATAAGACTTGATCTCCGTTATGGAAAGTTGTTTAAATGAAGATGTTTGTCAATCAATAATTCTTTGCATTCATCCTTGTATTTTATATATTAATTGCTTGCCTTTAAATTATCTCATTGTCATACATATGATACATTGCATACATTAATCAATCATTAAAATTAATTACGAGAAATATCATAGCATAAAATAAAAGTTTAATCTACAATCATTCCTCATTCATATAGTACCCGTTTGCAAACACGAGCAATAAAAGAGAGAATGACCAAAGTAGAACAAGGTCAAAAAGACCTCAAAGTTCATTTGGATGGGATTGAACAGAACATTAGAGATCAGGTCACACAATCGTAAGCTTCTACTATTGCTTAGATGACCGATTTGCTGGTAAAGATGAATGGCAAGAAAAGAGTTTCTGTTGATAACTTGAATGTTGAGAGAATAGAAGAGAACACATCTTATGTAAAGGATCAACCAGAAATCTCGAAGAAAGTGTACATCAATCTCTAGGGAGCATGAGATAATCACCCTGTAGGGGCATCTGTTAGCCACCATGTGAGAGCCTCTACTAGTCAACCCATAGATATAGGGGCAAGCCTTGAGAATGAAGTGTCGGATCTAAGCATGATAGACGAGGTGGAGAAGAAGATTAGAGCCAATGTGGAAAAGAAGTATGAGGAGAGGTTTTGTTTTTTTGAAGAAAGGTTCAAGACCATACAAAGGATAGATGATCAAGGAATTGATGCTAGTGACTTGAGCCTCGTGCCGGATCTGGTCCTTCCGCAAAAATTCAACATACCTAACTTTGATAAGTATGACGAAACTACTTGCCCCTCTGCTTATATCACTATGTATTACCGGAAGATGACAGCTTTTGTGAAAGAATTGTAACACCCCAAAAACTGGTCTAGTTAGAATTGGGTTCCGGCAATCAGAAACCCTACACCAAGAAGCCTAAATGTTGCATTGTTTTTAACTATATGGGTTAATTTTATTTTAATTAAGTCTAATGTTTAGTTAGGGACCTTGTTAGAATGTTAAATTTTGAAAATTGGCTAGGCGTATCGATACAGTAGGACCTGTATCAGTATAGTCCAACTGTTTCCTAACTAATTTATCGAACTATTGCTAACCGTATCGATACGGTTAGAGGTGTATCAGTATCGGTCCCTGTTAAAATCTATTTTAGTGACCAAATTGAGAGAATTGGAACTAGGGGATGATTCACCTACTTGCTTGCTACCCCTTCACTTGAGAGTGACCAAGAATGATGACATTTAGTCATCAATTGTTAAAAAGTTGAGAAAGGGATAAGAAAGATGGATAATGATAGTTTAAGCTTTCCTTTGCCTAAGGGAAAGCTTCTAATTGATCCTTTGTGAGGTGAGAAATGATTAGGGTTATAGTTTCCGTAATAAGGGAATAAAAAAGAAAACTTTCTCTTTTGTTTTGATTTCACCGTAACCAAACCCATCCCTTGTTTGAAGAAATCAAGCACACACCTTAATTGTCATTTTCCCCAGTACACACATTTTTTATTGAGATCCTTAAACTCAAGCCTTATTTGTTTTAAAAGCTTCAATCTATAGCTATCGATTGGCTCAAGAATTGGAGGAAGCTAGCCCATCATCTCCAAAACAAGCTAGGAATAAAGGGATCATCATCCGAGAGCTGTAAGAGCTTTGAAAGTAAGGTAAATGTAGTCAGAGTCTCAAGAGTTGGTTAGGTGTCATCTCGAATAATTGATTATTGCTTATTGTATTGTTAACCATTGTATTGAAGGTTTTTGCGTAAAAAACTTTATTGAAAGTCATATAGGTAAGAATCGATAAGTATTGCATTGGAATCGTATCTGAAACATTGTTATTGTTACCATTGAAAACATTGAAGCATTGCCATATTAAGCTATAGAATATGGAGCATTGATCATTGCATATTGCCATTGAGACATTGATATATGTTATTGCTATCGAGTTACCACATTGAAACATTGTTATCGAATCATTGCTATTGAACCATCGTTATTGAATCATTGCTATTCATACATTGATATTGAATTGTTGATTATTGAACCTTGGATTCGAGAGTATTAGTTACAATTGGCATGCCATTGAATTCACGAGCTCATTGGTACAGGTATAGGCTACAACCCTTATTGTGGTGCGACAGAGAGATGTTCATGTGTATTGGTCTATAGCGGAGGGAATATGACTAGACCATTATTGATATTGGTGTGGAGGTGGAATTTGTGTATCCATATACCGTAAAATCAATCCAAGGAAACCATTGAGTATTGCTATTGACCATTGATATGAAATAATGCTATTGATTATTGTTGTGAAACATTGTCATTGATTATTATTACCATGTTGATCATAGATGCCATGTTATATGTTGAGCATGATAATTATGCCATGTTGAATCATATGCCTTTTGTTAGCATGGTTAGAATTGTTATCGAAGCATGTTGGATTGCATACCATGCTCATTCAGTTTTATGGCTACCTCACTTAGACTATGTAAGTATAATGCATTCATCTTCCATATTTCAGGTTAAGAAAGTGTATTGGATCGAGATCGAGGCTAGTTGGAAGTTCGGCAAGTCACCACAAGCTTAAAGTAATGTGTTTTGTCCTTATGAACTTCTAGAATGGTGGCAAAGTAGTTAAACTAGTTGATTATGGTAATTTTGGTATGTGTATATTGGCCATGTTTTTTATTGGCTTTAGAGGGCCTAAATGGTATGTTAATGTTGGTTAAAAATGGTTAAAATGGCATAATTGGCTTAAAAAGGTGAAAGCTTTGTAAATGAATTCGTATTGGCATGAAAGTTGGCATGTAAGTATATTAAATGATTATAAACTTGCTGGTAAAGTTTCATTTCATTTGGACATCATTTGATAGGTTAAATTGAATAAAAACCAGTTAAAATCTGTCATTACAGCGTATCGATATAGGTGATGGTGTATCGATACAACCTTGCATATTAGGTCATGTCAATGTTGGTCAAAAGGGAGCGTATCAATACTGCTTAGACGTATTGGTACGAACTTTGGTCACTGGAATTTGGTTACAAAAATGGTATCGATATAGGTTCAAGGCGTATCGATATGAAGTCAACGTGGTCAACCTGTATCGATACGGTCTCAAGTGTACCGATACAGGCTTGTTCCCTTTTAATAAAGAATCTTTGAATTAAGCATGGCGTATTGATACAGTTTCTAGGGTATCGACACGGTGGCAAGTAAATTAGTTATAAGTTATAAAGAACAACTTTTAAATTTTTGCAATATAGTCACTAAAATCTTATAAGTCTAATTGATAGGGCTAATAAACTCTGATTAGCATGAAATTTTATAGGCTTACTATTATTGAATTGAATTTCATTTTTGTATTGTTAAATTATAGAAAAGGAGCCCCTAAATTATTAAATTTATAGTTTAGTCCCTAAAACTTGTAAAAGTTATAAATCAGTCATAATTGAAGGATTATTGTTCCATAAAGGATAAATTGGACTAATGCCTATACTTGGTAATGTTTAAAGAGTATACTATTGATTGAATGTTATTCATTGATTGAAATTTTATAGCACTGATCACTGTATCGTTCAACGGTAGCATGCTCCGACCCAATTGTCAACCAGGCTGGGAAGAGGGTGTTACAAGATGAGAAGTTGTTAATCCATTGCTTTCAAGATAGCCTAGTGGGGACCACTATAAGGTAGTACAATCGGTTAACTCATGCTCAGATCATGTCATGGAAGGATTTGGCTAAGGCATTCACAAATCAGTATAAGCACATAACCGATATGACTCCTAATTGGCTCATGCTACAAGGTTTGGAACAAAAGCGCAATGAGAGTTTTTGAGAGTATGCTCAGCGTTGGAGGGATGTGGCGGCTCAAGTACAACCCTACTTCTTGAAAGCAAAATTACTCTCATGTTTGTGGAAACTCTAAGAGGAGTATTGTGTGATCGCATGATAAGCAATCCCGCCAATAGCTTTGCAGATATGGTAATGATGGAAGAACGCATTGAAGATGCCATCAAGAAAGGAAAGATAATGGATCCCTATAGCACAATCGCCTAGAAGGGGCATGATCCTCATGTTCATATGGTGGGTTCTCACCAAACCAACATGTCCCAAGGTCGTTCATGTAATCAACCATCATGGTCTACAAAGCCTCCAAAGGATATTCATCCAATTTCGATAGTGTACAAATATTTACTCCCAACACTTGTTGAAAAGATCATCCATATCTCGAAGTTTATGATGTTAATGACGTATATGACTGTTAAATGTTCAAATGTACTATTTTTATTACCCTTTTTACTCATATTATTGTTAGACTTAGGCTCATATTAGTTGCATAATTAGTCATTCATGCATTAATTCATGTTTCTTTCCACCGTTGAGCTTGATTACATAACTTGGTGATTTTTGTGGAAAAAGATACTGTTTTGGTGTGTTTTGTGTGTGCAGAATCAGTTGCCAAAGAAAGGTTGGAACCAGTAGCCAGGGCAATACAAGAAGGAGATGCCGACACAGTTGCCAAGGTTGTGCAAGAAGGAGATGTCGACGCAGTTGCCAGGGTAGTGCATGAAGAAGATGATGACGCAGCTGCTAGGGTAGTGCATAAAGGTTATGCCGAGCTAGTTGCCAGGGCAATTGTCGATAATAGATAAGATGATGTGGCACTCAAATTGATGACTAAATAAAGCCTAATATGACGTGGAAGAAGATAAATCCTAGAAGAATTGGAGACTTAAAGGGAGATTAAATTCCAAGAGTTTTATGAGGAGTTTGAGGATAAAGATATGAGAGATTAATTATCTTTTTTATCCAATTCAATTCCAACTTAAACTTATCCTTATCAACAACATAATCTGCAGAATTGAAGAGTTTAAATTGGATTAGGATCTTATCTCCATGGAATTCCAACGCAATCCAACTCCAATGCAAATCCAACTCCAACGCAATCCAACCTCTCCTATCAACAAACAAACCGATCAGATCATCTCCTATAAATTGAGAGGTTAACGTAACTTTGGAGGAGAGGAAGGGGAAATTGGACAAGAGAGAGAGCTGATCGCACCTCATCATCTTCTTTATTTTTAGTTTATTTGATTCATGTTTGGGGATTATTCTTTGTATATCTTTTGAACCCAGCCTAAATTGATGTTAATTGGCTTGGGTTATTTGGGGTTTTTGGTTTTGATAAACGATTAGATTTGTTTAGGTATTTGAGTTTGCACTTTTAATTCAAGGTTTGCTCATTATTAGTTTTTATTCTTGTTTGCGAGTGAATTAGGAGAGGATCTCGTAACTTCATCTATTTATCTAATATCGGGAGAGTTAGATTCAAGAAACGAATGAGCATGGTCTTACTCAGCCTACTCTGGTCGGAAAAGCATGAAAAGCAAGGATACTACTCCTTTGATGATGTTCGATGATGAAATGAAAAATCTCCAAAATTCATAAAAAATAAAGTGAACTAGGCAAGTTTAACTAGGTTGAGTTGCTTGAAATTGAAGTTCTAAGTGTAATCTTCTATGCCTTAATAAGAATACATGGATTGTAACTAGCGCCCAAAATATAAATAAATATAAAATTGGAAAAAATGAAAAATGCATAAATGAATGCAAAATGAAAAAATGATGAATGGATGAATTAATTAATGAATGAACAATTGAATAAGTCTTGGAGCACTTTGATGGAGCTGTAGGGGGTGACAAATATAATAAGGAGCTATACTCCACCTGTCCAATACCTTGGCGTCAGAGATGTATCTTTGAAGATATGTGCATAATAATATAATAATTACTGGTTACATTCAAAAGCACACACATGCGCTTAGAATTTTATTCTTAGAATGATATTTTTATGCTCCACTAGTTAAACAAGTCCGGGAAGCTTGAACACATTTATGAATGGAGAAAATAATGAGAACTGAAAAGGAGTACTTTTCAACGGGTTCAAGCGATGTAGTAATCATGAGGATGAACCGAGCGATCTAGGAGGAATTTCATAACTTCAAATATCGCCACAACATTTAAAATCTTTATAGACACAAGCTATGCTTGAAATTATCATCGAAGGGTTGAATCTTAGGCGCTCTTACACTTGATATCCAGGGCATCCTATTCTCATTACAACAAATTTGTTTATTTGTGGCATCTAAAATATTGTCACTAAAACTTGCAATTACATCACTATTTGTATTCTATGACGTAAAAATTGACATCACGACAATCGTCATGCTAGGTGTGTCACTAAATGTCAAATGTGATGATGTATGTATTTTCTTCACATATTGTTAAATATGTAGTGACGATAGTGCATAACGTCATCTTATAATTTATATTTAGTGACAATTAATTATGTTAACATATAATATAAAAGTTCATCACTAATCATTTGTAACGTCAAAAAAATATAATAATTTTATTAGGTAAGTGACAACTAATTATGTCACCAAATCATAAAATATTATTAATAATTTATGTCACTATTCGTATTTATTTGTGAGGAAATTGTTAGTGACGATGTGCCTATTTAGATTTGGATTTTTTGTTTTATTTTTAGACATCTTAAGCTATTTAAAATATGTTCTATTTTTATTAAAAAGAAAATTACAAAAAAAGCCCAAACTTTTTAAAATTACAACTAAGTCCCAAAATTGTACAATCTTTACAATTTGCTCTCTTCCCTCTAAAATGTCAAAAACCAATACATTTGCAAGTATAGTGAAGGCATCTGGCAACTATTAAGTGTTGAAAAGTACTATTTTTATAACATTTTTACTCATATTATTGTTAGACTTAGGCTCATTATAGTTGCATTTTTAGTCATTCATGCATAATTGCATTGTTTCCTTCACCGTCATATTTAATTTCATATCTGGTTGATTTTTGTGGAAAAAGATACTGCGGATGTGTGTTTTTGTGTGTCCAGGATCTAAGGCAATTAAAGACAAGAAGAAAAGGAAGCTACCGATTTAGATAGGATAAATCCATTCAAGATAATTACTAGAAGCAAGGATAAATCCTAAAAGAGTTGGAGTTCCATGAAGAAATCAAAAGGAGATTAAAGTCTAAGAGTTTTAGGAGAAGTTTTAGGACAAATAAAAATATAACAATAAAAGGAATTTAATTCTTTTATTGTATTTAATTCCAACTTAAATTCCTCCTCAAGAAAGACTTTGACCTAGCCATCTCCTATAAATACAAGTCCTAGCCACTAACTTCAAGACAGGTTTGACAAGAGAGAATTTGACTAGGGGTTGTCGACATCTTCATCTTCTTCCTCTTTGTTCGATTAGATTAATTCTAGGGAATTTTTATCTTAAGTTTATTTTGTGCCCAGCCATGAACTAAACTTATTTGGCTTGGGTTATTGTGTTTTTGTGGTTGTGAAAATGGTTGGATTTGTTTAGGTATTGAGTTTGCAATTTTACTTCAAAGTTTGTTCATTCTTGGTTCTTTAATTTTGCGAGTGAATTGGGAGAGGATCTCGTGAATTCATCCATTTATCTAATATCAGGAGTGTTAGATTCAAGAAACAAATAAGCATGGTCTTTATTCAATCAATTGATGGTGAATACTAATTCAACTTAGGGATGAGTTGCGAATTTCAACAGCTAAAAGGAGCGCAAGATAGGTTGTTGCCCACCCTTGGTTCATGCAAGGATGTATTATCAAGGCATGCACAATTAACAACGTTTTGAGTTAGGGATAATGAGAAACCATTGAAGAACGCTTCGCCGAACTTTGAAGGTTGTCGCCCAATTGCCCAAGCAATCGCTCTATTCCCAATTGCCCAAGCAATCGCAGACTTGCCCAGGCAATCGCAGACCTGCCCAGGCAATTGCAGAATTACCCAGGTTGTCGCAAAATTGCCCCAGCAATCCGACTGGGTTCAATTGTTGAAGCAATTAAGCTACTCTAGCACTCAATTACCACGATGGTCCATTCAATTATCACACCACGACTCACGATAACCCCGCCTACTCTCTCTTATTCGATTACATCTTCTTTTTATTTAATTGCTCTTTTACTTTACTTGTTGATTAGAACTCCTACAATCACCTACTTGTGTTTTTACTTTTAGTGCGAGAAGTTAGATTCCTGAAGTAGCACCAATCCCTGTGGAGACGATATCTATACTATACTATACTATAACTTGCGACGTGTACACTTGCACCAATTGTGAAGCACTTATTATGCGCAACACGTTTTTGGCGTCGTTGCCAGGGATTGGCAATAGCGACTTTGTTTTTAATTTCTTGTACCTTTATTTCTTTTTATTTTAGTTTTAGTTTTATTTTTAATTGGTTTCAAGGGACTTACAACTTTGGTTTTGTATCTGTGTATAACCAGGGCGAGATCAACAACATAAGACTACCCACTTGAACCCGGATAGAACGAGTTCTTCATAGAAGAAGACGAGAACAATGAGCAGCAATGGCAGAACAACATGATAACCAACCCGGCAATCTGAATGCCAATGGTAACTAGAATGATGTAGCAAGAGGAGGAGGAGATCAAGTCGTACAACCTGTTTGTAACAGACCCATTCGAGAGTACTTAGAGGAAAATCTCAACGGTCTCAATCCAGGGGTTGTCACACCAGAGATAGAAGCTACCCACTTTGAATTAAAACCTGTGATGTTCAACAAGATCAACACAATTGGTCAATTTGGCGGCTCGGCAACTAAACATGCCAGACAACATCTCAAATCATTCCTGGAGATTTGCAATTCATTCAAGCTACAAGGAGTCCATAAAGATATCCTAAGGATGAAATTCTTTCCCTATTCACTGAGGGATAGGGCAAAAATGTGGCTAAATAGTATTCCATCCGGATCTATAGGATCTTGGACGAATTTGTGTCGTGATTTCATTTCTAGATTTAGTTTCACAAATATGAATGATAAGTTGCATAATGATATTACTTCTTTTCGAAAGGTAGATGAAGAATCCATGTACTAGGTGTGGGAGCGATACATAGAGCTTTTATACAAATGTCCCATGCACAGATTCTGACTGATGATGTTCTACAACTCAGTGAACACGATGACAAGAATGATGTTAAATGCCTCGGCAAATGGCATACTCCTTGACAAGTCACCTGAGGAAGCAATAGAGATTTTGAGCCATCTTGCCAAGAACGATTATCAATTCCCAACCACCCGAAGGGGAATAGTCAGACGTAATGCCATGATTAATGAGCTTGATTCATCAGGATCTATTTTTGCACAATTGGCCGCTTTGACCAATATAGTTAGAATATGCAGCGACCAAGCAGCACATAGGAGGTCAAGGTAGTTGGTCCATCTTGTGAATTATGTAACGGTAACCATGATTCTTCTGAGTGTCTGCAGAATCTGGAATCTAGCTTCTATGTTGGAAACTACAACCGAAACAACAATATGATGTCCAACACCTACAATCCAGCCTGGAAGAAGCACCCCAACTTCTCATGGAGTAATCCCAACAACGCCCTCAACCATAGCAGTCTGAATGCACAAGCAGTAGGATTCCAGCAGAACTTGCCACGGTAACAGATGCCGCAACAATAATCAATACCATCCAGTTCTTTGAAAATTCTCTCAATGCTTTCATGTTAAAAACTAAATCTTATATGGTAGAGAATAGTAATTTCATGAATAAAACTGATGCTTTTATGAACATGACAGAGATGAGATTGCAAAATCAAGAGGTAGCCTTGAAATTTTTGGAGACACAAGTTAGGCAATTCGCTCAGAACATGAATATGAGACCAACATGCGGTTTACCTGACGATACTGAAGTCGCAAAAGGAGCGAACCACGAGCAATGCAAAGCAATCACCACTCGGAGTGGCCGACAACTTAAGGAAACCCAAGCTTGCTCAACAGAGAACACTCAACCAAAGGAGCAGTCCCTTATCCAGACAGATGAATCCAACAATAAAAATGATGAGTCGAAAATTGCCAAGGCAATTCCACAAGCTCATGCTTCGGCCAACCCTGATGCCAAGGAAATACCAGATACCCATGCCTCGGAAAGTCCTAATGCATCGATAATTCCTCAAATCAAATTCCAACACAAACAATGGATTGAGGACATCCGACTTCCACCACCATTCCCACAAAGGTTGAAATGGTAGAAGCAAGAATGCCAATTCAAGAAGTTCCTTGACATCTTGAAGAAGTCCACATCAACTTGCCATTGGTTGAAGCAATAAAGCAATTTTTGAACTATGCTAAATTCCTTAAAGACATTGTCTCTAAGAGAACAAGGCTATGAGAATTCTAAACAGTTGTTGTGACAGAAGGATGCATGGCCATACTATATAACCGCATGCCACCCAAGCTTAAAGATCATGGTAGTTTCACCATACCATGTTCAGTCAGAAACCATTATATCGGGAATGCATTATGTGATCTTGGAGCAAGCATAAACTTAATGCCAAAATCAATTTTCCAGAAATTGGGAATCGGGAAGGCAAGACCAATAACAGTCATGCTACAGCTTGCTGACAGGTCCTACGTGCACCCAGAGGGAAAAATCAAAGATATACTGGTAAGAGTTGATAAATTTATTTTTCCCGCTGACTTTAATGTTTTGGATTGTGAAGTAGATGAGTTCGCCCCGATTATTCTTGGGAGAACCTTCTTAGCTACAAGAAGAACATTGATTGATGTTGAAAAGGGAGAACTCTTGAAGAGGGTGAATGACCAGCAAGTCAAGCTGAATGTATTCTAGACCCTAAAGTATGCCGATGATCCAGAAGAATGTCAATTAACCCACGCTACAACCGAATTTGATTTTTGACGTGAAAGAATATTGCCTTGGCAATAACATTGCCAAGGATAATTGCCTTGGCAATTACATTGCCCAGGCAATTGAACCTGAGGAGTTTAAAGAGCTGAACGATAACGAACCTGAGGAAGCTAATTGGATGAAAAGCCGACCATGTACATATTTTGAACCATTGGACTACACAGGTAAGGAAGGTAAACTCAAGAAACCTTTAATTGAACAACCTCTCATTCTTGAGTTGAAACCATTGCCAGGGCAATTAAAATATGCTTACTTAGGAATCAATAATACATTGCCTGTAATTATTTCTTCTAAGTTGTAGCCTAAACAGGAAAAGACGTTGATCGACATGTTGGCATTGCACAAGAAAGCAATAGGATGGACAATTGTTGACTTGAAGGGAATTAGCCTGGCAGTGTGTATGCACAAAATCCTATTAGAGGATGATCACAAATCGAAAATTGAGGCACAAAGGAGGCTTAACCCTGCTATGAAGGAAGTCGTGAGGAAGGAAATCATCAAATGGCTTGATGTCAGTATCATATATCCTATCTCCAATAGTGCATGGGTAAGCCCGGTACAATGTGTACCAAAAAAAGAGGTATAACGTTGGTCAGCAACGAAAGCAATAAACTAATCCCAACTAGTACTATGACCGGTTTGAGGGTTTGTATGGATTACCGTAAGTTAAATAAAGCTACTAGGAAAGATCACTTTTCTTTGCCATTTATTGACCAAATGCTTGACCGACTTGCAGGTAAATCTTTTTATTATTTTCATGATGGTTACTCAGGTTATAACCAAATTGCCATAGCATCGGATGATCAGGCAAAGACCATTTTCACATGTCCGTATGGCACCTATGATTTTTGAAGGATGTCGTTTGGATTATGAAATGCCCCGAAAACTTTCCAAAGATGTATGATGGCAATTTTTTCGATATGGTAGAAGACTACCTTGAGATTTTCATAGACGAATTTTCTGTCTTCAACAATGACTTTGACAAATGCCTCGGCAATTTGGAGAAGGTGTTGGCAAGATGTGAACAATCTGACCTTGTGCTAAATTGGGGAAATTTTCACTTCATGGTAGATGAAGGCATAGTGCTCGGTCACAAGATCTCATCCAAAGGAATTGAAGTCGACAGAGCCAAGGTGGAAGTGATCGAAAAATTGCCACCACCAAATTCGGTCAAAGGAATTCGAAGCTTTCTCGGTCATGTAGGTTTTTATAGAAGGTTTTATTTATAACTTTTCTAAAATCTCTAAACCTTTGTGTAACTTGCTTGAACAAGACAAAGCTTTTAATTTTGATGATTCATGCATCCAAGCATTTGAAGCCTTGAAAAAGAAACTTGCCTCGGCACTCATTGTGGTTCCGCCCGATTAGACCTTAACTTTTGAGCTCATGTGTGTCGCAAGTGATTTCACGGTAGGATTCATTCTAGGGCAGCGCATATGTAAGACTTTTCATGTGATTTACTATGCTAGTAAAACTCTAAACGGTGCACAATCAAATTACACCATGACAGAGAAAGAATTACTAGCAGTAGTTTTCACATTTGATAAGTTTTATTCCTACTTGATTGGTACTAAGGTAATCGATTATACTAACCACTCGACAATTAAGTACATTTTCGCTAAGAAAGATGCCAAACCTCGTTTGATTCGTTGGGTTTTACTTTTACAAGAGTTTGACATCGAAATTAAGGACATGAAAGGAACAGAAAATCAAGTTTTCGATCACTTATCAAGGTTGGAAAATGGTGATGAAGATCCAAACTCTTTGGAGATCCATGACACATTCCCGAATGAGCAGTTGTTAGTTGCCTCGGCAACTCACTGGTATGCCGATTTGGTTAATTTCTTGGTTAGTGATATTTTGCCGTATAACCTTACTCACCAAGGAAAGAAGCGGTTCTGATATAATGCTAAGCATTAATATTGGGACATGCCTATTTTATTTAAACAATGTGCAGATCAGGTGATAAGACGATGTGTTCCCGATGAGAAGCAGGACAATGTACTTCAACAATGCCATTCTTCACCCTTTGGAGGCCATTTTGGAGAAACTCGCATCGCGGCCAAAGTCTTACAATCTAGCTTGTATTGGCCTACTCTTTACAAAGATGCTCAAGAATTCTACAAAAGGTGTGATCGATGTCAACGAACGGGGAATATTTCACGCCGACACGAGATGCCACTGCAGAATATCCGTGAAGTCGAGTTGTTTGACGTGTTGGGAATCGATTTTATAGAACCCTTCTCATCCTCATTCGGCAATGTATACATCCTACTTGTTGTGGACTATATGTCTAAATGGGTAGAGGCAGCTGCGGTTCCCAGCAATGATTCAAAGACCACGCAGAAATTCTTGCAAAAAAATATATTCACACGATTCGGGACACCGAGGGTAATTATCAGTGATAGAGGCACACACTTCGACAATAGGCTGATTGCCAAAATGCTGGAGCGATTTGGAGTGACACACAAAATTGCCACGGCATATCATCCACAGACAAACGGGCAAGCCGAAATTTCCAATCGTGAACTTAAGGTTATCCTTGAAAAAGTTGTCAATCCTTCTCGAAAGGATTGGTCAGCAAAAATTGATGAAGCACTATGGGCCTATCGAGCAACATCCAAGACGCCTTTAGGCATGTCACCTTACAGACTTGTCTACAGCAAGACTTGCCACCTTTCGGTAAAAATCGAACACAAGGCTTATTGGGCGATCAAAACTGTCAACATGGATTGGGAGAAAGCTGGACAAAAGCAATTACTGGACCTTAACGAAATTGAAGAATTTCATGCCTTAGCTTACGACAACGCAAGAATCTACAAGGAGAAAACGAAGCGTTGGCATGATAAGAAGCTATTGCCACGAAAATTTTTACCCAAGCAATTAGTTCTTCTCTTCAATTCTCGGTTAAAACTCATTTCGAGAAAACTGAAATCGAAATGGTCTGGGCCCTTCGAAGTCGTAAAACCTTTCTCCCATGATGCCATGATAATCAAGTCCACCACCGACGGTCATAAATTCAAAGTTAATGGACAAAGATTAAAGCACTATGTCGGTAACCATGTCGAGCGCGACAAGGAAGTAGTTACTTTAGGAGATGCATAACCCTGATCTCCTTTAAGTATTTCTTATTTTTAGTTTTATATTTTTAATTTTAGACTTATTTTATTTTTGGATTTATTTTTAGGATAAAAGTATGTTTTTAGTTTAATTTTTATTCTTTTTATCTTTATTTTTTCACATTTTCTTTTTTTCTTTGTTTTTGATTCCACAACCACAATCACAATAGCCAAGAACATCGAGACAATTCATCACCGGCTAAGGAACGAGCAGTGCCAAAGAAAGCCCTAACAGCAAAACTTGCCTGGGCAACCAAAATTGTCTCGGCAATTCCCGATGCTTCGGCAAGACCTGATACCCAGCCAAGAGATACTCTGCCCCTATCCAACCGATTAGAGCAAATAGAGGCTCGAGAATTGACTTACTTGCCCCGGTAACTGAGGATGCCTCGGCAACTACTGTACGAGAGGCAACACCAGCCATTCACATTCAACCATCACGAATCGGCAAACGAACCAAGCAATTGGCCCGAAAGAAACTCATCACTCAAGGTGACGACCTTTCCGACTAACTCATTTGCATTTTATTTTAATTTTTGCATGCATTGAGGACAATGCTTCTCTCAAGTTTGGGGGTGTTTGTTTCTAGTTAATTTCATTCTTAGTTGCATTCATCTTTAGTAATAGCATATAGGTTGCATATGTTACTTGCCATGCCTTTGATTGGATTTAATTGCTTGGACTTGTTGAATATCCAATGATGAACTTTTGCCACCGCACTTAATTGAAAGAACCTTTAAATTTTAGGATTGCTTGAAAAGAACTTAGAACTTTACTATGATGCTAAATATTATGAACACGGTTGTGGCTTGTTGATTGAAAGAAACTTAGTGAACTTAGGTTGCTTAAAATTTGGGTACATTTAAATTGAAAAATTAAAAGTTAATTTCTTGCTAGAGGTGCCCAAAACTGGCTCTAGTAGTTGCACATTAAAAATATCGCTAGAGATGCCCAAAATTGGCTCTAGTTGACAAAAAATAAAATAAGAAATTTCTTGCTTTACTAGAGGTGCCCAAAATTGTCTCTAGTAAAAAGAAAAATAAATACCCCGGTAATTAAATTGATAAAAGCATATTGTTCACATAGAATCTTGAAAATCTACTTGTACACAACTACACACACACATTGTCACAGGCATTATAGTTTGGTTCTGGGATATTTTTGTGCTATCCGAAAAATTAAAAGGTGATCATACTTTGTGCCACGGTTTTGAGGTTTGAAGGCAAATTTAAAGTATGTCTTTGATAATTAAAGTCTTTGTAGGTAATTATTAGATTTGCATTGCTTGAGGACAATCAATAGTTCGAGTTTGGGGGTGTGTTAAGTGTTCAAAAGTACTATTTTTATAACCCTTTTTACTCATATTATTGTTAGACTTAGGCTCATTATAGTTGCATTTATAGTCATTCATGCATAATTGCATTGTTTCATTCACCGTCATGCTTGATTTCATAAATGGTTGATTTTTGTGGAAAAAGATATTGTGGAAAAAGATAACTGGAAAAAGATAGTTGCCGATTTAGATAGGATAAATCCATTCAAGATAATTACTAAAATCAAGGATAAATCCTAAAAGAGTTGGAGTTCCATGAAGAAATCAAAATGAGATTAAAATCCAAGAGTTTTAGGAGAAGTTTTAGGAGGAATAAAAATATAATAATAGAAGGAATTTAATTCTTTTATTGTATTTAATTCCAACTTAACTTCCTCCTCAAGAAAGGCTTTGACCTAGCCATCTCCTATAAATACAAGCCATAGCCGCCAACTTCAAGATAGGTTCGACTAGAGAGAATTCGACTAGGGGTTGTCGACATCTTCATATTCTTCCTCTTTGTTGGATTAGATTAATGCTAGGGAATTTTTATCTTGAGTTTATTTTGTGCCCAACCATGAACTAAACTTATTTGGCTTGGGTTATTGTGTTTTTGTGGTTGTGAAAATGATTGGATTTGTTTAGGTATTTAGTTTGCAATTTTACTTCAAAGTTTGTTCATTCTTGGTTCTTTAATTTTGCGAGTGAATTGGGAGAGGATCTCGTGAATTCATCCATTTATCTAATATCAGGAGAGTTAGATTCAAGAAACGAATGAGCATGGTCTTTATTCAATCAATCGATGGTGAAGACTAATTTGACTTAGAGATAAGTTGCGAATTTCAACGGCTAAAAGGAGCGCAAGATAGGTTGTTGCCCACCCTTGGTTCACGCAGGGATGTATTATCGAGGCATGCACAATTAATAGCGTTTTGAGTTAGGGATAACGAGAAACTATTGAAGAATGCTTCACTGAACTTTGAAGGTTGTCACCCAATTGCCCAGGCAATCGCTCCATTCCCAGTTGCCCAGGCAATCACAGACCTGCCCATGCAATTGCAAAATTACCCAGGTTGTCGCAGAATTGCCCCAACAATCCAACTGGATTCAATTTTTGAAGCAATTGAGCTACTCTAGCACTCAATTACCACGATGATCCATTCAATTACCACACCACGACTCACGATAACCCGGCCTACTCTCTCTTATTCGATTACATCTTTTTATTTAATTGCTCTTTTATTTTACTTGTTGATTAGAACTCCTACAATCACCTACTTGTGTTTTTACTTTTAGTGCGAGAAGTTAGATTCTCGAAGTAGCACCAATCCCTGTGGAGACGATATCTATACTATACTATAACTTGCGACGTGTACACTTGCACCAATTGCGAAGCACTTAATACGCGCAACAACAACATAGGTTCTTTGATCTTATTATCCTCTCGAATCCTAAAAAAATCAGCACCTGAAATGAAAACAAGAACTAATTCGGATCAAAATTTTGATTGTGCTAAAAATGTTACATTCGGTTTTCAAACAATTCAGAGTTGGACATGTATGACAATTTGATTATCTTAAAAGATTCTAGCATCTTATTCTCAACGAGGACTAGTTGATGGCAAACATTACTTACAACAATAATTTAAAATTTAACTATTTTCATGATTACTATGCAGCAATTACAAATTATTTTATAACATTCGTATTTAGGCATAAAGTACTAATTAACCATTTTTTAACGATTTAAACAATCTAGCAATCAAAAAAATTCAATTCGGCAAACATACATTACACTTAGAAATTTTACAAATTATTTATTAACGAAAGTAAATTGAATTCGGGACGCTAAATAGCATCAATGAGTTTCAATTAATATACGTCTATTATTTAAACATGCAAGGTTCAATTTAGTGACATTCAGAATATGGTAATCAAACAAATTTCAAAGAGTTAGTTCATTAGAAATAAAGTTTATTCCTATCATTTTTCATGCAATCATATATCATTCTATTAATGGATAATATAGTATGAATCAAATAATCTCGTTATTGCAATTATACGAGCAATATCCTGTGGAGTCGTATTTCTATAAAAATATCAATAATCAAACAAACTCTAGTAAATAAACAAGGATCATGCTATTTTACGATATGCTTATATCTATATCCAGCAAGGAATTAGTGTCTTATAAATCAATCCTACTGTTTGGATCACCCAACTTATTTAAGACCTACACAAGATATTAACATGTCTATCTTAGAATGACAACAACTAATTTAAGCACTTGCTGTTCACTTAAAATAATATTGTCTTTAGAACCAATGTGAGTGTGTCATTGCTACAATCAGTGAAATTACGAATCTAACTACAATGGATATTTGGATACTATTGTTCTTATGCTTTAAAATCAGCAAACTCTAATCTCTAATATGAAGTATATGACATATAATGAACATATAATATCAAAGAAATCTGATAGCAAGGCAAGGTGTTGTTGGTTTGGATTTTCCCCACTACGACAATGCAAACTAAACCAATTTTCACAGCTAAACAAAATGATCTCTTGTTGCAATTCTAATGAAATGCTCTAAATTACTAACATAAATTTGTATAGGTTTTGACGCTATTGGTTCGTACTCTTCTTCAAGTTTAATAAATCTTGCACATACTTAAGTACATAAAAAAATAACTGGGTAGTTACATGAACATTGTTAGTCGTGATTAAACTACAAATTTGATGTTTTAAACTTATTGCAAGTTTTACAAAAGCATAGACAACTAGATTATAACAGTCGTGTTATAAACTGTAGAAATACACACATTTATGCTCGATTTCGACTCCTAATTTTACACACAATGATACCATAACAGTTGTGTTATAACCTGTTGTTTTTCTTTGGTTTGCTAGTGATTTCAAACAAATTTTATAGCTACAATATCTCGTTAATTGTTATGTAACTTGACTCCAAACCGAATAGGTTTTTCTCAACTATAGAGTACTTTATTAACTCTCCAAATATTACTCAAAGTCTATAACAACAATCAACTATAAAAATTACTGATTACAAACTGTTTTTATCTTAAGTTTTCAAAGTATGAAATTAACTATAATGAGCCAAAACAGGGCAATCTTGGGCTACAAATCTAACCATTGTTGAATACCAAAATAAGGCATAATCATATTCAAATTATAGTGCACAGCATCAAAGATATCTAAGTATCAATTACTCAAATTATCCATAAACACATATTGTATATGTAGCAACCCTTTTTAGGAAGGCCCGACATTTTAAAAACTAAAATACACGGATTCGCCACCAATCTTTTTTTAGAAAAAGTGTGATTGGATCACTTTTAAAATGAGGTTATTTTAATAAAACATTTTATTTATTAAAACAACATTTTTTGTCTACGAAAATAAAAAAACTAGGTTCGGGGGTCGGTTACGAGTGAGGAAAGGTTAGCACCCCACTACACCCAAAAATTGGTACCTTATTGATTTCAAAAAGCATTTTCAAAACTAGAATGTACAAGCTCACAAATTTTTGATTTATTCGTCCGTTTTATGAATATAAATCTATTTTAACGGCCTTACCGCCCGAAAAATAAACTCTAATCACCGCCAACACTCCTGGCACTAACCCGTCATTTTCGTTTGGTAAAACACTGCATTAATTAGTTTTCACTTTTTAAACAACCCCACAGAAATAATTAAATGAGTTGTAGCCTTTTAATTAAAACCTAATTAGTTATTAATAACCTAAAATTGTCTATATTTATTTTAACTATTAAGGTTTAAATAAAACTAAATGTGCTTTGAAGGAAATTTTACAACATAGATGTCTATATTCTAAGATTACTTTGAATATATTCCTAGGGTTTTAACAAACACATATGTACACATAAAAGACACAAGAAAGCAACTAAATTACTTAAAATAAATACTGAAATTAAAATAAAGGAAAAGGGATAAATATATTTTTATATGTGTTTTTTTAAATATATATAAAACAATTGGTGGCCATATTTGAAAGAAAACAAAATGTGATGATTGAATTATAAACAAAAGGACGAAATTGAAAAGTTGGTAAACTGAAGAGCTACGGTGCAAGGTCCGAAAAAGATGGGTGCAGGTCAGAAAACGAGTATGGGTTGAATCGTCGGGTCAGTATATAAAACATATATCATAAACAAAAAAAAAACATTTCTCATCTTTTCTCAAAATAGATCAAAATCGGCTCTTTAAAAATCCTCTAAAGTGTTCTTCGTGTTCTTTATGAATTGAAGAACACGATGAACATCCGCCGTGTCGGCCGCCTTTTACCGGCGGCGAAATTTCCCAAAAACTTCCTCATTTTTCCAAAATTCGGCGGACTCCAATTCGTATTTTATCACCGGAGTTATATCAAAACTAAACCCACGGTGGCGCTTTGCAAAAACAACGGTAAAAATCTATCCCTTTTCTTTACTTTAATTCGAAAGAATGAATACAGAAAAGAAAATCACCAAAAAAACTTGTTTTATTTCCACTTGAAGACTCGAATACAACTTGCTTATGTATGCTTCACGTGTGTTTCTATGTGCTCTATTACTTGTATTGTGTATGATAATTGTTGTTTTTTTACATAAAATTACATGGGGGTTTATATAGTTACAAGAGTGCTTGATTTAAAAGAGTGAATTCCTAATTTTTTCCCCTGGTTTGTCTCTGATTTGATTCGGTTTGAGCCAGATTATAGCCATAGATTCAATTTAGGGATTAGGTCCTTTGACTTTGCTGCTATCTTGGGATTTAACCCTTCTTGTTTCCTTTTTGCATGTTTCTGGTAATGCCGAAGAGGAATGGTTCACGACAGAAACGGCGCAACCTTCATTGGGGAAGACGAAACAGCTGGAGGAAGCTCGAAGGTCGGGCGCGTAGCTGCCACGCACGAGTGGTGATCCGAGTGCCCTGCTCTGGAGTGATCTGGGCTGTTAGATCTCATCTAGATCTAACGGTTGGGAGATGTGGCATTTAATCTTCTCCATTGGCGTGATCTGCGCTGTTGGATCAATCCCTTGATCCAAAAAGTCCTCCTTTAGCTGCACAAGAACACAAAGGTAATTAGGGTTTTAGTTTTTGGATTGAAAATGCGCCGAACAAGCCCTTATTGTAAACACGTTGTAATGGACTTGAAATTTATTTTAATGGGCTCTTTGTTTATACAAATGCACTGTTTTTTAAATATTATATTTTGAGTTTTATACTAACTATTATATTAACTATTACACTAACTATTACTCTAACTATAGCATTAACAAAAGTGTACATAACAAAGATAATACTAACTACAACATTAACAATATTATATGACGCTAGCACATAACAATAATACTAACAATAATAATATAAAACATAAGTGAAAATTCAGTGACAACAATACGCACATAAAACATGGTTTGTGGGTATTCCATTTGTTTGCTTCTGTATTTTTTTATGCTAACCAACATTATCTTCTTCTAGACCCAACCTTCTTCAAACAAAGATATATGAGATGATATAAATTAGACTGGGATGAGGGATTTTAAGTCAAAAATGAAAAAAATATATATTATGACCATTGAACCAAGACCCAACAACCAATTAAGAACTAAAAAAAGAAATAAAAGGAACATAGATTAAGAATAAAATGAAATGGGAAGCACAACTTAACTTGATTTTGGTTCTAGAGACTTTCGGGCGACATCTCGAAAATTCGAACGGCAGGAAAAGAATTCTTAATGAGAAGAACAACATATCTTAGTTCCACACTAATCTGACGATTGGTTCTTCAAATCAGGGCTCAAAATTTCGGGGAATTAAAAGGGGATTTGAGGATTTTGGAATTGATTTTTAGAAAACCAACACTTTAAATCAGACGAGGAAGGAAGGAGCTTTCTGTAGGTGGCGTTATTTGACTGGTGAAGCTTGTCGACGATGGAGGATAGGTGAATGGCCGTAGCAGGGAAGGATAGCTTTGGGAGGCTAAATTAGGGGGAAATCGAGTTTTGAAAAATAAGGGAAAATACCTTAGCTAAATCCTTCATTTATAATAATCTCTATTTATTTAATTTTCTTGTTATTATTTAGTATCAATATAATTATGTTAATTATTATAATATTATTTTTAAAATAATTGTAACACCCCCTTCCCAGTCCGGTAGAGAACCGGGTCGGAAAGCGTTATCGGAAAACAAATTTGGAGTTTTAGAGATGGACTTGGGGTTCAGCAATCATTCGGAAGGTCTTATTAATCATTCGAAAGTTCTTATTAATCATTCTTAGGACTTAACGAACTTATTCGTTACTAATCTGATCAGAAATTTGGGTCAATTTAAACTTTTTAAACTAAAAGGACTAAATTGTAAACTTTACAAATTAGCGATCTTAATTTGAATTCTTTATTACCAACTTGTAATTAAACCTACCAATTATTAATCTGTAAAGTTTCATTAATATCGGATATCATTTACCTAATCAATTAATCTATATGACTTTGGTGACCATTTTGTAAATTGTCCAAAACTTCTTTTTATTCTTTATAACAGAATTAACTAACACCGTATCGATACCCTAAGGGTTGTATCGATACGCTAAGCCTAATTTCATATTTCCAGTTTCAAAGGATGTCAAGCCCGTATCAATACGAGTTGATTGCGTTGGCCCCGTATCGATACGCTATGAGACTGTATCGATACCATTTTTCAATCCAGATTCCAGTGACCAAAATTCGTACCGATATGCCAAAACTATATCGATACACTTTTTCTATTAAGCCAATTTATGTCTGGCCGTACCGATACGCCATCACCCGTATCGATACGCATGCTTGTAATGACAGAATTTATCTAGCTTTTATTCGATTTACCCATCCAAACGATATTCAATTTTACTAAATTTTACCAGCAACTTAAAAAAACAGTAATTCTAATAGCTTGTCAAATTTTAGGGCAATTCGAATCCATTTACCACAATTTTACCAATTAGGGCTTATAAGCTTATTTTAGCCGATTTCCCAAAATCTAAACATACCATATTGCACATACAACACCTAGGTACTTTTATGCTTATACAACCACATCAAAATAAGTAATCACGACACGTTTAAACCTTATGCCACCTTACTAGGAGTTTGGAAACAAAAGTAAACGTACATATAGCTTGCGGAAGTGACTTGCAACCGGGAGATTACACGATCGGGGTTCGGAAAATCTCAAGACCCTGAAATGCATGAGACACACATATGTTAGGCTTACATAGCCTAGTGAGGTAGTCATAACAACATAAGCAATAACAATACATAAATGGCATGCTATGAACATGAATGGCATAACGGCATACTTAATTATCATAATCATATTCTTTTAATCACAAGGTCTCATGCTTAGGCCATTTATCATAATTTCACATAATCATAATGAAGCTTTTACACAATTAAATTCCCTTGGACAATGTAACAAGTGGATACGTGGATTCCTCTTGACACCACACATATATCAGAAAATAAGTTGTAGCCACATATAACGAAAAATATGTCGTGGCCTTGAGCCGTAGCTCTGGATAGTCTCTTATACAATCCATCCTTATCTCCCCCACATATAGGTCATAGCTCCGGACCGTAGTCCAATCACTTACTTATACGAGATCAAATAACCCTATGGCATGCCAAGTCATCTTTTCTGATGACTTTCACGTGGGGAAGGCCAAGCAAGGAGGTGAGTAAGCACATTGCTTCAATTTTCTTTAATTTGGGCTTCAAACAGATTCGAAACATGGGACCCTATCTATACGCTCATTGTCGTATCAATATGCTTATGCTAAAACAGGTAAGTTAGTTATTGGCAGTTGGACTGTATCGATATTGGCTTGACCGTATCGATATGCCTAGCTCAGAATTTGCATTTTTGGCTTTAAATTTAGTACAAGGAAGTTCATTTACCCAAATAGGACCAAAATGTAACTTCATTATACAAGAGGGGTAAAAAGGTCAATCATTACAAACGTTTAAAACATCGGATTCAAAATTTTAGATCACCGGAACCTACTTCTGACTAGGCCGGTTTTCGAGATGTGACAGTAATCTTATGTTGATTCTGCTTTTAATCTTGGTTAGTATGGTAGTAGGATTTTATTTGTCTTCACATACGTACGTTGGTTTATTGTAAGTGGAAAAAATAATGATTTTGATTTGCTTGTTAATAGAAACAAGCTTAAGGATTAAAATTGTCCTTGAAATATTTTGGAAAAAGATTAATCTTGTCTTTATTTTTTTACACTCAATTAGTTACCTGATCTGATAAAATTTACTCAAACTAGCTCATTTAACCATTGTTGATTGTTATTATGTTGAAACGAAATGGGTTGGGTGACAGGTCCATACAACCCAAAAACCTCTGTACCCACCATTGCCCTATTTTTCTACAAAAATGATTATTCACCAAACTAGCCACATCACAAACTTTTAAGACCATGTCAATGAAAATAGTCTGATTATTCATAATTTACTTTTATATTTTTCTTTGAAACAGAATTGGTGAATGCGAGTGTATTTTGTAAACACATCAAAATATGAGCAAATTTGAAAATATTTGCAAATTTTCAAAAATTCCTTTTCTCAATAAAGTTATCAGATTATCTTTATTAGCACTCTACTTTGACAATGTCGACTGAAGACTAGATTTTTGACGAAAATGTCTTAAATATACATATATGTATAAATATGTAGAACACACAACTTTGAGAAAACTGGCAGGAACAATCATAATTATGATATTAAAATCCAAAACATTTGAAAGTCTATCGCTAATAAGATTTTTGAATTAGTGACGCAATCAAGATGTCACTAACTATTTTTACAATTTTATGTTAATTCTTGGCGTAAAACATTAAGTGGCACAATCCCGTGACGTCTTTTAAAATTGTAATATAAAATATAAGATATATAACGATGAGTGACAAATAATTATTTCTGTCGCATTAAACCATTTTTTGGTAACACAAATAAAACATCACTTTTTATGTCTTATAAAATATGACGCATGAAATTGTCGCGAATAAAGCTTATTGGTGACAATTTTTTCACATCCCTAATTCAAACTAAATTGTCATAATAATAATTTTTCACTAATACTTATATTTCATCAATGACGATTTTACAACGTCGCCATTTTGTCTAAACGTCATTGAAATATTTCCCACCAAATTTTTTTAGAGGCAAATTTTGGCGCCAAACATTCAGTGATGAAAACCAATGACATTTTGTAAAATTGTCATAGAAAATATATCATCAATCACAAAATGTGACGAAAACAAAAAATCGTCACGTTTACAGTATATTCAATGACGTTATGTGCAACGTCATATAGAATTTTTGTCATTAATTGATAAATTTGTTGTAGTGTATGTTTTTTCTTTCTATTAACATTTTGGTTTCAAGGTCATATAGGTTAATCTAAAAGGGCATCCTTCATTGAAATATCGATCAGCAAACCGACATTTGTATGAACAAATAGAATTCTTTGTATTTCTTCATAGATAAATTTCAAAATGCAAGGCCGTTGATAGGGCCCAGAGATGAGGGAAACTATATGACATGAGACGACGAAGAGCTTTTGTGGCAAATATTATAGTGGTGGGGCATCTTTGTCCATAGAACAGACAAGATACGATATCGATCGAGGTCACTCGACTTGAAGGTTTGAATAGATAATAAACAATAAAATTTTGGGGGCAAAACTTTGTTGGGGCATGAGAATGATGAAGGGTTGAAGTCCAAAGATGAAGAATACATACTCCAAAGGACGAAGACATGGGCTGATTTTTGAAGAAGCTTAACAAGAATTGCATGCATCCTTGCATATTAAGAATATCATTTTCATGAACACATGCATCTTTGCGTCATAAAATATGCTCACCATCATCTTATTTGTGACATTATCCTAAAGCTTTCATACAAGAAGTCGGACAAAAGTATTCGAGAAGGCAACCGTCATGAAAATTCTGTGCACCTTTGCACCAACCAAGAAGCGCAGGCATGCGTGGCGTCTACATTGTTACATTTACCTTAATGGAGCTTGAAAGTCCAATGCTTAAAATCAAATTTCTTAATTCGATCCTTTCTTAAGGATTCTTTTCTTAAAACTCGAATTTCTTAATTTAATCATTTCTTAAGAATGTTTTCCTTAAAACAAAGAGGTTCTAAATTGCATCCTTTTTAAGGATGTTTTCCTTAAACCCTAATTTTTTAATTCGATACTTTCTTAAGAATGTTTTCTTAAAACTCGAATTTCTTAATTTGATCCTTTCTTAATGATGTTTTTCTTAAAACAAAGAGTTTTTCACTTACCTTCTTTCATAATGAAGCTTTTCTTAAAACCAAAATAATTTCTTAATTCGATCCTTTCATAAGGACATCTTCTCTAAAACATGAAAGAAGTTGTTAATTTTATCCTTGCTTAAGGACTTTTTACAAAAAAAATAACATGATCCTTTTATAAGGATATTTCTTCACAAAACCAAATTCTTAATTTAGTTCTTTCATAAGGAAACGTTTTCATAAAATAAGAATTTCCTAATTCAGTCATTTCTTAAGGACGTTTTTCTCAAAACCAAAAAAAATCAATTCGATCCTTTCATAAAGACGAGTTTTCACGAAGCAAAAAGTCTTTTAACTCGATCCTTTCATAAAGACGAGTTTTCACGAAGCAAAAAGTCTTTCCTAAAAAGTAGCTTTTAATAAGAACCTTTCATAAGGATATTTAAAATAAAAACAACAATAAAAAGTAGCTTTTAATAAGAACCTTTCACAAGGGTAGTTTAAATTCGATCCTTTTATAAGGACTCGTTTTTCTTAAAATAATAATTTCCTAATTCAGACCCTTCACAAGGATGTTTTTCTAAAAACTTTTAATTTGAGTCCTTTTATGAGGATATTATTTCATAAGGTGAAAATCTGAAATGGCACCTAAAAGAAAAAAGAAATGATAAGAAAAACAAAAAGAAAAAAAGAAAAAAAGAAAAGAAAAGAAAGAAAGAAAGATGAAAGGAAAGGAAAGGAAAGAAGATAGAAAAGAAGAAACTAAAGTGAAAACCCGAAAGGGCGCTTTGAGTCTAAACTGAAAACTTGAAAATGCGCTTTAGAGAAAAGATTCAAAAGTTCGAAAAAATGACTAAAATGATTGAGCCCGAGTGTGAGATGGGGTACCACCACTAAAAAGATTAGGAAGAAGAAGAAGAAAACAAGAAGAAGGCCAAGATCGATGAACCAGAAAAATATTCAAAGAACAGTAGATATTTTGATCACAACTTCACGTTTGAAGGAGTAGATCCCGACAATGATTTCAATCCACCACTTTGTTTATGAAAGGTGGAACCTAACAAAGAATCAAGAGTTCTTGAACTCATCCAGTCTTTAAAAATCTTCTGACCTCCAGCTTTTCAGGATTGATGAACATCTCTTTATGCCGACACGACAAGAAATTGGGCATCAATTTCATGTTCTCAGGTCTTCAGTTTTTTGGGAGCAGTGAAAATCTTCTAGTACTCTTACAATGAGAAAATGCGATACCATCTTTATAGATCTTCTGCCATATAGCTTTTTAAGAGTGATGAACATCTTTCTATGCCGACGGGATAAGAAGGCAAGGCATTACTTTAAGGTTTTCCATTCTTCTGCCTTTTGTGAAGTAGTGGAGAATCTTCTGGTACTCACGCCATAAGAAAACGGGGTTCCATCTAAAGTTTTATATAGGAAGAACTTGAAGATTTCAAAGCAAAAGATTGTGTATAGGAGGAACTCGTAAGCGAAAGGTTCTATATATGAAGAACTTGTAGATCCAAGGCTCTGAATAAGGAATAGGGGAAGTTCTATATAGGAAGGACTTTCAGCCTGAAAAATTCGCCAAGAACAGGCTAAAAGTTCTATATAATAAGAACTTACAGCCCCAAGGTTTCAGATAGAGGAAGAGTGAACCACTTCTATATAGGAAGAACTCCTAGCTCTGAATCTTCAGACAAAGAAATAAGATAAAATTAGTGCTTCTGATCTTTGCTCTATTCTCATTTTACAAGAATGAGCAAAGTGGGATAGCTGTAAGCACTAATTTTTTCTCAGGTACTACAAGTATAATTACTATATTTTAATTTTATCTATAAACCAACAAAATCAGCAACAACCCCAAAAAACGCAAACAAAAATAAGATATGGAAAAAGCTCACCCATTCTCGGCCATAGCTATTCCCGGTGATCAGAGTCTTTAACGGTGAATCCCAATGATGAGGATATTCCTGTCGGCGAAGAGAGCAACATATCCCGAAACCATGATGATCCAATAGTGGAATGTAGAGGTCAAAGGTGATGAAGGCAGGAGGTTTTAGGCCATTTTCTCAACTTTTAGGATTCGATTGTAGAAATCCAAACCAATAAAAAGGAAAAAGAAGAAGAGAGCTTCATGATGACGGTGTTAGTTTGCTGGAAGACCCACCAGACGGTGACTTGACGACAGTTGAAGATCGACGACGGCTAAAGATTTAAGAGAAAGCTCTTATTTTCTTTTGGGGAAGAAGAAACAAATTAAAAAGGGGAAATAGGATCCCTATTTCCAGCTAACCCGCGTGGCTTGTAAAACCAGGTTCAACCCATTTCTAGACCCGACCCAGCAGAGGAGAAAAAGGAAAAAAAGTAGGCCTCTCCCTAGCATGTGGCCCACTCGGCTGAGAAAGAAAATTAGCCCAATACCCTTCGGCCTGGACTAAGCTGATAAGTCTAAGAACATTTAGACTTGGATACATTTTTTTACCCATTTTTGTACAAGCCTTATTTTACATTAATAGAATATGTTAGTTTTTTTCAATCTCTTTTTATGTTGCATTATCATTCATTGCATGCCTATTATTATTATTACTATTTTATATGATTGTCATACGTACTTATATGTTATATACATATGTGTATACATAGATGCATAACTGGTTCCCCTTCTGCTTCTTAATATTATATATATATACATGCATGTTTATATGGTGTATAAATATTTGTTTTTTATACTAAAACTTATTATACGTACTTATATGTTTTTTATATGGTGTATGAATATTTATGTTATATACATGCTATTGGCAATGCAATGTTTACCAAAAAAAGTGGACCTTGCTTTTTGCAGAAAATGAATTCCACTGACACGTCAGGAATCTCTGCAAAACTCGATCTCTATAGAAAGCGAGGTCCCTTAAAAACTTGCTTTTTATACTACGTGGGTTCACTAACATGTCAGCCTTACTAAAAAACTTGTCTGGCACGTCCGAATAATACGGATTCCTTTAATTTTTACGGATGAATAATTGTTGATCTTGGTACCTCTTATATCAGATAGAAACGAATGACCCTAAACACCAAACAAACATATTCGATTGCAGTAGTTTATAGAATCGAATGAGAAGAGAAGTTACGTACACTTACTTAATTTGCGAGATGTCACTTTCAGATAAGTGTTTCAGTTGTAAGTTTATGTGAGATATCTCGATTCTTATATAGCTTGAAGTCATTAATATGGCGCTAATGTTTTATTCTTGTTTTTGGATGATCGTAGATATTCTCAAAATATGCCGAGACGGTGAACTATTACAATTTTGGTATACTGCGATGGCCAGATACTCTTTGATGCATCTCTCGACAACGTCTTTTTGTTCTCAAATATTGTAACGCTTATATTTCTGAGAAAATTATCGTATAAGAAGTTGATGAAGGAAGTGAAGAATAATGCTCTACATGGTCGTGGGAAAAAGCTAGAACCGTTGAAGTATCGATTGTCGACGTCGTTAAAACCATTAACCTACTCAATATACCATGTTTTGGACAACGGTGATGTGGAATTGATGGTTGAATCCCACTTGCAGTATTCATTATGAGAGCCGATTGAGCTTTACATAATATTTTCTGATGATGATGATGCTATCGAAGTCCCAAATTGGATAGGGGCAAATTTTAACTTTAATCTTAATACAAATGTTTAGAGTCTGACTGCCAATTTACGAAATATTTTCAATTTATTAAGTACAAATAGCCATGCAATGACTTCACTGCATCATCATCTTCTATGCCAAGACATTCTTATGTGGCTAGTTTCGACTTTGACTTTAACCTGCCACTGAATTTTAACTTCGATCCTAATGCATTTTCTATACTAAGACATTCAACGTGCAATCCATACACCTTTGGTGTGGGCGCATCATCATCTCAAAACTACATGAACTCGTAAGACCATAAAGCATTTAACTCATTCAATGATTTATTATCTGGACGATATTCAACGTATAGCCCTATTGCAGAATACGTTTCACCATCTATGAGGAGACATTCTTGTACCGGTGCTGTTGATTTTGATTTTGGTAATACGCTTCGTGAGTAGTCTCGTGAGCGATGAAAAATTGATACACCTATTACAGTATCATTCAACGACCCAAAACTATTCTGTTTTGACATGGATAATTCTGACGAAGAACCGGTAAGGGAGACTGGCCCTGATAGTGACGAGAAAAGCCCCTTCTATGAAGAGCCAGACGACATTGACATGCCAGAAGAAACAGAGGAAGATTTTGAAGAAGATGATGTCGAAGGCAACGAACATCATGTCGAACCTACCAACGTTTCACATCCTGCCACTCCAATTTCTTATTACCAGCCACAATCCCACTTCACAACGATTGATATAAAGGAATTCAACATTCCAGAATTTTTGCAATTCCCACAGATTGAGCAATACAACCAACGTACTGATAGAGAACTGTATATAGGAATGACCTTCTTGACAAAGAAGCTCGTCGTAGCTGCCATTAAGAACTACAACATACGCCACTTAGTTACGTCCACTGTGAAAAAAAACCCAACTGGATTACTACATTGCCGAATTTGCCCACAATAGCAGGGATGTAATTGGAGGGTTCGAGTATCATGCTTGAAGAAGATGAACCGACTATAGAAGATCATAAAATTGGAGGGGCCTCATACATGCACTGTCAGTAGCTTCAGTCAAGATCATCCTAACTTGGATGTCCACGTGTTTTGTGATGCCTTCACTCCACTGTTAAATCAAATTCACGTGTAATGGTTGACACTTTTATTGCTACAATTATATCCCAATACGGTTACACCTTCGACTACCAAAAAGCATGGTATCCAAGGTGGCACGTAATACAAAAATTGTATGGCCAATGGGAGCAATCGGACAATGAGTTACGGCCCTGGCTTAAAATGATACAGAAACAAATATCGAGAACAGTTGCAAAACTTGAAATTGTACTGACGTACAAAAATGATCTTTTCGTACGAGGTGTTTGTCAATTCTTCCATCTATTTTAGACATTTCCACAGTGCGTTAATACATTACGTCATTGCAAGCATAGGGTTCAGATTGAAGAAAATTGGTTGTACGATAAATACACACATATTTTATTATTAGCGGTTCACAAGACAACAGAAAAGTTGTTCCAATCACCTTCACAATAGTTGAAAAGAAAGATCTCGAGTCTTGGGAATTCTTCCTTAAGAACTTACGAAGACATGTTTTATCTCGTGTTATGCGTGATAGAGATGATGGTATATATGTTATTTCTGAAAGAGGCACAACAATCAAATACGCAATAGTGTATGGGTCCGTCTTGAAAACCTCACAATATTTACCACCGATACTGCTTACGTTTTTCACTCTTCTGGGTTTAAGATATCTTTTCATTTAATACTCACCGTTAACTATTCCATTTATGTTGGATAGACAACACATATTACGTGTATGAGGTTGATGAGTTGTTTGAAGAACTGAGAGTTAGAAATATATCTGACTATAACTACATTGCTACAATCCTAATGGAGAAATAGCTTCGATCATATGATGAGAGTAAACGATATGGTCACATGACAACGAACTTTGCTGGGGCGATAAATTCATCATTGAAGGGAGAGTGATATTTGCCTATCACTTTCATTGTCAAAGTGGCATATTATCGGTTGGCTACCTTTTTTACAACCTTGGGAAAACAAGCAGCTGACTATATGACAGATGGCCATAAAGTCCACCATGACCTCTTACAAAAAATGAAAACTTTTGTGTGGCATACAAATGTGATGAATGATATGTGCTTCTTTCGGGAACACAATTTATTCCGTGTTTTAGAATATTCGAAGCTATTGGAAGGCATACAACACAACACATACGTTGTTGATCTACTGCATAGAACCTGTGAGTGTGGAGTCTTCCAAACATTTAAATACTCGTGTGCGTACGCCATTGCTACTTGTTCTTTTGTACAGATTCACTACATGACAATGGTCTATTCGATTTACTTACTTGAAACTGTATTCAAGGTTTATAAATATGAGTTTCCTCATACTGGAAACAAAGGTGATCCGACTACAGTTGATGATGAACCTACAAAACGGCTAGACTACAACACAAAAAGAAGGGTCGTCCACGATTAGCGCGGATTTATTGTACTGAGGATTTGGCCCACGAATTTCGAGAACGAACTGGACAGCGAAAACTTTGCACAACATGTAGGAATCCCAAACACATGAAGAACAAATGTCCTAATCGCTCAGGCCCTCGTATCAATTAATAGAACTCGCTTATTGTAGTACTATTTTTGTACGTAATAAAAACTCTTTGTTAAGGTTTCGATTTCTTTTTGTTTGTAACTAGTTTCAACGCAATTTTTACACCGTTTACAATATGTGACAATACTAATCATCTCAGCTTAATTTTTTAGGTTCTCCTCATCCAATAAATAAGACATTCGTTTTAATTTATGAATTCTCTCCAAGCAATTACACTATATGTAGGAATCTCAGACACATGAAGAACAAATGTCTTAATCGCTCAGGCCCTCGTATCAATTAATAAAACTTGCTTATTGTAGTACTATTTTTGTACGTAATAAAAACTCTTTGTTAATGTTTCGACTTCTTTGTTTTGCAACTAATTTCAACGCGATTTTTACATCGTTTACAATGTGTAACTAATTTTTTAAGGTCTCCTCATCCGACAATACTAACCAATCAATATGAATTCTCTCCAAGCAATTGCAGCTTCGAATGAAAAGCATTCAAAGATTGTGTAATTTTACTTTAAAAAATTAAAATGGACCTCGTTTTCTACAGAACACGGGGTTCATGAAAAATGTGCCAAAACCATTCGTTTGGGAGGACGCGAAAATATCCCATTATAAATAAGCCGAAAGTGAAGGTGAACAAACCCCAAACCATTTCTATCAATTGCATTTGTTCACTTGCTGTAAATTTCTATCAGATTCGAAGAAAAAGCCAATTGTAGCTATTAATGGCAACAAATGACGTATCTAAAAAATTCTTTTACAAAGATATTTTCTGGATATTGTGGTTTTTTGGTATACATAGTTACATTTATATGATCAGTAAATGCTTTCATTATCTTCCGTGTTTCGGTTCAAGATGAACGACAAATTACAATATCCGAAAAAAAGTATTCTTCTTCAAGTGCTTGCAATCTTCTTAAACTTTTGTTTGAGGCTACGAGTCACTTATTTTTACGCCTTAATCATGGAGGCTAGATGAAGACCACCGTATGTAACCGGATTCAAACCCCCTACCATTGCGAATGATAAGGATCAGTGAGTAGAATTGGTTGTCTTTTTGGCCACACAAAATCCACGAAGCTTGTTTATCTACCCACTTCGTAAAAGCATGTTTAGGGGTACAATTGATTGGTTACAATGTCTCTTATGTGCCAATATCATCCTCAAACATGCCTCAAATATGCCTCTGAGCTTGAAGAAGAGCATTGGTTGTTTAGGGGTAGAATTGGCCGACTTTGGCACCCCCTAAAAATCCACGAAGCATGTGTATTTGCCTATGTCGTGAAAGCATGTTCAGGGGTATAATTGACGCAATTGTCCTAATCGCTCAGGCACTTGTATTAATTAATTGTACTTTCTTATTGTACTACTATTTTTGTACGTAATTAAATCTCTTTGTTACGGTTTGAATTTGTTTTAGTATGCCAATTCCAACGCGATGTTTACACCATTTACAATGTGTGCCAATACTACGCATCTAAGCTTCATTTTTTAGGTTCTCCTCATTCGATGTATAATATTGGTTTTAATTTGTAAGTAATAAAATATTAAATCAGTCAATACGAATTCTCTCCAACCAGTTGCAGCTTCTCTCAAAGCATTTGTAGACAGTTGAATTTTAATTTTAAAAAAATTAATGGATCTCACTCTCTGCAGAACGCGAGGTCCATTGACATGTCAAATCTACGGCCTCTGGTGTTGCCACGGTAGGAATCTCTACAAACCTCGCGTTTTGGAGAACGCGAATCCCTGAAAAATGTGCCAAACATCCTTGCCATTTGGTGGACGCGAGGATACCCTCTATAAATAGGGCATAGGTGAAGGTAAATAATCCCCCAGCCGTTGGTGTCAATTGCAATCAGATCCTAAGAAAAAACTCAATTGTAACTACAAATGGCAACAAACGACGTATCCGAAAAATTATTTTACAATGACATTTCCCAGATATTGTGGTTTGTTAGTATATGTAGTTTCATTCATATCATCAGTAGATGCTTTTGGTGGGTTAAAAATATTGATGAGATGTGTCTTTCGTGTTTTTGTTCAAGATGAACGAAAAATCACAATATCCAGAAAATGAGTGGTCTTTTCATATGCCCGCAAACTTCTTAACCTTTCGAGGTTGTAGGTAACTTATTTTTACACCTTAATCATGAAGGTGAGCTGAAGACCACCACCTGTAACCTCAGTCAAAGCCCCTACCATTGCGTATGATGATGATTAGTGGGTAGAACTGGCCATCTTTGCGACCACACAAAATCCATGAAGCTTGTTTATCTGCCCACTTCGTGAAAGAATGTTTAGGGGTACAATTGACCAGTTACAATGTCTCTTATGTGCCAATATCAACCTCTACTATGCCTCAAATATGCCTACAGGCTCAAAAAAGAAAAATGGTTGTTTAGGGGCACAATGGAACAACTTGACTAAGGATGAGACCAAGAAAGCAAAATAAGTTAAGGATCTTTTAGCACTTATAAACATAATAATTTTACTATCTAGATAACTTATTGTCTTCATTTTATGGTATAGTTTGGAACGTAATACTTTTATAAACACGTTCACATGTGAACTTATATTTTGACACGCTTCTCTTTCATTTAAGTCATTAAAATATAAAACAATGAACTCAAATTAGATTAACGAAAAGTATCATACGATATGGAATTTAAGATAAGTTCTTTCTTTTAAGTCATTAAAATATGAAACAATGGACTCAAAATAGATTAACGAAAAGTATCACACGAAACGAAATTTAAGATAAGTTACGATACTACGCCTCCAACATCTAAAATTGCGCAAATTTTGCAAATAACTTTCTGAACATGCCTACGAAGTCACATCAAGAATTTAAATTTTGACGGTCGAAGGATGTGTACAAAACATATCATTTTACTTCAACTACAATTGATGGACGTTTTCATAGGCGGGGGAAGTTAAATTTTGATTTACAACATGGAACTCGTTTTTTGCAGAAAGCGAGTTCACTGCCACGTCATGAACCTCCTCATCCGCTATAAATAGGGCCCCCGCAACCTTAAAATCTCACCCCTTCAATTTTCATACTAATTTGTTGTATATTTCTCTTACTTAATTTCATAGTAATTTGCTCTATAATGGTTGGAAACGTAGATGGTTTACCATCTATGGGGAGACAGTAATGCGATGTTGCTCGCGAAAGTGATGGTGAATTACAAGTTGGAATGATATTCATGTCAAAACAACTCACAGAGGATGCAATTAAGAACTACAACATACGCCGCTCAGTTGTCTCGAGAGTGAAGAAAACGGACGCAAACAAATACATTGCAGAATGTGTCCACAAGGACCACGGATGTTACTGGAGGATCCATGTATCACGATTGAAGAGGCGGAACAACCTTTGGAAAATAACGAAATACAACGGAACTCATACATGCTTTGTAGGAAGCCTTAGTCCAGATCATCCTAGCATAAATCCATAAATTATTTTCATTTTATGTATTAGTTTGAAAGTTAATAGTTTTATAAACGCGTTGACATGTACTTATGTTTCGACACGTTTCTCTTTATTTTAAGTTAATAATTTTATAAATCCCGCAAATAACTTCCCGGAAAAACAATAGAACATGCCTATTAAGCTATTTTAGCTTGTGCGGAATCTAGAGAGCACAAAGCCAAGCCTGGAAATTGTTTTCAACGTAATTTTTGACTGTTGACAATGACTCCTATGTGTCAATATAAGTCTCAAATAAAAGATAAGTTCCAAAACTACGCCTCCAAGCTTAAAAATTAAAAAAAAAATTCGGATTAATAACACGAAAAACAACTCAAACAGGCCTACCAAGCCATTTTAGCTTGTTATTCATGCACAAAACCAAGCTTTGGAACCATCTTCTAAGCAATTTTTACATCGTTTACAATGTCTCGTTCGTACCAATATCAGTTTGAAATGAATCACAAATTCCAATCTACGCCTTTAACCTTAACAATTACGAAAATTTTCTAATTACTGGCCTGGAAAAACAGCTCAAACAGTCCTACCAAGCCATGTTAGCTTGTTATTCATGCACAAAACCAAGCTTTGGAACCATTTTCACCATGATTTTTATATCGTTTACGATGTCTCGTTCGTGCCAATATCAGTCTCAAATGAAAGACAAGTTCCAATACAACGCCACTAAGCTTAACAATTACGAAAATTTTCGATTAATAACCCGCAAAACGCCTCAAACATGCCTATATACACTTGCCTTTCAGTCTGGAAAGTATGGAACTCGCTTTCTACAGAAAGTGAGGTCCCCGAAATAAATCACGCGATAAATTGACCACGTTCAAATTCTCAGGGACCCCGCTATATGCAGAACGCGAGGTCTTAAACCATAATTTTAAATTGACTTATATGAAAAGTGCTTCCACGTAAGACGGGCCTCGCTTCCTGAAGAACACAAGGTCTGTACTCGCTTGCAATGGAACGCAAGGTTTTCCTACGTGGTTGATTTGGGGTGTTTTTTAAAATAAATATGGAAAGAAGTTATTTCTCTAAATAAATGTTAAAAGGGGTTTTTAATATAAATTTGCGGAAAATTGATGAACCGACAATGCTACCGTAGATTGCACTTACCAGATTACTGACCCTATTGCCAGGTTGCCATCGTGATTTCTCTTTCAGATATATGAAGGCAGCCGAATTGATTTGTCGTAGGCTTTGCCGTGCAATTTTAGCCCATCTGTGTAGACCTGTTTTATTTTACTCCTCAATTTGTCCTCTATCTTTCATCTGACGTTTACCATTTTCCTTTTTTTAATCTTATTCTTTCCATATTCTCGCTTGTAGTATCTCAAAGATTAGCCGGATTTTGTGAACCACGAAATCAGCCTCAAGGAAGATCAATAATTGAATCACCCAATCAACCATCATTCTTCTCAATCCTTCATAAAACCAATCAATCAGCATTAACAAAATTATTCGAAACATCTGGACCAGAATGAGCAATTTATGAACTTGCAGGATGGTCAGGGCATAAGGACAAAACTAACACCATTAGATCCTATTTTAATCGAAGTATGACCTAAAATTCTATATTTTTCGAACTAACATCTTTCCAGTAAACTCATCATAGAAACACAACGAGTTCGAATAATTTTTTTATTTTTTTTGAAACTCGACGTAGAATCACGGCGAGTTCTAAAAATTTTCAAAAAAAAATACGTGTTTTAACTTAATTAATCATATTAACAGATAATTAACAAATATTAATTGAAACTCGCCTAGCATATACGCCGAGTTCCAATTAAGATTTACTAATCATCCGTTGGTATGATTAATTAAATTAAAACACGAGAATTTAAAAAAAAATTAGAACTCGCCGTGCTTCTACGGCGAGTTTCAAAAAAATGAAAAAATAAATTTTTATTCGAACTCACCGTGCTTCTACGACGAGTTTACTGTAAGGGTGCTAGTCTGGGAAATATAAGATTTTGAAACAATTTTTGGTCAAAATAGGACCTATTGGTCCTAGATTTTAGGGGCGTTTAAAAATATTTGACCTGGTCGACCAGACCTGATGACTCGAACCTAAAAAACCGGGCAATTTTTTAAAAAAATTACCCGACCCGGGATTTTTCTCGGGTAGTTGAGTCAGGTCTGTGCCGATTTTTTGGTAACCGAGTACCTGACCCGACCCGATAATTTTAATATATTTATTTTTTAGTTTTAAATTATATTTTTATTTTATATTTCTTAATATTTTTCCTAAAAATAAATTTAAATCTCTAAATTATTTCTATATTTGTATTATGTACTTTAAAGTTTTAAAATATTTTTTATTAAATAGAGATGTATTATATTCTCATGCCGGGATTTGAAAGAAAAAAACGAGATTAATATTTTTAAGGTCTTTTTGGTGATAAACTTTAATATATATCAAAATATTTCATCTTAAAACTAACTTCAAATCATTAATTTGTGTTTGAATTATGTATTATGGACTTTTAAATTTTATGTATTTACAATATGATATTTTAAAAATTTTAAATTAAAAAAATAAATAAAAATATGAACCGAGTACTCATTACCCGGTTACTCAAGTGTTCAGATAAAATAGGCTAGAACACATGCCAACAAAAGAATTACCCAGATAAAACAAGCCGAGACACGGGCTAACTAAGGAGGTACCCAAATGAATAAGGTACCTAAAAATCGAATACCCGACAATAAACAGCGATATTAGATTTGTCATTATGCCGATGGTCAGTATGCCGATGATATGGATCTATACTTTTTAGCTACCCTAGGATATAATTGCTTCAATTAGCACATGACATCTCCCCCACCACACACAGTTCGAATTATTGATGCGATCCCAAATTTTATGAACCGCGAAAACAGCATAAAAGAAACTACTATTTTAAATTTTAAATTTTAACTTTTGTACTCTTAAAAAAGAAAACTCAAAAGAAGATTATTCTAAAGCTTGTAAACGAACCAAACGCTTAACGAATTATTCGGCGGATTGTTTATGTTTATTTATTTTTTAAACAAATAAATGTGAATAAAATTTTTTATTCGTTTAATTAAATGAACGAACGCGAACAAAGAGCTTGTTCGTTCATTTACGTTCGTGAACGTTCAGTAATTCGTTCATTTATGTTCGTTTAAATTTATTCACATATATTCATTATTTTTTCTAGCAAAAGTATTATAATTAAAAAAATTATTTACATATATTCGATCGTTTAAATTTGTTCTTTTATGTTCGTTCGTTTGTGTTCGTTTATCATTTAAACGAACGGACATGAACGAATACGAACAAGCTACATTCCTTAACAAACTGTAGCGACTAAAAATTAGAAGTTTCTATTTTCTTGAAAGATATTTAAATTGGAGAAGAAATTTTAAAAATAAAAGGAGTCGCCACTGGTCATCTGGATAAGGTAGACTGGACACCAAAAAGTAAACCAGAGGTTCGGGAGTCGATTACGTGTGGGGAAGGGTTAGCACCCCCATCATGCCAAAAAATTGGTACCTAAGGGTTCGTATCATATTTAACTAAGAAAAGTTAAAGTTCGACCTAACTTAATTACTAACCCCTAAAAATGCATGAAGGCATGAACATGTGAATCAAATATAACCTAACTCTTAACCCATGATACCAAAGGAGATAATGCCCGAAGACTCGGGAAGACACTCCCACTAGGATATCGAGACCCCGAGAACTAAGTTAAACTAGTGCGATAAAAGTAAATATGACAATTAATTATGTATGAATAAATTATGAATGCTAACGTAAAGCCGGGGAGAAATAACGTAAATAAGTACAAGATTTCAAAAAAAACAAGAGCAATATAATTCTAACAACCAGATAAATAAGAACAGATAAAAGCTATAAATACACCACCTATACTTTATAAAATAATATATACACAATGATAACTAATAAGGACTATAACATATATACATATTACATACGTAAACTATAAGTATATATATAAGATATATATATATATATATATATATATATATAGACGTTTTTAAAAGGATAATACATGTATACGGAAAGAATATGTACCTATAAGTATATTAAATAGTAAATTTTTTATGAAAACATATGTACCACAATACTATGCAAAATATAAAACTATATTAATATATATATATATATATATATATATATATATATATACCAAAGATAATAATGATACAGTTAAGTAAACAAAATAACATTAAAAAGATAAAGTATACCTATTAAAATAGGTTACCATAAAAAAGACGTATTAACTAAAAAACATAAAATTTAAATGCAAGAATAATGGGATTTGAAGGCAATAAATAAAAAAAAATTAACATGCATCTAGAAATAAGAGTAAATTAAATAACAGATAAAATAAATAAAAAGGGGCCTAACGGTAAAGAAAATAAAACCCTCATCAAATCGAAAGTAGGAGAAATAGAAAAAAAGGGACCGAAATGAAAGGTTTTAAAGACCACAAGGACAGCGGAAATGATTTATCTAGGGCGGAGGTCCTTAAATGAGTAATAAATTCATATTTTGAGGCAGATATATAAGCAAAAAAAATCAGAAACAAGTTTCATATTTTTATTCTTCCTCAAAACAGATTAAATCTCATCCCCTTAAATTCTCTGAACGGTTCAACCTCCATCCATGGTGTTCATCACCTCCGCCGTGATGAACCCAGAAACCACCATTGTTTTAAGAAACCGGTGACGAACCGCCGTGTCGACCACCACGGCCGCCACTCGTCGGCAGCCGATAAACTCGATAACCCGCCAAAATCATCTTTTCTCTTTGTTGAAAATAGATCTGAACTCAGTTTATATTTAAAAACAAACCGATTTACCCAAATCCATTAAAACCATAACCCAAAAAGTTTGTTTTTATGTGAAACCCTTTTCGTAAATCTAAAAACTTAAACCCTTGCCGGTGAAAATAGGAAGAGAAAACGAAAAGGCAAAGACCGGACTGTCGTTCATCGGCGACACCGACCTCAACCACCATGCGTGGGGGCGGCCCGAGACTAGTTTTCGGTAAGAACCTTAATCTTTTTATCCATTTTCTTATGTTCGAAGTGGAAAAGAAAGCAAGAAAATACCTTTCTGAATCTTTTTTTGCTTGTATTGATGATAATCTGGAAATATTACATGATTTTTTCTTCCTTTATATCCGATTACATCCTTTAAAATAATGATAAAAGGAAACCTAATATATGTTGTTGATGATGCTTGTTGACTGAAATCCCCATTTTTTTATTGTATATGTTTGTACGCTTGGCGATGGCAGTTGTATAGTGGCAGCGCAATCGCCGATGGTGACGCCACGTGGACGGAAGAGATGAAGAGCATGTCGGGCGCGTGGAGAAGACGACTGGTCATGCACGCGCGCGTGAGGGGAGCTAGGCAGTCTCCTTCGGGTGTGATCTGGACCGTTGGATCAAATTTGATCCAACGGCCAGATGTTGGTTGCTGCAAGAGGAAAAGATGGATATTAGATTAGGGTTTTTTAGTTGGGTTTAGGGCCTTAATGGGCTAGTTGTGTTAAAAAACAGTAAATATGTATATTGGGTTTTCTTTTTTTAATGTAAATAGACTGATATTTTTAATTTATATTGGACTTTTTATTTAATTATTTATGATCTGTTTTTTTTTGTTTTAATAATAATAATAAAACCAAAATCAATAATAATTATTATTATTATTATTATAAAACCGGATAAAATTAGTGATTACAGCTGTCCCTCTTTGCTCATTCCTGTAAAACAAGAATAGAGGAAAGATCAAAAAGCACTAATTTTGTCCTACTTCCCTATCTGGATCCCGAATCACCATGCACTATAGGTCATATTGATGGCCCGAAAGTCTTGACATGAAATGCATTAATTGCTGAAGCTTGAAGATGTTCTTCTCATTATGAAATTCTTTAATCTCTTGCCAAATTTTGGAGTATGAAGTTGTTTTTCTCATTACAAAATTCTTCATCCTCCGATGATTGAAGTTGTTCTTCTCATTACGAAATTCTTCATTCCTCTCATAAAGTTGTCGAAGCTTGAAGTTGTTCTTCTCATTACGAAATTCTTCAATCTTCTGCCAAAGTTTAGAGTATGAAGTTGTTATTCTCATTGCGAAATTCTTCATCCTCCAAGGTCTGAAGTTGTTCTTCTCATTACGAATTTCTTCATTCCTCCCCTAAAGTTGTCGAAGCTTGAAGCTATTCTTTTCATTACGAAATTCTTTAATCTTCTGCCAAAGTGTAAAGCATGAAGTTGTTCTTCTCATTTTGAATTCCTTCATTCTCTGTAAATAGGGTGAGTTCTTCTCATTATGAACTCTTAGTTCTTTGTATTTAATGATTCCTGTCAAAATGGACAAAGTAAATTAATGATATGAGTTAGCATGCCCCTAACTTAAGGGTGTCTAACTACACATGATGCATGAATGATGCAAACTGAGAACCACTTGGGTGAGCTTGTCTTCTGGAAGCTCAAGATTCCTTGTTTTAATTCTTTGTTGAAACTCTTTCTTCGGCTGATGCAACCCATCTCAAACTCGGGTTTAATTTTCAGAGTCTTTGTATCTCTTTTTGCTCCAAAGCCTTTTTAGGTTATCATTTAGGATTGTTGTTCTTATATCTTGCTCAGCTTAATCTTCTTGAGTTCTGGCTCTGAAGCATCTCTGCCATTAAATATTGGTCACCTTCATGCCCAAAATATTTGCCCCAAAATTTTGTTGTTCACTCATTTTTTTTTAGTCAAAGTTTCAACTTTTTCAATAGTCAAATTCCTTAGGCTTTGTATCTTCCATTGTCTACTCTGATTTGAACTCTTATGTACAAATGATCTTGTCGCGTAGACAATGGCTTCACTAGTTCTCGTTCCTGAATTCATGACGTAAAGTTTTGCCCTTCTTTCAAAATTTAGGGCGAGAAAAGGTTTTAAACTCATTTTAATGAAAAAAATTAAGCAAAGTTTATTTTAAGTTCATTTTACTGTAAAAAAATTTATTCAGAGTTTACCCCTCTTTCAACATTTAGGGCGAGAAAAAATGCCTTAAGCTCATTTCAATGCTAAAATTTAATGAGCTAGAGAAAATAATTAATTTAATTTTTTTTGAAAATGTGGACCTTTTTTTTAAATCAAAATTAGACACCCAAATTTTAAATGTAGAGCGACAATGAAAGGACTTACCGAAGATTTCCCCAAGCATATCATGTGTCTATTAGACTTCGAAAGCTGAGTCAATATCTGAAGATGTGAAGCACCTTCCGAGTTAGTTTGGTCTTTAAACAGTTTAGAACCGCTTTTGGTATGTTTTACCTTTAAACTATTTCTTTTATGTCTCATTTCCTTTTTATTTGGGGAATTCAACTCATCACATTCTTTTGGCTTGAGATAAATGATGGAGCAAACAACAAAATCTCGAGCTACTCAATATTGTCATGATATGAAAATATTATCATCACTCATGAAGCTAAGGTTTTTGACTTGGATGGTGCATTGCAACCTTATTTGTCCTACGCTTTAGTGAGCCCCAAAGTTTCCACACTCTTATCCGAAAATGCCTCTTTACCAGGCTTCGAACATAGGAGTGCATTTTTATATCTCGAGATTTTATCTCATTAGTTGCTTGACTTTGTCAGGATTTGAAAAATCACTCATGAAGCCAAGATATAGAGTAGATGGAGCATAGCTACCTTATTAGACACTCAATCTTGCGGCTACAGCGGAGTGCCCCCGAGATTTCTCCCTTTACCTATTTTTTTTAAAAATAGAAGATTATTCTCCCAAGTGTGTTATATTGTCCTCGTCCGTGGTCATTATTAACTGACCAAATTAAATCGAAATGTAAGCCACATATTTGTCATCTTCGCAACTTTCGATTTCAACTAGACACAGGCTGCTTGAAATTAATCGCTGGACTTGAATCAAAGTCACTATTGCAATTTATATTTAGGCTCTCAATAAAAATGATATGTACATATATGTAACAAAAACTATCCCATAACGATGAATGAACTGTTTAAAGAATCAAAGAATATAAATTGTTTACCAAAATAATATATGAAACAAGTACCATTTGATTGATTTGAGAAATCAATACATATGCCCTTACAAAACATTTTTTCTACTTTGGGCACAAAGTGTGAGAAATAATTTCCAAGATTTTCTTTAAAATGATACAAAAAATGTAGATAATATCAACAACAAAAACATGGAAAATGATGAAAAATAAGATGAAGTTTTCGTGCATAGCAAACTTCGGACACTGGTACTATATTTCATCCGACCAAATTTTTCAGTCCTTTAATCCTCCTCGAAAAACTCAATATCTTACTATCCATCATTTTCTGAATTATCTGTTTAAATTTTTTGCAATGTTGTATCTCATGTCCTTCTTCCTAATGATACTTACAATATTTTTTTCCAGCTTCTATGTTAATCTCCACATTTCGTATGGTAAAACTGGCTCCATGCAGTTGCTTGTACACCCAGCTCAAAGAGGACTTGACTTCATCCACGATTTCTAATGTCTTCTTACAACCCTTTTCCTCAATGACGTTGACCCCTCGTTCACCGTAATTAGGCAAAGGGTTGGCTGCTACGTTTGGAGAGTCAAATTTCAAAACTCTCGTATTGATCGCGTTTTGGACCACCTTTTTAAAATGCCTTGCAATTATCGATGTAATGTCCAGTGATCCCCGCGTAATATTCGCACTTTGTTTTAGTGTCATACCATGGAGGATACGGGGGTTGCATTGGAGTGAGATGATAAGGGCGAACCAAATCAGCCTTAAAAAGCTTGGGGTACAATTCACTATAGGTTACCGGTATATGAGTAAATGTCTCTTCTTTCTTACCTTTTGTATCTCTTCCATTGGATTCTTGTGAATTTTTCCCTGCTAGCTTTGACGTAATCACAAAGTTACTAGGGCTATGAGTACTCACATTGCTTACTTCATTATTTTTTCTTTTCTAAAACTTCTGCAAACTTTCACCAGTTTTGAGCTTGTCACTCCTAAATGCGGCCTCGATTGACTCTGCCGTATTTACAAAATCAGCAAAACTTAAGGATATATTGCAGATCATTTTCTCATTGAGTGGACCGTGTAGTGTATCCACAAAAATATGGGTGATTTCACTCTCTAGAATGGGCAGCTGTACTTGCGCTGTGACATCTCTCCATCTTTGGACATATTGTCTAACATTCTCATTATGCCCCTGAGTCAATCCTTGTAGCATCGTCCTGTTAGGGACCATGTCTTTCACATGCCTATATTGTTCATTAAAGATTTTTGACAGGTTATTCCATGACTTCACATTGGCCCGACTGAGCTGTGCGTACCAATGAGTGGCTGCCCCGGTTAGACTACCCTGGAAGCAATGAATAAGCAGTTTTTCATTCTTCAAGTGTGCCACCATCTTGCTTAGTACATAGTCAAATGAGCCGAAGGACAGGTAGTCTCATCATATTTTTCAAAATCAGGTACTTTGAACTTGTGCGAGATGACCAAATCAGCTACTAGGCTCAACTCCATAGCATCAATTCCATAGTCGTTGGTCGCTTGCAACATACTGACTCTTTTTTCCATCTGGAGACGTTGCTCCTCAAACTTTTTCTCGAACTCTAATCTTAGTCTTGTCTCTATTTCATTAATCAAATTCAAATCTGGAATTTCCATATCAACATCATCTCCAAAATTATGTCCTAAGTCGACTGGATTGTTAGCAAATGCCCCAGCCACTTGGACATTCTTCATAACTAACCCTTCTATTGAACCTTAGTGTGAGACAAGTTTCCACCTAGGTCCTCTACATTGGAACTTCCATCCACAACTTGGGCTTTTATGGTATCATTCGTCCCTAACAATGGAGTAATGTAGGCTATAATCTCATCTTGAGATCGCTCAATTCTTTGCTCGATATTACCTAAATTTTCTTCAATATCCTTTTGCGACTTCTCAACATTAGTCAATTTGTCTTCCATAATCCTTGTTTGAGAACGTGTACCGTACGGGTGTGAAATAATTTCAGTTTAAATTTGCTGCCATGATATTTTCCACAATTAATTTGATTTCCTTATTAATGAATGCAATGTATAATATGCAGAAAAAAACAAGTAAAAATTAAAAGAAAATGATAAATGAATCTAAAATGCAATGAATGCAAATAAGGTGTTGATTCACAAATAGTCATTTAGAAAGACTTTCATTAAGAGAAGATGTTTGATTACAAAAGATTGACCAAAGATTCTACAGGCATTGATTGACCATCCTTCCTAGCATCTTGGCTTTATGAGGCAATGTGCGCACTCGACACCCCAATTCCATCTCTGGACTGACTCGCGCGAATCATTTAGTTTGGAAACAATTTGAGTACGTCTGGTTGTCTCTGATGCATGCCCCTTTTCAAAATGTATCATCTTTCTATTGACTTTAGCTCAGACCATCTACAAATCATAGTATTATCAATCTTTATACTACATAACGTCTCTCCTATTATGATAGTCTTCTAGTTATGAAACAGTTCTTGAATCAACACTCATGATATGTCATGGTATGTACAAGTAATAAGTGTAAAAGGGAAAGGAAAGAAACACCACAAAAACAAAGTTAGCCTGGTGAATAAAATAAATAGATTAAATAAATTAAATGACACAAAAAACAATGCAATAAAATGAAGCAAATTAAAATACCTACAAAACATACAAAAATTAAACAAAGACATATAAAACAAACAAGGCCTAAAAGGGTTACCACTAAACAAAAGCATTCCAGCGTGGCTCTAAAAGGTGGGCTCTTACGGGTCATTATATGCGGTTCAGATCTAGAGTAAAAGGTACCCGAACTGTCGCTAGGACATCGATTCAGGAAGATACGAGCCCTTATACCATACGAGAGCGTGAACCCCACGAAATGTAAGGATTGTATCCTGAAAGTGAATTACAATATCATACGGAGGTGAACACCCCACGAGACAAAGTAATCACTCCCACTTAACAGTTATGGAACTAAAATATGATGACAAATTATCAAACATTGAATAATGAAAGCGGTAAACAAACAAGCTTAGGGATTAAAAATGGTCCCCAGTGGAGTCACCATGTTGTAGCGACTAAAAAATTACAAATTTCTCTTTTCTTGAAAGATATTTAAATTGGAGAAGGAATCTTAAAAATAAAGGAGTCGCCACCGGTTATTTGGATAAGGTAGACCGAACACCAAAAAGTAAACTAGAGAAATTTGGGTTCGAGAATCGGTTACGTGTGGGGAAGGGTTAGCACCCCCATTACGCCTAAAAATTGGTACCTAAGGGTTCGTATCATATTTAACTAAGAAAAGTTAAAGTTCGACCTAACTTAATCACTAACCCCTAAAAATGCATGAAAGCATGAACATGTGAATCAAATATAACCTAACTCGTAACCCACGATACCAAAGGAGATAACGCCCGAAGACTCAGGACGACACTCCCACTAGAATATTGAGACCCCGAAAACTAAGCTAAACTAGTACGATAAAAGTATATATGACAATTAATTATGTATGAATAAATTATGAATGCTAACATAAAGCCGGCGAAAAATAACGTAAATAAGTACAAGATTTCAAAAAACAAGAGCAATATAAATCTAACAACCAGATAATTAAGAACAGATAAAAGCTATAAATGCACTACCTATACTTTATGAAATAATATATACGTAATGATAACTAATAAGGACTATAACATATATACATATTACATTCGTAAACTATATGTATATATATATAATATATATACATAGATGCTTTTAAAAGGATAATACATGTATACAGAAAGAATATGTACCTATAAGTATATTAAATAGTAAAATTTTTATGAAAACTTTTAAAACATACGTACCACAATAATATGCAAAATATAAAACTATATTATCATATATATATATATACACACCAAAGATAATAATGATACAGTTAAGTAAACAAAATAACATTAAAAAGATAAAGTATACCTATTAAAATAGGTTATCATAAAAAAGACGTATTAACTAAAAAATATGAAATTTAAATGCAATAATAATGGGATTTGAAGGCAATAAATCAAAGAAAATTAACATGCATGTAGAAATAAGACAATAAATTAAATAACAATAAATAAATAAAAAAAGGAGCCTAAATGTAAAAAAAATAAAACTCGCAGATCAAATCGAAAATAAAAAAATAAAAAAAGAACCAAAATGAAAGGTTTTAAAAGACCACAAAGATCGTGGAAAGAATTTATCTAGGCGGAGGTCCTTAAATGAGTAATAACTCTATATTTTGAGGCAGATATATAAGCAAAAAAAATCAGACACAAGTTTCATATTTTTATTCTTCCTCAAAACATATTAAACATTATCCCCTTAAATTCTCTAAACGGTTCAACGTCATTCATGGTGTTCATTATCTCCACCGTGATGAACCCAGAAACCACCATTGTTTTAAGAAATCGGCGACGAACCGCCGTGTCGACCGGCGGCCGGTAAACTCGATAACCCACCAAAATCATCTTTTCTCTTTGTTGAAAACAGATCCGAACTTAGTTTCTTTTAAAAACAAACCGATTTGCCCAAATCCATTAAAACCATAACCCAAAAAGTTTATTTTTATGTGAAACCCTTTTCTTATCTAAAAATTTGAACCCTTGCCGGTGAAAATAGAAAGAAAAAATGAAAAGGCAAAGATCGAGGTGCCGTTCATCGGCGACACTAACCTCAACCACAATACGTTCTTATGTTCTTACCTTCACTTTTCAAAAGGGATAAATCAATAATTTTATATAAACATTTTGTAAAGTTAGTACGTGAGATACAAATCACTTTTTGTATTACATCATTTTTACACTGATCTCACACATTTTCCAGGATAAATAAATGAATTATCGAGTTAGGTGTAAAAGTATACTGATTTGGTTTCATTAAAATCGAAAAGGTTGGGTGTTTTTACCAAGCTATTTTCAGGTGCAACACAACCCGTTATACAAGGAAATGAACAAGAAATGTCCATGACAACAAGAGAGTGCAGAATATTTCTTCCCAAATGGCGCGCTTAAAGCCTTTTACAGTTGATCTTGATTTTGATTGCGACAAGAAGAAATTTGGAGTTTAAAAGCTCTGCCCACGCCATCTATGTCGTGGACCTGAAACCGACCTGTTATTTAAGTGAATTTGTCATTGTTTCATTTGTTGCCAAGTTGGGACATTAATCAGTTTTTCATAAATTTCAACTTCTTTTTCTAAATTGTATGGAGGTAATATAGCTCTTGGGATCAACAAGGGCCATGAATAGTGTGCAGGTTTTTGCTCGGAAAATCTTCAAAATTTACCGACAAGTGTGGGTACAATAATAAGTCACACTATATTCTTTTAAGAGAGAATTTGAATTCAAATAAAAAAAATATTGTTGGAACAAATTCCAAACATAAACCATAAAATAAACATATATTTTACGCAATACAAGCAACCCTTCAAACTTTCGAAAACAAAATATAAATATCAAACTTAGAAGAAAAAAACAATGTGATGTTTTGACTAAAAGAAACTATCCTTGACTATTACGCTGCCATAACAATCTACAATGAGAACTTAAAAAATAGGTAAACTATCACAGTGACCACCGAACTAATTAGGGATACTTCTTTTGACCATTGAACTATTAAAATCGTCAATCAAACCACTAAACTTATTAAATCTACCTATTTTGACCACTGCCGTTAAAAACTAACGGAAGGGTGACGTGGCAGTTAACAAAAATTTGTAAAATTACACATTTAGTCCATGTTATTTACCTATAATTTTAACTTTACCCTAATTTAAATTAAATTAATTAAAATTAATCATCCAATCGGATGACAACACGTGTCATCACACAATTTATTTTAATTTTTAATTTAATTTAATTTAATTAATATTTAATAAATACACGTGTCACCACCTGGTTAGAAGAAAATTAAAAAGACAAAGAGTGTGCTTGGGATGGTTTAAACCTAGGACCTCTTGGATAAAATACCCAGGCTACTACCACTACGCCAAACCACCTATATTGATACAAATTACACCATTATATATATATATATATCTTATAATACTGTAGTTATTAGGGAAAAAGAAGTAAAAATGATTGAGGGGGGATTCGAACTTAGGTCGTTTGGAATGTGTAAAAGTATGCAAACTGCTAAATTAATTTAATTTTTTTAGTAGAAAATTAAAATATTTTGAATATATTTAAAGTATAGTTGAAGCAAGATTTAAAATGAAAACAAATTTATGGTTTTTATATTTTTAGATTAAATTGAATACTTTTTTCTCTCACATTTAGTTTAATAATTTCATATATATAATATTGAAATGATTTTTTTAATTTAATTAATAATTTTAGTGATGACACGTGTTGTCATCCGATTGGATGATTAATTTTAATTAATTTAATTTAAATTAGAATCAAATTGAAATTATAGGTAAATAACATAGACTAAATGTGTAATTTTACAAATTTTCGTTAACTTCCACATCACTCATCCGTTACCCATCCTTTAGTTTTTTAACGGCAGTGATCAAAATAGGTTGATTTAATAAGTTTAGTAGTTTGATTGACGATTTCGATAGTTCGATGGTCAAAATAAGTATCCCCAATTAGTTTGGTGGTCACTGGGTAGTTTACCCTAAAAATATACAATATTAATAAATTATCAAATTTTAATATTAAAAACTATTAAAATTTACTAAAAATAAAAATTCAAATAATTAAAAATATACAAATAACAAATCATAAAATATTAAAATAAAAAATTAAATGAATATAAAATATTAAAAAAATTAAAAAAATTTCATATAAAAATCAACTATCTCTCGTCGGCCTTAGTCTAACCCTCAAGAAATTATTAAAAATACTAAAATATTGTTTTAAATAAATTTATTATAAAGGGAAAATATATGGTGCACCGGCAGTTGTGCTTTAATTTTAGGGGTTAGGAATTTAGTTTATAATTTATAGTTTAGGGGTTTAGAAGTTAGAGTATGTTGTTAGAATTTTGGGTTTAGGGTTTAGAAGTTAGGGTTTAGGTTTTAGAGTAATATGGTAGGGATTTAGGTTTTTACTTATAACCCCTAAATTATAATCCTAAACTCTAAATTCAAACCACAGTCCCTAAATTCTAAGCACATAAACCTAAAACCCTAAACTAAATCTCTAACCCCTAAAATTAGGACGCTTGTGAAAACAAAATGTTTTCACCACCAGTGCATGGTATAATTACCCTTACTATATAGGGAAAATATATGATGCACTGGCGGTAGAAATATTTTGTTTCTACAATCACCCTAATTTTAGGGGTTAGGGTCTAGTTTAGGGTTTATAATTTAGGGGTTTATGTTTAGGGGTTTATAATTTAGGGGTTGTGGATAGAATTTAGGGTTTAAGAGTTTAGAGGTTATGGTTTAGATTTTAGGGTAATATGGTAGGGATTTAAGTTTTGACCTATAACCCCTAAATTCTAACCCTAAACTCTAAATTCTAAGCACATAAATCTAAATCCCTAAACTATGAACTTTTATCTAAATCCTTAACCCCTAAAATTAGAGTGTTTGTGGAAACAAAATATTTTTACCACCGGTGCATAATATAATTACCCACCCATGTATATATTTATAATTAAATTTAAACAAAAATTCAAATAATTCAGCTTGAATTTTTTAAAATAAACTTTAAATTATAAAATAATACTCTCATCAACTTAAATAACCCCTATATTATAAATTCATTAAAAATATATCAGTTGAATTATTGTAGAATTAATTTATCATACTGATTACCACTTAATATAATATGTAGATATAGAAAAATCATTCGGTTTCCTTTCTTTGATTTGCTTGCGAAGTAAATATTTAAGCTATCAATGATTGGACCATGCAAACTAGAAATATTTTTTTTAGATAAAGAAGGGATTACTCGATTCATTTTCGTATCGCTCATGACCTATATAATAATCGGGGCATTCATTTCAAATGCATATCCCATTTTTGCGCAGTAGGTGTATGAAAATCCACGAGAAGCAACTAGGCGTATTGTATGTGCCAATTGCCATTTAGCTAATAAACCCGTGGATATTGAGGTTCTAGAAGCAATACTTCTTGATACTGTATTTAAAACGGTTATTAAGATTCCTTATGATATACAACTGAAACAAATTCTTGCTAATAGTAAGAAAGAACTTTAAATGTGGGTGCTGTTCTTATTTTAGAGTCCAAAATAATATAGAATTGGATAACAATTTAGCCAGCCCAAATTAAAAAGTGAGAAATGGATTCAAATATTTCACGTTTAACATTAACCCATTTAGATCCGTGGTAGACCGTTTATTTTCCCTCTCTAATCAGCGCTGGCAACGAGAAATCTTGCTCCCTGTTTTTATTTCGCCAGCCTTAATTATTAGTAAAATTATAAATAAATTATTTAATTTTTAAAAAATCACAATTGAGTTATTTAATTAATAATTTGTTGCCAACATGTGATTAGATTGTTAAATGTTAGGCGGAATAATAATGTTGTCCAGATAATAATAATTTTATTTTTGAAAATTTATACATTCCATTAGTTTTAATTTAAAATAATTTAATAATTTAATTATTTATATTTAAAAATTATTAATTTAATATTTACTTTTCTCCCAAAATACTTATTCTTTATTGTACACCGCCATCCCTTGACACTCACCATTACTGGAAGGAATTTGCTTCATAGCTCAAGAACCATGCTAATAAAATATCCCCAATGTCTCGTTTCAATAGTAGAATCACGTGTCCGGATTGCTACTCTTTATATGAATGAATCCCTCCACAACCACATTCCTAAAAAAAATCTATAATTTTTAAATATGATAAATTAAATTTATTAAATTATTTTGAACTAAGATAAATTTGATAGAATTCATGTTTTAGAGACTAAAATTGCTATTATAGCATATCACGTCACTATATTTTTTATAGTCTAAAGGTGATTAGAAGGGGAAGTATATGTTCATAGATATTCTTAATCATTTTGACATGCACACACACCTTGTAAGCATTGCGATTGAACTCGAATCTCATATGATGAACATCATCTACTTTTTCACTTGAACCACTTGTTGGGTTCCATGTCACGTAACTGTTCAATGTAATATTTAACGACATAACGTCATGTTTTTAACAATCTATTAATTAAGTGATTTAATTGTAATTTTTAAAAATTAAATGACCCATTTGCAAACTTACAAATAATTGAATGTATTTTACCCAAACCATTATATATATTTTGATCAAAGACTCAAACCACTATATGGTATTCTGGATAAAAAAAAACACCACTATATGGTATCCCAGGAATCTGACATAGTCATCGCAAAAATAGTGTGAACCGCAGTGGATTACAAACAACGGTGGTTCCTCCTAGTCAACATCACTACTCCCCATCTGATCACAGTCCTCGTCAATCCAACGATCAAAATTTCTCCTAAATCACCCACATGCACCGCGTTGATTGAATCCTCAAACATTTCCAAGGGTTTTTCTGACTTTTCGTTCAAAAATCCACTCTGAGAACTCAATCTGGACCGTCGATTCACCCATCAAACAACATCCAACGGCCAGATAACAAAGTACGGCATTTCTTAAAAAGTAGTTTCCCTTTATTTCCCCCGTCTCTTCCAAACCGCAAAATCTAAAAGATCGAAGACTCGGAGACAAAGAACGAAGCGATGGAGAAGGAAAGAGAGCAACAAGTTTACTTGGCAAGACTCGCCGAGCAAGCTGAAAGATATGACGGTAAATATTTCGGTGGATCTCTTATTTATTCTCGAGTTTTTTTTTAATTTTTGTTTATTTTGTAATTCCTTATTTTTCTCTGATTTGATTGATAGTCTTATTTTGTTTCATTTTTTCTTTGTTACTTGGTTTCTAGTTTGATTTGTAGTTTAGAGAACAGTAGAAGCTTTGGTTCTGATTTGTCGATAATATACTGAAAATAAGTGATGAAGTTGAGAATTGAGAATGAAAGCAAAGTATTTCGATTTTCTTCTGTTACATCTGAAAAAATGTAGCAGTAGATGGATACTGGCATATCTGGGCATATCGAGTCCGATTTGATAAAGCATCTGCTACTTGCTAGTATTTTTGACTAATTAAAGTAAAAAAAAAAAACAGAAATGAAATGCTTGATTTTTACTTTCATGTGGATTATGTTTGAATTGTTTCTATTTTCTAAGTTTTTGCTCATATTTTAACGAAAACGGGGTTTTCTTTTATATTTGCTATTAAGTTGCACATTTTAACAACTTTTGAAGAAACAAAAGGCAAAATAGCACACACACACATAAAACATTTTTCCTGGAAGAGATATTGAAGCTTTGCTTTGTATAAAGAAAAAAATCTGGACTCCTTTTCTGATTTATCGGAACTTCAGCTCATTCAGAATATTTTTGTATCGTAAAACATCTTATTATTCCAGAGATGGTTGAGGCAATGAAGAGTGTTGCTAGGTTGGGTGTTGAACTGACTGTGGAGGAGAGGAATCTATTATCTGTGGGATATAAGAATGTGATTGGAGCAAGAAGGGCATCTTGGCGGATACTGTCTTCAATTGAACAGAAGGAGGAGGCCAAGGGTAATGAACAAAATGTGAAGAGGATAAAGGAGTACAGGCAGAGGGTTGAAGATGAGCTTGGAAAGATATGCAATGATATACTCTCAGTCATTGATAAGCACCTCATTCCATCTTCCTTGACGGGGGAATCAACTGTTTTCTACCAGAAAATGTGATCATCTTACTTGCCTTTATGTTTTTATGGGAGGTGCAAGTGTGATCCTTATTTGTTGGCTTTCCTTTAACAGGAAAGGAGATTATTTTCGTTATTTGGCGGAATTTAAGGCAGGAGATGATCGTAAAGAAGCTGCTGATCAGTCGCTTAAGGCTTATGAGGTGTGTGCCCCCCACCCCACAAACAAAACAAAATTCCTTGTTTGCCTTTCATCAGCCCTCTCATCCTATTTTGATTTTGCACCACCAGTTGGGCAGTATTTATTGTTATTTATTTGTAGGCTGCCACCACCACTGCAAGCTCAGATTTGCCTCCAACTCATCCAATTAGACTCGGCTTGGCATTGAACTTCTCTGTTTTCTACTATGAGATATTAAATTCTCCCGAGAGGTTAGAAATTAGAATGCATCTCTCTCTGTTACTTGCACGCCGACATGTAGTCTTCTTGAAGATTTGTTTTCACTTGGGAGAATGATGACAATATTTCCTTTCATTCTGTGGTAGTTTCAGAGATAGTTTCCTTGGTAACCACTGTTTGTTGTTTACTTATTTAGTAATTATAGATGAAGCACAAAGCTACGTTACAAGTTCCACTTTAGCAGCTGATGTCTTTTCTAATGTGATACAATATTTGAGCAGGGCTTGTCATCTGGCTAAACAAGCATTTGACGAGGCTATTGCGGAGCTTGATAGCCTGAATGAAGAGTCTTACAAGGATAGCACCCTTATTATGCAGCTTCTCAGGGACAATCTCACCTTATGGACCTCAGATCTGCCAGAGGAAGGAGGTAAATGCTGTGTGTGCATGTCTGGGATTAATAAGTGAATATATATGTATGGCAACATTATGATTGCTATGGTTTACTTATTATCTGACTGAATTGTTGGGTTAGTTTCAAGAAGAATGATTTACTAAATACTAATCACCTTCTGATGATACTAGCAATTTCTATTTTACAACTGCCTCTGATATTTTCATTGTTGCAATTGTTATTTGATATTCCAGGTGAGCAATCAAAAGTGGATGAAGCTCAGGCAGAGGTAAGAAAATGTTAAAATGTGATCAATTTTTAAGTTGGACTGATCATTGTTCAACTGGTGACTTCCATCTCTGGCATTTTAGATGTCTATGGTGGTGAATATCTTGATTGCTTTCTCCCCGTTTCTTTTTTGCGTGTAAGTGTTTAACAAATAAACTTTTTTTTTTCTTGTTCCGTTTTCTGGCAGAGTTAATTGGATGGAAGAGTAGTCTTTTAAGATCAGGCTTTTCAAGATAGGAAAGGGGCTTGCTTCTAGAGTGACCTGCTTTCAGCTTGTTGTTAGTACCAGGATATGTGAGCTATGGCTTGGTTCGATTGTTCATCAGATGTTTTCAGGCTGTTATTCTGTGTTCTCTTCTGTTTAAACATAATTGGATCTGTTATGTTATTCAATATCAATTTCATGACCTATTTTGATTTGCGTGCTGTACTCTCATTATTCAGTTTATTGCTTGGATTTGATCATAAACATATGGCATAAATGTCCAATTCGTTTGAGAAGTTATCTAAACTAGGGGACAGATATCATATATGTTGAGCAGCAGGGTTTGATTTTGTGCTTGAACCTTTTGCAAAGCTAATGATCCATGCCATCAGTGGACTGACTTTGTAAGTTATAAAATCATAGGCCTTTAATTGAACCTGATCAATAATTGGAAGATGTAACAGTAAGATAATTCTCTGTATGACCATTAAATTGTTTGCAAAATGGTGACAGATTGATACCATAAGGAAGAGAGATGGTGATTGAATTTCATTTGTGGAAGATGAATTTTGCTGAAGAATATTCCTAGCAATAATTCATACTATGGATTCCCCCAACAAAAATAAGCATCCGATGCTCTAAAGAATGGAACGGCAGCATCTAACAGAGACTATTCCTTGAAATAGTTTAATAGATTCTGCGTCTCTCTTTAATCTTTCATATTTCTGATGGACGTAAAAAGAAGGAAAATAAATAAAACCTCGGCGGTCTGGCTCTTCAGTTTCAAGGTTGTATCTTCTCTGCTCCATTGCAAGATAAATTATGGTTTTCATCGTTGGGAATGGGAGATGGAGGAGCCTGAAAATCAACTAGAAATGATTTCAAATGCCTGTAGTACTCCTTGGGCTTCTCTACGTTGAAAGCATGTCCCGCGTCCTTTATGACAACGAGATGAGCATTATCCCCCAGATGCCTACATTTTTATTTAACAATACCTCGATCAGTGGAAAACCAGAAGTAAATTGATTTCCAAAGCTTTGAAAAAGATGCTAACCTTTTTAGCCTGTGACCCAATTCCAATGGGAAAATCTGATCATATTCTCCCCATAAAATCAACGTGGGCTGAAAATAGTAGAACCCACGAAAGCTGAATCAAATTATGTCTAGAAAAGGCAATAAATGTTTATGGGGAAAATAAACTGTTTCGAATTAAGATGAACCTGAGGGATTTTGGGAATGTTTGAAAATTCCCGATCTTTGGGTATTGCTCGGATCAGCTCTTTCTTCTCTTCAATATACTCGGTACACATAACCTGCCCGTATGTATGCCCACTACATCAAATGACAAACACAAAGAAAAAGATAACCCCAAACGAAATGCTGACATGTTGAGACACCCAATTGGCTATTAACAAAAATAAGAAATTTTGTGCTGGTTCTAGAAACTAAAATTGTTTTGGTTCACTTACGTCAATGAAATCTGCTAGCAAACAAGAAGGCACCAAACTCTTAGAAGGGGGCTTGAACAGAGAAAAACCCAGTAGTTCCCTGAGCTTCTCTGGCGTTTGGGGGACCAAAATCCTAGCAGCTTCCTCCAAATCCGATACCCTGAAAACCCCTTCCTTCAAATCTTTTTCTTCCATGCAGACCCCAGCGCAGCATATCACCACTCTTTCAACAGCCTCACCGAACTGCGCTGCTAAACTGTATCCAACAAACCCACCATAGCTGAGGCCTACCAGGCTGAGTTTCCTCACCGAGTTGGCTTCCATAACTCGCATCACGCACTGAGCCTGGAATGCGTCGGAGCGTTCAGGCCGAGTCGTGTAGGAGTCTCCGAAGAAGAGGAGGTCCGGTATGAAGATGTTGAAGAAAGGCATCAGCTTCCGAATAATGTCACCCCATTGCCACATAGCATTGGCCCCCAGTCCGTGGATGAGTAGGAGGTTAGGCTTGGAGTCTTTGAGGATCTTGGGGACCCAACAGTGCATGACAGTGCCATCTTGGAGGTCCGTGGTGGTGGATCGAAGCCCTGCTTTGATGAAAGATGATCTGTAGCACCGGTTTCTGGCTGTGGTTAAACTGAAACACCTTGTCATTTTTTTCTCAAGGAACTATAGAATCATACAACACAAACCATTCCCAAGGGAGGGAAATGATTGTTCTCTGTTCTCTAATCACTTGATGTGATGGATTTTGGTTTATTTATGTAATCTGAGAGGGACACAGCAGTATTTGACAAATAAAATTTGTGGGTATAAAAAGAGTTGTGTAATTAGATCTTGGTCGGATTTGAGAGCTATTAAAAAAAGGCAGAAGAAAGGTAAGAGTTGAAGACATGTCAATGTAATCTGACCAACCAAAGAGATTGGAGTCATTTTTCTTCTGGCAACTTCATTTATTTATTCTTGTCTTATTTTAGGTTTTTCTTTTTCTTTTTCTTTTTTCTCTTCTTCTGGACATTACATGCTACAGCCTACAGGTGTGAGTATGGCACTGTGGATCACATCACGTGCTTGATAAGATTGAATAAAATGGAATTTTTGTGTAAAAGGAGAAAACAAATGGTGCTGTCGGGACCATGTGTTTTCTTTTTATAAACATCAATCAATTTTTTTGTGTTAAAATTTTGGTTTTAAAAAAAATTTATTTTTATTTTTAGATAGTTAACATTTTAGTTACTCAAACGTTAATTTTTTATTAGTTTAAATAAAAATAAGTGCTTAAATTATTTTTTAAATTTTCTGGTGTTTAAACTAATTTTTTATTAAAAACGGGTGTTTAAAATTTATATTGTTAAAATTTTAGGTTATAGTTTAGTTTTGTTCAACTATATGAAAATCAACCCATGCAAGTCGTTATTTTTTTCCAAAATTAAAAACTTAAAACAATTTTTTCAAAAATATATATATCCAAACCCAAACTTTTTAATTTTTATTTTGGGCCTTCTACATTTTCAAACCCCAAATCGCAGGCCTTCCATTTTTGTCTTGTAAAATTATAAAATTTTGATATATTTTGAAAGAATAAAAATGGGGGAGTATGGTAAAAAATCGAAAAAAAATAAATAAATTATTTACCTGGCACTTGTTGGTTAACATTTTTAAATATTTAATGTATTTTATTTTGAATAATTTTTATCTGAATATTTTTTATCTAAAGAGAGAGCAAGGATGGAGCTACGATTAAGCATCAAGAGGAGTAAGAGTCTATTAAGCTTTTAAATCTAAAAACTAAGAGAGGCAAATACCTTATTTAACTAATATTTAAACTAAAAATGACCTAAAATGTAATTATACTAAAAAATCTAAGTCCATCTCAACCTATTAATGGCTCCATCCCTGAAAAAAGAGGATGAAGAATTTACTCCTAATGGGTTTTGAATCCATAACTTTTTTTTTGGAAAATATCACTTTTGGATTTATAATGAGAGATTTATTTTTCGATATAAAATGTTTAAAATTGTTGATAAAATGTTCAATGTGTTTTCTATCCTATGTCAAAATTCAATGTTGTGTATTATTATTTACCTGGGTTAATATTATTTATGTGTGTTATATTTGAACTATCACTTTATGTATCATTATGGAACATAAGTTAACATTTTTAGTGAGTAACAAATCAGTGAACAGAAAATTCACATGTACTATAATAATATCCAAAATGATAGTTCAAGTATCACATTGAATATTTTGTTAAAAAATAAGGATCACATTAGACATTTTAAAAGGACAAATACCAAAATAGATATTTTATGAAAATACATGTACCAAATGTGGCATTATCCCTTTTTTTTTTTAATCCATTCAATCAAGCAAATCCTAAATTTAATAGTGTGAAGAAATTAGGATCACCTTGTGCCTAACTTCAACTATTTTCGTCAATAAGAGTTCACTAATTAATTGTTACCTAAAAATTAGTCATTGAATTAGTAATGACGTTAATGAAGCTTCAACGTGGGGTAAGGTTGACGTTGAACAGAAGCAACGTCACCTAACTTGGCTGAAAAGCAAACTTTTAATTCAAAAAATTGCAGGATTCAAACGCTGTGTTTTAAATACCTTGCAATCTTCATTAAGAAATCAAACAATTGAAACCCACTGGACAAACGAATTTACATGAGGCAAATCCTGTGTTTTGCTTTTGAATCCTAAATTCCGAGATTCCATTTCTGCAGAACTTCAAGGACTACCACCGGCAAGTATGTATTTTCATGTAGGTCTGATCTGCAAATTGGCATTCTGTGTAAAACAAACTCTTATTTCAGGTATATACTGCAGGCCGAGAGCAATATGATTTTAAAAAGTTCTATCCCCTAAATCTAACAACGACGCATGATATGTCATCTTTGCTCCCTCTCTTGACTGCTTCGGCAATCAGTTGCTTCGCGGCCTTCTGTGGGTCTTTGAACCTTCTTGCAATATCAACAGCCTCTTGATTAGCCATCACCTGGATTAAGCATATGCAAAGGGAAGAAGAATCACTCCTACAGGACTATTGCCAGTTCATGCATCTTTGAGACAATTCCTTATATTATGTAAATAAAGTGATGAGAGGAGGCATTAAAACTGAATGATTTACCTTCCAAAGACCATCACTCGCCAGGACTAAAACATCTGTGTTGCTATCTACATTGGCGTTTCGAATGTCAGGATCTGATCGCAGATGTGATTTAAGGCTCTTGTCCCCAAAAGCACATGAAACTGCCAGTTGTCCGTAAACTCTAGGAATATCTCCTGTTAAGCATACAAAACAAATTTAACAATCTCAAAACGAAAAAGGTTTTAAGAGCAAGAGCCGTATGTTTCACTCAATAGTGAAATTTTCTATGGATTAGAATTAGCTGAACAGATGTTTTCTGGCCTGCAATGATTCTTTTGTGGTATCTTTGCATGTATTTCAGGCAAACAAATGACAAGGAAAAGAACAAACTAGATATAAAAACATGGCAACTTGCAATTTCCATTTCAATGGCTACATCAAGAAAAATGCAAAGGAAGCCCATCATGTAGATTTTCAGTAAAAGCAACTACATCAACGGATTTGACCATTCAACTGTCTTGCCAAAACATTAGTTACGAGTTATAACCATATTAGACTACATGTGCGTGAGCTTAAGAATGAACTTGTAAAAATTGGCTGCAGTAAAAAGACCTGGCATATTTGAGACAAATCCTCCTTTGTTCTCAATGCTGCCTCGTTCACTGTTTGGTTCATGATCTGTAGTCATCTGTATGGCCTGACCCCTGCTTGAAAGAACTGCACATGAATCTCCAATGTTTGCCACCCATAGGTTTATTCCATTTATCAATATTGCAGTTACGGAAGTGGATCCACCACGACCCAAATCAGAGCTATGTGAAAGAATTGCCTGGTCTGTTTTGTCATATGCTTTTGAAATGGCTCTACAGGGATCAACCCAAAAATCTTCCTAGAAAAAGTGAGAAAATGAAAGTATAAGCTGATTTGAAAGTAATGAGCCAAAACATGTTCTTACTCCTTTAAAAAAATGGTATGGCACATCTCACCTCCTTTAGGATATTGGCAAATAAATGCTTTTGTAGGTAGGCAGGTACACTATCTCCCAGATGACCATCGAAGATAGCGAAAAGCCCTAGCTCATGTCCCTCAATCTGCACGAACTTAGCGACATGATAATCCTCCATGGGATGACTAGCTTTCCCTTTTACTAGGCTGAAACCAGACCTCATCATACCCTCACTGCTTTTTCCCTTACCAGAACCAGATGATGAACGCCCTCCTCCAAGCTAAAAAGATCAAATGGTAATAGTCTCTTAGTAAACCTCATGTAGCCACATTTCTTAACATCAAACATGTTGATCAACATAACATCAGGAAAAAGATGAGCCAAAAACAAAACCATATGATGAATGTCTTATACCAGACTGTTGAGCAAACAGATAAAACGAAGCAAAACTTATTACGTGATCTGTTGCATATATGAATGACCGAGAGCAAATTCTTAACTGCATTATGAAATTGTTGTATTAACCATATGATGAATGTCTTATACCAGACTGTTGAGCAAACAGATAAAACGAAGCAAAACTTATTACGTGATCTGTTGCATATATGAATGACCGAGAGCAAATTCTTAACTGCATTATGAAATTGTTGTATTAGAAGAAAAACTCTACAATGGTTTACCAAGTTAGGATCATCTTTCCAGTTTACTCCTCTCTCCCGCCGTCGAAAAGGGTTCAACAATATATTCTTACATTGTACAAAACATGTCAATAACTATGCCATAGAGCTCATGATGAGGAAGTGTTCATGAAAAATTCTAGTAATCCCAACACACATCTAACATAAATGATCAAATCCACTCAATAGGCAGAACATTTATTATATCATCTAACATGAATGATGAGGAAGTGTTCATGAAAATTTATGGTAATCCCAATTCATAACACACAAAACCTTTCCTAGGTAGCTTGTATAAGATACCTCCTACTGAAATCAAAGCAACATAACATCAAAATTAATCAAACAACTAACCCATATAAAAATACCAAAGCTTCATCCCAATTAATTAAAGTTTTATTTACCCAAATATATTATTATTATGAAAAGCTTAAAGAGTAGAGCGAATATACTTTACCTGAGAGGAATTAAAGCAGCACAACCAATCCATAGAAAAAAAAAATTCTGCAAAACCTCTAATTTGACCGACAAAATTCCCTTCAGTAAAAGTTCCTGGTGACATCATCAGAACCCCAATAAAAATATCATTAAAGGAAAACCCTTTAAACCACAAATACAATACTTTAAAGCTAAAACCCTCAAAGCCACCAAAAACAAAAACTGGGTATGAAAGAATCACCAAGAAAATGAATCAATTCAAAGGCAAAAATATGCCTTGCTTCTGCTACTAGCTGCTGGGTGAAGTTGGTGTCTGCTAAAACAGATCCTTTTTGCTTATCAGTTTCTTTCCCCCTTTCTTCTCCCTCTTTATTGTTGGGGCTTTCAACCTCTTCTTGTTATAGGATGGCTTTTATTAGTTTGTACAAGCAATTGAATAAAATTTGAAAACTTTTTTCTCTAAAGAGTGAAATAATATTAAAAAGAAAGCAATTTGGAGAGAAAGAATGGAGCTTTTGCCTGTATGATTATTTGCAACCGTTCAAGGAAGAGTCTTCCATTGCTATTCCATTTGATGTGAAATATCATGCTAATATTTATGTGAAAAAGGGAACGGTAGGATGTAAAAAGTTTACTAAACTCGATTTGAGTCAGAACTGTTTGTAATTTTTGGTGATAGTAATCCAAAATCGATTCGAGTTTGAATCAGTATTGATCTGAATTTGAATTGGACTTATAATTTTTGGATCTAAACTCGACTAACACTCGGCCTGAGAATGATTTGAACCCGAATTCAATCTGATAATATGATAACCGAACCTGACCTGTATCCGACCTGATATGAACCTGAACCCGAGATTAACCTCGTAAATAACTGATATTACCTGACCTGTTATCAACCTAATATGTAATTGATTCAACCTGTAAATAACCTGACTTGTTATTGAACTGGTCTGATATTCACCTGACTTGATATTTATCTGACTTGTAATAATTAATAAGTTACAATTGATGAATTTGTGAGGTTATAAATTTATTATATTATAGTGTGACAAAATACATCTTCACAATTTAAGGTACATGATTAATTATGATCATTAAATTAATATGTTTATTTTTTATATTTAAAAATTATAGTATATAAAAATATTTAAAAGTTTTATTAAATATCTAAATGTTATCAACATAATTCCTTAAGCTTTATGATTTATGGTTTAATATTAATAGTTTATGGTTTAGTTTAGTGTTATTGGTTTATGAGGTTAATTCTGATTCTTTAAGATTTACGTTTTAATTTAGTGTTTAGTTTAGGGTTATTGGTTTATGTGATTAGTTTCGATTCCTTAAAGTTTAGGATTTAATATCAATACTTTATGATTTAGCTTATGGTTATTGGTTTATGAGATTAATTTCGATTCCTTGAGGTTTATGGTTTTGGGTTTAGTATTAATGGCTTATGGTTTAGTATAGAGTTATTGATTTACGAGATTAATTTCGATTTAACTTGCTAATTTATGCATTTGAATTTGATCAAATATTTAAATCAAAGCTTCAAGTGTACAATTGAACTAAATTAAAGTTTCAACTTTCATGTGTACAATTACATATTTACATCCAAATCAAAAAATTGTGTATAATTATATTAAATCAAAATTTATATGGTATACTAATAATGCTCGAATTGAATTAACTTATTAAACTTAGGATCTAATTGAGCTAAATTAAAACTTAGAAGTATAAATCACGGACATAATTAAAAGAATTCTAAAACTAAATGTGGAATTTTAATTAAATTAATTTAAATTAGGACTCAATTGAATTAAATTAAAACCTAAAAGTGAAAATTTGGGACTTAAATGAAAAGCATCTAAAGTTAGAAGGGCTAAAAACTAATTTATCCTAACCTAAAAACCCACGCGGGTGGAAAACTTTCTCTCACACTGTTTCACTTTAATTAAAATCAAAATCATGAAAAAATAATTGGTGGGAGAGGAGGCCAAAAGTTTAGAGGGATTAAGCCCCTAATTTTTAGGTTCATTCCCTCCAAAATTCAAATAGAATATCTTTAAATTTGATTTAATAATTAATTGGTGATTTGGCATTTGTCTTTTTTTTTGTTTAGTGAATAATTATTTTTTAGGTCCTCACTTGTTTAAATTTTTTATTTTAGTCTTAACATTCACTTTTAAATTTTAGTTTAATTTAATTTAGTCATAATTATATATATTAAATTGTAAAATATTTTGGCATCCTAAGGGATATTTTAGTTTATATTAATCCCTAAAATTTGATTTTTATCTGAAATTTACCCACAATTACCATACAAAAGTCTATTTGTACACGTTAAGATCCAACTTGAACTTTAACCGAAATCGATATTCCCCGACCTGAATTTTATCCGTCAACGACGTGACCCGACCTAAAGTACACCCGAACCTGAATTAACCCGTTAATTAACTGATTCGAACCTGAACCGTTTTGGCCTGAACTAAAACTTACCCGATCTAAACTCAATCTGATTTGAAATCAACATAATAATGACCTAAATTTGAGTTGATCTAGACCTGACCTAATTCAAATTAATCCATTAAATTAGCCTGACATAATTCGTATCTAATTTAATTTGATCTAACATAACCTGACTTAAAACTTAAATAATTACCACATCCCTAGCAAACTGATTAGCTGCGTTCAAAAATAGAAGGAATTGTAAATTGTTAGCACCAGGAAAAAGGCTGCCACATAGCAGACTTCTTCTTGTTGACTTTGCTGGTTCAGTCTCTCTCTTTTTTAATCTGTTTTCCATTTTGGGGGCACTTTCATTGTCTATGCACTAAAGGTTTAGTATTCTTATTTTATTTTTGGTTAAACAATATTAAAAGGCCATCTTTGTTTCATTATCCTTCTATTTTGATCATTCAATTTTCAAAAGTTATACTTTAATCACCTACTTTATCGATTACTCATAAAATGGCCACTCAAACTTTTTTTTGGAAAAACACTCAAACTTTTAATCATGTTATATTGTGGCACGATAACAAAAATAATTAATTTTTAATTTGATTTATTAACTTTTGACCTAAGATATGAATTCAATGTTTTCTACATTTTTAACTATACTTCTAAATAAGTTTTTTTAAATAAAAATTTATTATAAAATTATAATTTAAAAATTTTAAAATAAATATATGAGATTTTAAAGATTATATAGAATTATAAAAATGTATAATATACTTTATATAATTTCATAACAATGTGAACCTAACAAACGGTGGCAATGGAAAAGAGGATAATATTTATCTTAGGAGACTCAAGTTTAATCCGCTTTATCTGCAAGGTGTGTGCTTTATCAAAAGGTTAAGGAAAAATATGAACAAATAATACTTTTTATTTATCCAAAAAATTCACTTAACTTAGCGTTTAAAAACAAATTAAAAGTAAATTTTTTATTAATGTGTCATGTTATCGATGTACAGAAAATAAGCATTCAATGATCGATTTATAATTAATCGATAACATAAAAAACTATACAATAATTTCTGAAAGTTAAATGATCACAATAGAAAAACAATGAAACACAAGCTACTTTTTGTGAAGTTTACTCTTCAATTTTATTTTTATTTATTAACAAGCAAATAAGTATAGTAAAAATCTCAATTAAACGAAATTTAGAATCGTATCAAAGATTTGGACTATGTCAGTTGGCAATGATTTTGATTTATCTTTTTGTAAGTTAAGTATTAATTTAAGTGCATAGTTAGCTAGCTTAATACTTAACTAAAACGTAAATCTGATTACCAACTCCCTAACTGGCAACCCATCCAACTCTAATTTAAATAGCCTGTAAACGAACCGAACGAACACGAACGAGGGTGTACTCATGTTTGTTCGTTTAACTTTAACCGAACAAAAAAAAATTTGTTCTTGTTCGTGTTCGTTCATTAAGGAATGTAGCTTATTCATGTTCGTTCGTTTAAATGATAAACGAACATAAACAAATACAAACAAACACAAACGAACGAACATAAATGAACATAAACGAATATTTTGGGTTAGTTCGATTAATTCAGTTAATTAACCGATTTTAAACGACTTAATCGATAATTGAAATTTGAAAAAACTCTTAACTGTTAGCCGAAACCTAAAATTATCTAATAGATTAACCAATTTTGTTTTGGTTCGGTCGGTTAGTTCGTTTAACTGAACAATGAACACCCCTAGACATATGTGAATAAATTTAAATGAACATAAACGAACACAAACGGACATAAATTAACGGATTACCGAACGTTCACGAACATAAATGAACGAACAAGACCTTTGTTTGTATTCGTTCATTTAATTAAACGAACAAAAAAATCTTGTTCATGTTCGTTCGTTTAATAAATAAACGAACATAAACGAACTTCCCGTCGAACGGTTCACGAACGGTTCGGTTCGTTTCGTTTATTGCCCTAAATTTAAAATTAAAGCTTTTCTTTTTTCAATAAGCACGTTTGTTTTAAGATAACTAAAATCCTTAGTTTGATGTATGTGGAAATCTGTCAAGACTCAAGAGATATAGAAGAAAGGTGTTATGGTAGTAAATTAATCTAAATATTAAGTTATTGGTGATTAAGTAATTTGAATTACAGTTTAACAAGGCTTTATCTATATAAAATTTTATTACTATATTATAATAAAAAAGTATTTTTCCAACGTTAATAATTTAGCAACAACGAAAATATTTTTAATATCAATTTTTTTGATATAAAAAACAACAAATATTTCTATACATATATTTTGGTATATAAAATTTGAACTTGATATTAATTCACTTATACATGGATATTAATTTGACTACCTTTATTTATTTTACAATAAAAGAAGCTAGCCATACTAAATTGAACTCGTCCATATCTTAGATTTTACAATAAATGAAGTGTTGGCCCAGCTTACTTGGTTAGACTTGTTTTAATTGGTTCTTTTGTTTCAAAGAATTTGCAATACTACACAAGGTACAAACAATTTTTTGTTGAAAGATGGATTGTATTGCATTAACCATAAATGGCTTCATCAATTACGTAGTTTGAGATACAATCCAGAATATCATACGAGAAAATAAAGGGCTCATTACAATTCATGATCCAATGTGCAAGTGAGTGTGCAACCCTATTGGCTTCTCGGCCTATGTGCATGACCTTAAGCCCGACGTGATTGGAAAGAATAACATGTGCATCGGGTAGAAAAGTGACAGTGATCGATCTATCAAGCTTCTCGACATTCAGCTTGTTGACAATAGCCAAAGAGTCTCATTCGATGGTTGCTTGCTGCCATCTATTTTCCACAAGGATTTGCAGGCCAAGGGTGAAGGCACAAGCCTTGGCAGTGTGTATCTCATGAAGCTTGTAGGCTCTCGCGTCAATGTCCAGGCTATGGGAGTTACATGCCACAAACTCTGATCGTTGTGCCCCCCGTGTTATCCAAGAATGCCGCATCAACATTCACCTTGATAGTGTCCTCGGGTGGGCATGACCATGTGTGGCACAGATGCAAGGGATCGAGTTGTTTGTAGGCTCATGTGCAGCAGAGTAGTCCAAGGCTAACAATTGTGAATAGTTCACCACGGCACAGGTTGGAAGAATCTTGCTTTCATGGACGAGCTTGTTTCTTTGATTTTAAAAGTTCTAAAGAAGGATGATTAGAAGAGTGAATTGGTCCCTATTCAACTTCTTGAACGAGCTTGTTTCATGGACAAGCTTGTTTCTCCGATTCTTTGAGGGTGGGGCAATCCCGAACAATATGGAGGCACATTTCAAGATTATTGTTGCACATCTTACATGTGCTGAGGTCAAGTCACGCGACTGCTAGCTTGTGGCCCATGGGGAAAGCATCATGGCAAAGCCTCCACCCAAACAAACGGATTATGGGAAAGGTAGGTAACGTAGCCATTGCTTTCCAAATGGAGGGGGAATCCCTAACCTCGTGTCTTTGTAGTTGTAACCAGTTGTAGCCGGATCGAGTGGTGTAGCTCCCTAACGAATAGTGACCCCAAATAAGCATGTCACTCGAGAAAGGTGCAATAAGACATCAAATGATCGAGTGGGCGTCAACATCCAAAAACACTTGGTTAAGTTTTACCACATTCCATGCAGCCGCATCACGAACCATAAACTCTCTACATCTAACCGGATTGGTGGTGCTGTCCAAGTAGTTACCCTCGATGGAGATGGGCTTGGCACCTTCCCATTTGTCATGAAAGATCCGAAGCAAACTATTGGTCCCAAGTCTCTAATAAAAAGCCCTCATTGATTGCCTCTTTTGCTTTGAAGATGCCACTCCTAATAAAGAAAGTTTGTCTCCTTGCTTTGCTTAGAGGACATCACCATGAGGGAAGTATTTGCCAATAGCACCTTGAAACATAATGAGTATTTATTTCACATCAATCTCCAAACCTGTTTGGCAAGTAAGGCGAGGTTGAAGGTTTTTAAATCCCAAAATCCAAGGCCCTCTACTTCTTTCGGATTGCAAAGGTTGTGCCACGCTACATGGGGCCATCATCTCTCATTGATTTTGCCGGACCACCAAAAGCTTCTCTTTGTAGATTCCATAGGATCAATGATGCATTCCTAGAGCAAGAAACATGACATAGCATAGGCAGGGATGGCTTGGGCCACGGACTTGACGGGCACTTCTCTACCCCCATATGAAATGAGGTTCTTGGTCCAATTGCAAACTATCTTGTTAACTTTCTCATCCAAGTAACCCAAAGCCTCTGTTTTGTTTTTGCCCACAATAAGAAGGAGACCAAGATATTGCCCAATGACTGAATCTTCTCTCATGCTCAAGATGTCTTTCATCTCAGTCTTGCTATGATTGTTCATGCCATTGCTGAAATAAATAGAGGATTTTTAACATTAACCTTTTACCCCGAGGAAGTTCCATAAACTGTGAGCACATACTTTAGTCGCATTGCTTCATTCTTCGAGTTCTTAATAAACATGAGGCAATCGTCGACATAAAAGAGATGGTTAACCCTCAGACCATTTTGACTTGCTCGAAGTCCTCTAATGCGCTCCTCCCTTTGTTTTTTCAGTAGCAAAGTTGAAAGTCCCTGTGTGCAAAATAGGAAAAGGTAGGGGATAGAGGGTTTCATTGCCTTAATCCTCTAGACAGCCTAAAATAATATGAAATAACATCGTTAATCTTGAAACAATATGAAACAATATTCACACATGTCATCACAATGTCAATCTATTTAGAAGCAAAACTCATTTTGGCCATAACATCTATGAGAAAATGTCATTCCACTCTTTTCTCCATATCATGTTTAATAGCCACCCCTTTATTTGGTCCAATTTTTGCACCCTTTAGATAATGAAATAACTCATGAGCTACAATGACATTATTGGAGATAAGTCTACTCGCAATGAAGGCACTTTGGTTCTCGGCAATACACAAAGACATGAGTGATTTCAGTCAGTTTACAAGCACTTTCAAACATGTTTTATAGACCACATTGCATAAACTAATTGGCCTAAATTGTTTCACGAGGGTCAGGTTATCTAATTTAGGGATGAGAACAATGATGATTTGATTAACTTCACTCATGTTCACTATACCCGCAAGAATGTCAAGGCAAAAAGAAGTAAACTCAACATTAAAAATAAACCAAAACTTGAGTAAGAAGGAGGTTGGTAAATCGTCCATACCCAAGGCTTTATTTTGGTGAATTTGAAAGAAAAAAAAGGCACTCTTTACTTCCTCCACCGTGAATCCAGCACATAGCTTGTCATTCATCTTCGGTGTTATACAGGTCTCAACAGCTTAAAGGATCATGCTAGAGCTTGTGTCATTGTCTGATTGGAAGAGATTGAAAAAGAAGTCTTTTGCAACTCCGAAGATGTTCTCGACTCCTTCCATCCAACTCCCCTCATTATTCTCAATGCTCTTGATCATGTTCTTCTTCCTTCGGTTGCTTGCCCTAGCATGGAAGAAACATGTGTTTTGATCCCCTTCCTTTAGCCATTTTACTCGAGATCCTTGCTTCCAATACACCCCCTCATTATCCAAAATTATTTTTAACTCTTTTTTCGAGCTCTTTAGATCATCAAGGTTTGCCTCGGTAATGTTTTGCTCCAAAAGGTCATCAATCTTCTTTTGGAGTTGTTTCTTGAAGTGCACGACAGCTTTCCTTCTATTCGATTACCATTCATTAAGGTTCTCCTCAACCATCTTTATTTTGTACAAAGTGGCCCCCCTTAGACATGTTCCATAAGCTCCTAACAATGTTCCCACATTCTTCCTTATTAGCCCAGCTTACATCGAACATGAAGTAGTCCACATGCTTTTCCTCCCTTCGTTGTTTGCCATTGGTGTTAAGGAGTAGGAAGCAATGGTCCGAGTCCTTTGTGTACTCGGTTAGGACCTCATATTGCTCAAACGAGTGTAGCCAAGGGATGGAAGCAACGAACCGATCTATCATTTGCTTGATGTGGGTCTCAACCTTATCCATAAAATGCCAAGTGAACCATCCCCGATTGGGTTTAATGTCCCATAGACCATTCCTCACAAGGGCCTCTCGAAAAGCATTCATTTCCACTCTCGATTTACTTCTTCATCTCGCCCTTTCATTCATACTCAAGATGTCATTAAGATCCCCTCTGAGAAGCCACGGAAGATGAGATGAACTTTTGAGTCTATCGAGTAACTCCCAATCAAGATGTTTTCTTAGTCGATCATGCGTGCCATACATGCCGGTGAACTGAAAATTAGCGGACCCTTGGTAACTTCAACATTGATGTGGGACTTTGAAAAAGAGAGTAGGTTAACTTGAATACTATATTTCCAAAGCAAAAGAAAATCCATGCAATTATCACTTTTCTCAACATCAATACAACCAACCATGTTTAATCTTCTACGAATACCATCCACTTTATTCTTGAATAGACGTGTTTCACTAACAAAAACTAAATCGGGGTCGTTCAAGGTCACAAACCTTGATAAGGCTTGAACTGTGTCGGGGCTTCCCAAGCCCCGACAGTTCCAACATAGTGTTCTCATTGCCCCTGGCGGGGCTGGGAATCAACCTCCACCAATATAGGTGCCTTAAGAGGGGAACTTCAACATTGTTCGAGGTGGAACAAGTGATTGACTCAGCCTTCTTTGTCACATTCGAGCTGCTTCCTTCAAGTTTAGTCTTCAACGATCGTTTCGCACCTTTGGTCTTAGGTGCCACGGTGGTGTGATGCTTTGACTGAGCCGTGACAACAACCAAGCTATTCTCATTCTCCTCGGTTACCTCAACATCTTTTCCCTTTTCACTCTCACCCAACACCGAGCCTTCACCTTTAGTCACATAAACAATCCCCGGTCTTGCTTTCTTCTAATTGCAGCCATTAGCCGTAGTTGTCTCCACCCTAAGCCAATCACCAAATTGAAATGGGGGGCGGTCACCTTCAGGTAATTCCAGGCAGAGTTGGTATTCGTGGCCTATGGTGCCACACATGAAGCAAAATTTTGGTAACCTCTCATACTTTGCCAAACAAATACGAGGCTGTCTGGTCTTGATGTTTCTCCCCATGGCCGTGCATCTCTTCAAGGGCTTGGTACTATCGATCTCGGCCCTAATTCTAAGATACTCACCCGTGCATCCGTCTTCATCACACAAGTTAGTAGCAATGCTTCTCCCAAACTTGTTCCCTATGGCTTCCCCAACCCTACTAGACATGAATCCCAAAGGCACATCATAGATCCTAATCCATATCAGGAGGGGATTGAAGTCATATTCCTTTGGACCAAGCATTATGTCAAAAGGCTTGATGGCAAGGAACTCACCATCAAAGTCCACAGACATCTCCCGAGTACAAAATTTTTGTCTTTCACCTTCTTGAATTTGAATAAGAATATGTTCGGCCCAAGGGATGTTGTTTCCTCCAAAGGATGTTCCTTTCTAACCGAGAAATACGCTCTAATTAGTTTGGGTCCATCGACAATTCTTGGTGACACAAGCTTTCCCACTATCCATTTCTCCTCGCTTTCAACCGGTTAAAAGTACTTTTTTTTTCTCTTCAAATCTATAGCTATGATTAAGTAAAAGAATGGAAAACCAAATAGATGGCACAAAAATATGAATTACAGTACAATCATTTCTTATACAGTTAAAAGTAAATACATAAACATAGTTTTATTTGAGGACTGCATAATTCTATATTCTACCACGACTCTCTTCACTATCTTATACTAAAAGAAACAAATACTATACAGGAGGACTATGTAATATGGTACAACATGGGAGAAATATAGGACGTTGATCAGCACAGCCATATCAACCTTTCATAAACACAGGAGGTCAACTGCTGATCAAGTTAGAATGGCGATAACGGATGTGGTAGACAACACCATCATCCCACAAGATTGGCCATTCTATCATTCGCCGACTACAAGATTCCGGTCTTCAGAAGTGTTTATCTGTTAGGATTAAAATGAGTCATATTTTAGTCATGGTTATGCTTCAACGATGCTTATGTTCCACTAATGATCAGTTTAATTAGTAAGAAAAGTTTTCAAATGAAGCATCTTCATTTCTTCAGTCATTCGACAGAAGGAGCTCGGGTCCGGATTTCTTTATGACACCAATAGTGAGTATTGCCTCTCTCTTTTTTTTACCAAAACAATGTGCAGAAAATGAATCAAATGTTCTTACCCGGTTTGAGATAAACGCCTCCAATTTACTATTTGGTGAGACTGTGGATGCCTCTGTAAATAAGATGAGCTCGTACCGATACCGTTTTCATCACCAATGAACTACTCCGAATAACTAGAAGCTGGAGGAGACCAAACTGGTACAAGTCCTCCATCCCTTTCTCTCCTACTAGTGCTAGTAGATGAATCTGCCGTGGAATCCTCAGCATTTCCCACCCCCATTGGGAGATTAAATTGCAGAAAAGTGTTGTTGTTCTGAACTGCCCGCTGAATTCCTTGGTTTAATGTGTCTCTTTGTAATTCTTGATGTATATTAACGTTTCTTGGAACTTCTGCTCTGCTATCCTCTTCTGAAGTTCTAAGATTCGAAGAAGTTTCTTCATGTATGCCTCTCACGAAAGAAGTCATGCTAGGAACCATCTGATCTTCATATCGTCGAGTTGTAGCTGGAGCATTGTTCCTTGCAGATTCAACGTTTTCCTCCATTTGTATGTCTTGAGGGAAGGCAAATGGCGCAGATTCGGTTGAGTCTCCAAGGCCTTCCTCGGTTCCATTCTCAAGTGCCGCTCTTGAAGCTGCTTCTAGTTGCCACATCTCCAAAAGTGCTTCTTGCAACCTATCTTTTGCTGCATCTATTCCTACAATCGGCAGAGGATAATTTGATCCGAGCTCGATTCCAGCAGCTTGGAGTACAGATTCAGGAGCATTCCATGGATGATGAATCCAATCTGTTGGCAATCTTGCAAGTTCAGGAAGCCACCTTCGGACATATTCTCCATGTGGGTCAAATTTGTAACCCTCAAACTGTCAAAAACTTTAACTGGATAAGAGAACTGGCTCTGTATATATCCAAGAAAATCGGATAGATAACAATCGATGTAATAAATTTCGAACACACTTGCACTATATGACTGATGGATTTCTCATGCTTTTGGATAAGAGGGACTGAAGGAGACTAAAACATTTACAAATTTATGCAAGCAAGTACACTTGAGGTTAAAAAAAGTTATGGTATTATATGTTGCTTCAATATCAAGAAACTATGAGGTTTACACAGAAGGGGTCAAATACCATTACAGAAAAGATCTCAACAACAATCTTTTCAACAATATGAAAACTAATAACATGAACTTTGATAAACTTTACTGGTATTTGCAGTACTTTTTATATATACGAATTCATGATGAGATTAACATGTCGACTTAAAGCCCTGCATAGGAGAGCAGAAATATGGAATGAGTTAGAAAATGGAAAAAAATAGTTATATCATTATGATTAGCTTAAAGCCAAGTAGCAAGGACAATCTGCAACACAGCTAACAAGAATTTCAGCCAAACCTGTGGATTATCAATGCGGTCAAACTCGCGACCGTCTGGAAGAGTACCGGATATATACTGCCAACCAAGAGCATCACTCTCTAAATCTGCATCTAAAAGGGTGTCCCAAAAATACTTCATACCCCATCTCCATGGAAGCTGCAAAACTTTTACAAAGAAACTAGAAACTACGACTCTTATCCGGTCATGTAGCCAGCCAGTGGCCCACAGCTCTCTCATTCCAGCATCCACTGGTGGATAACCAGTTCTACCTTGTCTCCATGCCTTAAAATAGCCCTCATCCACTACCCAAGGGAAAAACTTTAGATGTCCGAGAAGAGGCCTTTCATGGCTGCAAGGATGGTTAAAGCTAATGTATCTTGAATATTCCCTCAGACCAATCGATTCGAGAAACAAGTTAACGCTCTCCTCACCAGCTTTGTTCACTTCATTGGCCCATAGAACCTGCTTGATGCGGACTAGATGGAAGACTTTTCTCACACTCACTTCCCCAAAGTGCAAGTGGGGAGAAAGAAATGAGGTGGTGGCACTATCAGCCTTTCTTCTATTCTTAGAGTACTCGAGTAGAGGTCCATTGATGAATGTGGTCAAAGCCTTATCAGCATTGCTCCAACCAGGTGACCATGCTCGAGCTAAAAGCGCATTGCTTCCCTTCTCCAATTCATCTTCAAACACCAACTGATCCGAATGGCAAGTTGTCACGTCACCTAAAACAGAGACACACAATAAACATGTACTACTTGAACAAGGATAATATGTTGTATCACTGTAATTTCAGGTCAATAAATCGAAAGGCTAAAAGGCTTCAAACTGAGCCTGACATTCCAATTCTTATATTGTTGAAATCAATAACAGAATTGAAAGGATACCAACCTGAAATGATTCTCTTAGGAGGAAGAAGTGGAGCCTCAGGGTCATAGGGCATGCTAAGGCATTTTTCCCAGAAAGCAGCAAATGTAGTGAAAGGGCGACCTTGAGCATCATTTACATCCCAGGGTTCATAAAGTAAATCTGCATTGAAAGATCGAACTGCTACACCATGTGCTGTTAATACCTCCTTTGCCTGATGATCCCTCACCAGTGATATGGGATCTGAAAAAAGTAGTAAATTTCCACTTAAATGTTAAACATGAAGCCTTCTTCTTTGCTTTCCTAATCCCCTATCATGGGAAAAATAAAGAACCGACTAGACAAATTTGTTTAATGAGTTAAAACTGTTAATACTTTAAGTGTTTAGTGAATGAATAGAATCAATCTTAATTGATGCAAATCTCATAAGACTCGGTTATTATAATCCCCATGCAGAACCCAGCACACACACAAAAAAAACTACTAAATAAATAAACAAACTTTTGACATTAATACACAACGACCAGTGACAGACAAGCAAATGAAGATTAAAAGAGTATATATAACTTTCCTTTTTTGTCAGTCCAAGAAAGAGGGAGGATAGGAAACGAAAAGAAAACTAACCATACAAGCGATTGAAGAAGAGCTGAGTAGCACCAGTAGATTTAACAACCTCGAGAAGAGAAGAAATACTATCAGAAGATCTCTTAGTGATGAGACAGGTGCCAAGGCTCCTCAAAGAAGAGATAAGGTGAGCCAAACTGTGCTTAAGCCACCACCTCGACACCCTTCCAGGTTGATAATGGCCTTCTTCTTCAGGCGCCCATACAAAAACTGCAACAACAGCACCGGCTCTGACACCAGCTGCAAGTGCCGGGTTATCTTCAACCCTGAGATCCCTCCTGAACCAAACTATGCTACAAGCACCGCCTGACATCTCTACCCAAAGCTCATCAAATCTAAAACTTGCAAAAACAAAACCTACCATTTATCTTTCCTCAACTGTGTACCATGGCCAGGAAAAATCCTTGTTGTCTGACTAAAAATCTTATCTTTCCAGCTCTTGCCAAAAGAATGAGCTTTTTAGTTTTATTATTAATAGTTGTAGGAAGAAAAAAAAAAGTGCATGTGATTGCCTATAAGTTAGAGAGATAGCTTTGGCACTTATCTTTTACTTCTCCAGTTGCTCATTTTATTTAGTGTTTACATTATGTTTTTCTCTCCTTGTTTATGGGTTTAATTTGTAAATTTGTACTATAATACCCTTACAGGACCAATCTGGTCGGACCGAGAGAGAGATGAATTTGGAGCGTGAGGGAAGATGATTGGTTGGCTAATGGGGAGAGTGGGGATACAACAAAATGATAGAGAATTTGCAGCCACAACTTTTGGTGTGTTTCTTTTCTCTGGATTTTTAATTTCATCTTTATCCTTTTCAACAGAACAAAAATCCACCCACCTCTCCACTTCCTTCCCTGATCATCTTCCTTTGACACGGTCAAAAAAATTGTGAAAATGAAAAGATGGGCTGTATTTTCCATCCTATTTTTTCACAAGCAACAGGCCGGTTTCATGCCCAAACTTGATTGAAACAAAATGACTTTAACTATGGAACATGTGTTTAAATTTTATTTTTTATAATAAGTGTTTAAAGTAAATTTCTGACTAAAATATACGTTTAATATTTTATTTTTGTTCGTTTTAAAATTAATATGTTAAAAAAATTATCACCTAATTATAACTTTACAAAACAGTCCTAAATCCTTAAAACTCCAAACCCAATTTTTTAAAAAATTTATAAAACAGTTCTAAATCCCTAAAACTCCAAACTCTAAATTGACGCCATTATAACCACCGATAGTCTCGCCAAACCCTACTATCGTCATCTTCGAAATCCTCCTCTTATTTTTTTCTAATCACCCATCGTCGTTAGTCGGCGAGAGAGTGTCAATTAAACGGCGAATGCGAAAGACTCAAATTGTTCAACGTCCGATTGGCACGCCTTTCGCCAATAACAGGTTGGGTGGTTGGGGAAAATAAGAGAGGGGCACAGGCGAGGGAGGTGGTAGGGCCCGGTGAGACTATCGACGACAATAATGGCGTTGATTTTAAAATTTGGGGTTTAGGGTCTTAGGGAATTGAGATTGATTTGAAATTTTTGAAAAGTTTTAGATTTTTTAAAATTATTTTCTTGTTTTTCAATTTTCTTGAAAATAAAATAAAATAAAATAAAATATGTGTTTCAAATTTTGAATGGGCGGTGAATTTTTTTAATGACGTTACTTTAAAACAATAACAGAATGAAATTTTAGGTATTTATTTCAAACAAAAAACGTTAGACACCTATTAAAAAATATATAATTTGAGCACTTATTTTATAGTTAAGCCAAAAAATCGATTGCTCAAATCCAGTCAAAACCAATTTAAAATTTTGTTATATACATCAAAATATTAAATATATTTTATTTAAGTAGTTTTTTTAATTGAACCGGATCAGCCACTCCTAGATTCACTCAGATTCGTGTCGACAAACATAAAATTTAAGGGTAAAACTTTGATACGCAGGCTTTGTAAAACTATTTTTACACAAGCATGTGTATTTACACAATTAAAACTCAAATCCTAAATTCTTAACCTGACCTTAAAAAACTAAACCCTAAATCTTATATCATAAATTCTAAACACTAACCTTAAATTCTAAATCATACAACCTAAACCCCTAAACTTTAAACCTTAAATTAAAACCATAACTCCTAAAATTAAAAGGTACATGCAAACTAACACGACCTGTGTATCAAAATTTTTCTCAAAATTTAATCCCAACGTAAAAAAAAAGTTTAATCTAATTGGGCATTTAAGCCCAAAAATATCACAATTTCCAAAATGAGACATGATCCAAAGGCGAAAGATGTATTATAGAAAATGATAGTTTGTCGCGCTTGACGAGCACTGATGAGCATCATTAACGATAAGTACTGATAAATATTATTAATTTAATTTATAAAAATTAAAAATTTAAATGACTTATCATATAATTATAAATTATTTAAAAATTAAAAGGTAAATTCATTAAAATATATTATTTTATTTTTAATTTTATTTTAAATATAATTAGAGCAAAATACCTACTCTTAAATTATAAAACTCTAATCTTTTACTTTAAAATTCAAGCCGCCGCCGGCGGTCACATTCTCACCGCCCTGATCTATGTTGAATTCCAATACAAGACCTACTCTAAACCGACCCAAATCGGCACGAAATCGGAGACCATTGTCGAGTCATAAGAAATTTACAGCCAGTAGAATCTCCAGCGGCGGGTGAGAATGTGATTATCATTTGGCATATGGCCACGCAGGGCGGTGAGGATTTAATTCCAAATTCCACATGTTATCGAAATCATTTATTTTTCCAACAGAGCGTACCGATGTTTATCGAATTTAATTCTAATTTTCAGACAATTTATTTGAGTGTTTACCGGACATGAATTTAAGTATAGGCCACGCATGGCGATGAGAATGTGTCCAACTGCAGCGACTAGTGGCGGCTTGAATTTTAAAGGAAAAAAATTAGAATTTTATAATTTAGAGTAGGTATTTTAATCTAATTATGTTTAAAAGAAAATTAAAAAATATATTTTAACTAATTTATTTTTTAATTTTTAAATAATTTATAATTATACAATAAGTTGTTTAAATTTTAATTTTTATAAATTAAATTAATGATGTTCATTGGTGCTCGTCGAGTGTTCTTATAGAAAAAGTATAGGTCAGGTAATGTATTATACTCTCTGTTTTAAGCCCAAAACAGTAGTCCACATATGCCTACTCTCTCACTGCATATAAACAGTACGTAGGTCCAAGCCATTTAACATGAGGAATTTATTTTCTATGGAAGATAGAAATATCAAAATAATAATCTTTTTAGAATTTTACGTTTCCGTGTAGCATCTCTTAATCATCTATAGAAAAATCAATGCATTTATTCAAGTAACATTTACACAATTTTAAGATTATAGATATTTTAAAATGATCATACATGGTGGATCAATTTTTTTTAAAAGTTGAGGTGGACCAAAGGTGGTTGAGAAAGAGGAACGCTTGATGACCACCATGACGAAATGACAATGACAGATGTATGATTAAAATAATAAAACTTAAACTTTCAAAAAAAATCTTTTATGAGAAGGAGCAAGGAGAACAAAAAAATTTAAAAGAGTTTGTTCGGTTTTGGTTCGATATTCAATTATTATTTAAATGTATTCGGATTTAATATAAGTTACAAATTTTCAACCAATTTAGGAATAGCAAATACATGATTCGCAACTTGATATCGTAGAAATCAATAACTTTTTAATACAACAGCAACAGCAATAGCCAGCACGAAGAAGAAATCGAACATGAAGCTTTCATACAATCATTTGTTTAAACCATGTCTCGATCAATAACATTGTATATTAGTGTAGAATCTAAAGTAATTGAGGAGCTCATGACACGTACAAGTTTGGCATTCAGTACTGAAAAGGCCCTACGGTTTGGGGCTTGATTCTTCTGGATCTCTTTGTCACTACCACATCTTAAATAAATAGACATGGCCCATGCAATTTAATGCGCGTCTCGTGTGTCCATGAAAGAGCATCCTTATGTTAAATAAGCCACAATATCATTATTACTTTCGTTTAAATACTTCTAAGATTTATGTCAATTTAAAATTTAAACAAATTAAATACTAATTCTATTTTTTTCTTTTTTAATTTTAACCTAACAATTCGATATTGTTCCATTTTCTATTACTTCATATGTCCCGATAAAGTTGTCACTTTTATAATTTAAATCATCTCACTTAAATTGTCACCTTCAAACAATCAACAATTATTTAAACTCATATTTTCTTTTCTACACTTTATTTTAATTTCTCAAAAAATAAAAATTAACTTTTCAAGTATAAAATTATCATTTGAATTTTTTATATCATTTTTACTAAAAAAATTTCTCCTTAAAATTCCGTAATAAGTCAATATCAGAATATTATTTATATTTGTTTTCTTAACTGTCCTTTTGATTTTACCCTAAAATAAAAAACTTATTTTTGATGTATGTTGATATAACTTCTCGCACTTTTTGTATTAAATTATTTGTGTTAATATTTTAAAATACATATTGTGCAAAAAAATTACACACCCCTCCTATAAAATTTAAATTTTGATTTTCAAATCTTAGCACCCTAAGTCTTAAACCTTAAGCCATAAACTCTAAATTTTAACTATGAACCATAAATTCTATACCCTACAGACTAAACCCCTAAATCCTAACCTAAAACTCTAAACCCTAAACCCTAAAATTAAAAGTTTATACAAGCTTATATATCAAAGTATTTTTCAAATTATATTTATATTTTAAAAAATTACACTCGAAATGAAATACAAACACTAATGCACTTAAAATAAAAATTTATACACTCGTGTGTGACCGAACTCGATAATTCGAAAAACATTCACATTCATTAAAAAAAGGTAAAATTTTGATATACAGGCTGTGTAAAACTAATTTTACAAAAGCCTATGTATTTATACTATAAAAACTCAAATCTTAAATTCCTAACATAACCCTAAAAAACTAAACCCTAAGATCTAAATCTTATACCCTAAATTCTAAACACTAACCTTAAATTCTAAATCCTACAACCTAAACCTCTAAATTTTAAACCTAAAATTAAAATCTTAATCCCTAAAACTAAAAGACAAGTGTAAACTAAAGTTTACACAACATGTCTATCAAAAAAAATTCTTAAAAAAAATAAGAATTTATATTGAGAAACAAAATTTTAAATTGATTTGAAATATCCCATCTTGGTTTGTCACATTATCTTGGAACAATACAATCAGTACGGATATATTGTTTTGTGGGATTTGTGTTTAATCTAATTTTTTAGAGTACGTACTTCGTTCAAAAAAATAATTTTTACAGTACATACTATTATTTACACATCAAGACAAATTTTTATAATTTTATAATTTCTAAATATATTTATTATTAATTTTGTATAAAAATAACTAACACCTTAGTATTGAAAAAAATAAAAAAATGATTAATACAAACTTAACAATTTATAATTTTTCGTTCATTTATTTTTATAAATTTTAATAATTTTATAATTTCTAAATATATTTATTATTAATTTTGTATAAAAATAACTAACACCTTAGTATTGAAAAAATAAAAAAAAATGATTAATACAAAGTTAACAATTTATAATTTTTTCGTTGATTGATTTAATTTTATAAATACTAAAAATTTGAAAATTAAATTCATTAAAAGAAATTTAAAATTTTTTCTAAAAATTTAAAATTTAAAATATCATTAGGTTAAGGATTAATTAGCCTTAAGTTTATGGATTAGAATATTCAACCAAGCGCCGCGAAACTCAGAAGTTGGAGCTGGGCCTATTCAAATTTGCCTACCCATTTGTCCAAAAAAAAAATGCCTTTCGAAACTATTAAACTTAAGTTCAAATATTAACTAAAATTTATAGCTTATATTTTGTTACAAAGTTCATGTAACTAAAATTTATAGCTTATATTTTGTTACAAAGTTCATGTAATTTTTTTGCAATACTCTTCTTTATAATATTTAAATTATAAATTTTTAACCTTAACATTATAAATTCTAAACACTAAATTATTCTAAACATAAATCTTCTATTCCAGACCCTATAATCTAAATCTCTATATTTTAAACCCTAAACTAAACTCTTAACCCCTAACTTTGACAAGAACATTGTGTATCTAATTTTTTTTTTCATTTTATTTTTTCATAGTCTTATAATCATTAAATCGTGTATGTTCACAATTTTCTTAATGTTTTAATATTGCATATATCTTACCTATAAAACTAATCAAATTCAAATCTCGTAAAATGATTATCTTTTTCACTTAAACTTCTCATCGAATTCAATTATATTTTAAGAATAATTAATGGTGAAATTACCTAGATATTGCACTAAATCCCCCCCCCCCAATATGGCACAAATTAGATTATTTCCACAAATATTGCACTTGCTACAGTAATTTTAAAGTCAGAATCATCAGAATTCATCTTTGAACAGTGTTTGAATTATTTTCAATAAAAAATCGTTACTGTTCAAATTAGTTGAAGTCAGAAGCAATCCTATTGGTGCAAGAACTGTTCAAAATCGGATTCTGATGATATCGTCTTTAATTTTTATTTTTGAAAATCATTGTTAAAAAATAGTTTCTAATGATTCTGACTTTAAAATTACTGTAGCAACTATAATATTAATAAAAATAATCTAACTTATACCATAATTGTAAAAAAGAAAAAATTAAATGTAATATTTAAATATTTCTCCATAATTAATGAATAATCAAAATATTTTAGAACCGGGAAGAAGAAAGGGGGGACAAAAATAAGGCAAAATTGGTTGGATATTATATCCAAGAAAAATATTTTAAAAACTACCGTATAGTTGAAATAATTTCGAAAACTATGGTGTTTTCAATAGTGAGGTCGGATTGCTTTCTAACCGACCTCATACCATTAAAAAAATTAAAAAAAAACTTGAAGAACCCTTGAAAGCAATCCGACCTCATGTGTAAAAAAAATTAATGTCCCCTTGAAAGCAATCCAACCTCATGGGGTTAAAAAAATATAATAAAAAAATGTTGAGGTCGGTGGGATTATCATCCGACCTCATGCTGGAATAATAAAAAAATTTAAGAGGACGGTGGGATTACCATCCGACCTCATGCAGGGCGTGGCAGTAGGTCACGGGTCATCGGGCAGGGCGCGGCAGCAGCAGGTCACGGGTCTGTGCAGGGTGAATGGGAAAAATGCATGCAATTTTCAAACCTAAATGCAGACCTATAGTCACGGGAAAAGGGTATATGAAATCTGAAAAGCAGATTCAAATTTTTGGAGAATGGGGTGGTGATTTATACTGATTGGATGGTGGGGCGGTGAGTTGAGTGATTGGTGTATGAATTTTTAGTTGTTAAATAGGGGTTGAAAGTTGAAAAATTTAGAAGAAAAGTTGTGAAGAAACTCAATGAAGAAGTAGAAGAAAGAAGAAGAGTTGAAGAAAATATTGTACGTTTTTAAGTTTATATATTTTATTTTTAAATTTAGTTCGAATATTTTTCTGTCAAATTGTAAACAAGATTTGAAGAAATTTGAAGAAGAAGAAGAAAGAAGATTTGAAGAAATTTTAGTTCGAATATTTTAGTGTCAAATTATAAACAAGTAAGTTGGCTTGTTTTTTATAAAAAAAAATATATTTATTAATATTTTAAAGTAGTAGTTACGATTAAATTTGGTGGTATTTGTTTTTACTAATATTTTCTTACTTGTCCTCTATGTAGCTTTGTTAGAAGCTGACTCAAATCCTATGTTGAGATTAGAAAATCGACACGTCTCTAGTGTTGCGGTTGATGATATGGTAAATTTTTTAAAAAAGTTAATTTGAGATTAGTATTATTTTATTTATTATTATTATTAAGAATTTGTTTTAATTTAATGCAGGCAACCGAGGAAATCTTCAAACATCATCTGAGCATGGGGAGTAATGAACCACACCCCGATATGACTGAATGGTTGCAAGAAGCGGGATTCTATCATGCCACATTTATTCGTGGCTACAAGCTGATTCTCGGTTTAATTACTGCACTAATTAAGCGCTGGAGACCAAAGACTCATACGTTTCACATGTCATGTGCAGAATGTACCATTACGCTTGAAGACGTGGTGATGTTAATCGGGGTCTCCATAAACGGGAGTCCATTGGTTAATGAGACAGAGAATTCATCTGAAAGGCTTTGCTATGATTACCTCAATAAGGTTCCAACTGGAACCGATATTAGAGGATCTCGTATTAAATTGAGCTGGTTGCAGAGAAAATTCAAGCTCGGTTGCAATAACACACCGCAAGAAATTAGTTGTGCGAGTCGAGCCTATATTTTACAGCTTATTGGGGGAATACTGATGCCGGATAAATCTGGAAACCTTGTTCACACACGGTATCTACCATATCTATCATCACCTTCAAAAGCTGCTAATTATAGTTGGGGATCAACAATATTAGCGTTCTTGTATCGTGAGTTGTGCAAGGCCGCTCAATTAGACAGTAATGGTGTAAATGCAAGGGGTATTGGTGGATGTATGTTGCTATTGCAAGCTTAGGCATGAGAACGACTTCTATTTTTTACACCAATTACTCGAAGTTCGAGAAATTTTCCTCTTGTCATTAGGTAATTTCTTTACTTTGATTTGGAAGTTTAAGTTTACAAGGTTTTAAAATTATTTTTTATCTACAAAATAATCAAACGACTGTTATTTGGATGTGTATGCAGATGGAATGCAAAAAAAGCTCATACAAGGTTAGCACACAACAATGTGAGAGTGCTTAGAGCTTGTATTGATTTATCTTGCAAAAATGAGGTATCAGAGTTAAGTTACTTTCACACGTTATATTTTTAATGTAAATAATTAATTTATTTTTAAAGTTAAATTTATTATTTTTTACAGTTTATTTGGAGGCCATACGCCAGTGGACGCGTAACCGTACCAGATGTAATGATGATTGATTCCTATCTCTGGTGTGCGGTTACACCGATGATCCATTTTGCTTGTGTGCAATACCAGTTCAGATATAGAGTCCTAAGACAGTTTGGCTTCCACCGACCATTTCGAGAGATCCACTGAATCATGACAGCAATCATGATAACCTACACTTTGTGGACTTTCGCGGTAAGGGACATCATACATGGGAAATAAAGCATCGAAAGTACGTTGAAAGGTGAAACAACATACGTGAACGATTGCCACCTCGCTTTGGAATGCAAGCCGATGATTTGGAGTCAGATAATTCAGAGTACATGATATTTTATCGAAATAATAGAAAGCCATACGTAACTACTGTGGATGAACGGCAACAATGCCGAGTATTTCTAAATAAATTTGGTGGTCGTAGTCAATCTTCTAAGTGTTCTGCGGGGCGAAGTCAAGAGGATGAATCTCACAGTGAATCTGGTACACTAGATATGTATGCCGGCACTCCTTCAAACACGGGTGAGAATCCAGCAATGGCGGGGAGCTCGTTTACCAATTCGGTGGATGACAACTTCTATCATCCGCAGCCACCCAGTTATCATCCAACAATGGGCGGGAGCTCGTTTACGAATCCGGTAGATGACAGCTTTTATCATTCGCAGCCACCCAGTTATCATCCAACAATGGGCGGGAGCTCGTTTGCGAATCCGGTAGATGATTGCTTTTATCATTCGCAGCCACCTAGTTATCATCCAACAATGGGCGGGAGCTCGAGTGTGAATATTCCTGAAGCATACGTTCCAGATTTTTATCATTCACAGTCACCTATTTATCATCCATCAATGGGCGGGAGTTCGGATGGGAATGTTTCTGGAGCATACGTACCATATTTTAATCATTCACAAACACCTATGTACCCGAGCTTTGGTGGAAACATAGAATATCAAGGGATAACAGATTTTATGGCGATTACGTCGATTAGCAGTCCCACGTTTTTACCACATAGTAGTGACTATGTGTTTGCAACGCCACCTCTTATGCATCGGGTGATTGATAATGATGATGATGAAGAGGAAGATGACGATGACGATGATGATGCATTTCAAAGATCGCAATGAGATCGATGACCACCACGCCGTTACGATTCGACCACATCCCTACATAGACAAAAATTGCATCGAAAATGACTTTATGTACTATGTATTTTGTCCAAAAATATTTTGCAATATTTGAATTTAATCCTAAAATAATTTACAATACTTGAATTTAGTCCAAAAACATTTCATTACCAAATTAAACACCGAACATGCACATAAACTACCACGAATAATTCATTACGAAAATAAACATCTCACCAAATGTTCATTCCAATACAAATATTAAAAAGAAAACTAGTTCTACCACGAATAGTGAATGAAATCACCAAAGCATTGCCATGTAATTCGGTCGATTTGGACATTTGTTTTTGGAATGTCTTGTACCCCTACATTCTGTACATCTATTTGGTTCTCTTGCCTCCCTGTAATGAAGATCCATACTAGTATGGATGCGAGTAGATGGAAGACGACCTTTTGGTTCTCTACGAAGTGCCAGATTCGGTAACCATTTGTCATGATCTAGTGGTGGCCAATATTGTATCGGTGGGAACTCTCATTTGTAAATATTTATTATCATGTGCAAGTTAAAGCATTCATCCGCAAAGCTGTACGGGTCAACCCCTTTAGACATACATATTGCGGTTGCATGCCTACATGGATATCGCTATGCCTGGAACTCACCACAGTCACACATCTTTACCTAAAATTCACTCGAAATGTTTGGCGGTGCCCTCCTTCGTTGTTGCGCAGGGAATCAACAACATCAAAAATCTGTCCATTTAGGTCGAACCCGTGAACAACCATATATCTTACCAGTTCCACGTTCTTTTTTATTTTTGTCACAAGATCGGGAGACCAGACTTGTCCCCTGTTTATCATAGCTTGAATTTCTGACCCTTTATCGGACCATACTTTAGCCAACCTGTAGTATGTCTCTCTCACCAAGCTAGCTATTAGGAGGTGACGTGTTCCTTTTAATACACCATTTATGCACTCTACAAGGTTGGATGTCATTTGCCCGTATCGTCGATCTTCATCATACGATTGGGTCCATCTATCCCTCTCTATACAGTTGGCCCACGCCCAAACATCTTCGTCGTACTCCATGTGTAAATTTGCCAACTTCCGCTCAAAATTTGGCTGTAGTAATTCGTATCCTGTTCCGTAATATATTGTTAGGCAAGAACGCAGTAGCATTGATAAAATTCATAACACATAAACAATCGAGTCTGAAAAATGAAAATTACTTACCTATGCCTAAAATCGCGCTGCGAAGGTGGGGTTTTTTTAAACCTTTCAATTACGTTCTTGCCAATATGGCGTACACAGTACACGAGATACGTATGTGAAGGTGTCCAGCGACTGTTTTCTCGATGAATTGTTGCTAAGATGCCTATTGCTCTATTTGAAATCAAGCAAACTCCATCTTCTCGAATAACATGTTCACGTAAATTACTTAAAAAGAATTTCCAAGAGTCCGCCGACTCTGTATCAACAATTACGAAGGCAATTGAAAATATATTTTGATTACCATCTTGTGTAACGGCAATCAACAGAACATGTTTGTATCTTCCATATAACCATGTACCATCAACTTGGACCATCTGTTTGCAAAATGAAAAGCCTTCGATACATGGCTTGAATGCCTAAAATAATTGGTGGAATATTTTCTTCCCTGGAAGAAGTTGACCTTCTCGATTGCATGCATTATTGTTTTTATACCTGAGTACAGTTCCCGGAATAAAATATACCATTGCTTGTAATAGTGTCGGTAATATATTGTTAGGCAAGAACGCAGTAGCATTGACAAAATTCATAACACATAAACAATCGAGTCTGAAAAAATGAAATTACTTACCCATGCCTAAAATCGCGCTGCGAAGGTGGGGTTTTTTCAACCTTTCAATTGCGTTCTTGCCAATATGGCGTACACAGTATGCGGGATATGCATGCGGAGGTGTCCACCGGCTATTTTCTCGATGAATTGTTGCCAAGATGCCTGTTGCTTTATTTGAAATCAAGCAAACTCCATCTTCTTGAATAATATGTTCACGTAAATTACTTAAAAAGAATTTCCAAGAGTCCGCCGACTCTGTATCAACAATTGCAAAGGCAATTGGAAATATATTTTGATTACCATCTTGTGTAACGGCAATCAACAGAACATGTTTGTATCTTCCATATAACCATGTACCATCAACTTGGACCATTTGTTTGCAAAATGGAAAGCCTTCGATACATTGCTTGAATGCCTAAAATAATTGGTGGAATATTTTCTTCCCTGGAAGAAGCTGACCTTCTCGGTTGCATGCATTCTTGTTTTTATACCTGAGTACAGTTCCCGGAATAAAATATACCATTGCTTGTAATAGTGTCGGTAGCTCATTGTATGACTTCTCGTAATTACCGTACACCTTTTTCAGTGCCTTATCCCTTGCATACCAACCCTTTCCATATTCTATTTGGTATTCAAATTGTTGCTTCATAGATGCCATAATCGTTGAAACAATAACCCTAGGATTTGCTTCAACCAACATCTTCACGTGGATACTTATTACATCGGAGTCCAACTTACGGTGATCTTGGTTTATTGAATTTCATAAACAAGTGTGTCCACCATTGTACTTTGTAATCTCCCAAGCAGTTATCCTCTGAAGTTTAGACACTTGAATCTTCCAATTACAATCTTCTCCATATTTAATACATTTCGCAAACATTGTTCTCGGAGTAGATTCTTTAACAGTAAAGTCTACATGGTTTCTAATAGAATACTTTTTAATTGCCAATGTGGCTTCTTTCTTATCTTTAAACTGCATCACAACCGATAATTCATTAGAGGAACCCAGACTTAATTGTGGCATCACCGGATATTTAGGTGCCCTCATTGCATCATAATCTATTAAGTTCATGTGAGCATGAGGTTCGTACCATGTAACCTCATCCCCACCCGACACGAACTCACCACCACCAAAAACAGGCTCATCACCAAGGTTATCACCACTCAAATCGGGATCTCTGGTTTCTTCATCTTCATCTTCAGTAGAATCAGCAAGCGTTTCTCCCCATCGGCCTTGGAGATTTTCAACGTCAATGCCAACACTGGGATCAACTGTCGGCTCAACCGTTGGGAACGTCGAAGGTCCGACATATGGATGAAATGCATCTGGTGTCCTACTTTCCAACAGAGCAACAAAACTGTCTCCAAACCTATATGGCTGGTCCTCAACCGCACTACCGAAGCCCAATTGAGAAGAACTTCCAAATAAATTTCTGGATGGGCCCGAGTCGTCATGTCTCCCACGCAACTTAGCATGTAACTCAACACTTCGAATACGTACTGAATCATGCTTTGCAATCATGAGTCCAACATCATCTGCATCTTTAAGAGCTATTGCAGAATATTTGACTGGATCATCACATGTCTTCCACCGGTAGCGCAAACGAACAATCTCAGCTTCTATTTTTCTTTCTATGTCATGCTTCAGCTCTAGAAGGGAAATGTTCTTTGAAAACCTCATCTTTGTAGTGTTTTCCGAGTCAAATACGATATCGATATCAGTTTTTACAATTTCTCCATCGTAATGGATAACGGCTGTAAACATGTTGCTCATTGTCTCTGCACGTTCAAAACCATATATATTTTTGAATCAAAATACATAAATCAGAATTATCATAATATTATATTGTTACGAATTTTTTTACCTAAACAACAAAATAAACATAAACAAAGAATCTACATATTCAAAATAAAATGTACAAATCAACTTACTAAAAATTTCTTCAAAACTTCTTCCACCACTTTGTTATTCTCCTTCTTCACTCAGTTTTTTTTCACTTTCTTCAACATTTACCTTTCACCTCACTTATTTAACACAAAAACACAATATTTCTTGAAAAATATACAGAAAAATTTTCGAACAAAATTTAAAAGCAAAATATATGAACTTCAAAACTTACAATATTTTCTTCAACTCCTCTTCTTTCTTTTACTTCTTCACCCAACTTCTTCAAAAATTTTGTTCTAAAATTCTCAACCCTTTCAACCCCTATTTAACAACTAAAAATTTATACCTGAATCACTCAACCCACCTCCCTATTCTCGAAAAAATTAAACATACTTTTCAGATTTCTAATACACCTATCCCATCATATCTTTTGTTTTTTTTCACTTTATTACCCGTGACCACACGCTGCACCCTCTGGGACTGGCATGAGGTCGGATGGTAATCCCACCACCCTCTTAATTTTTTTTATTATTCCAGCATGAGGTCGGATGGTAATCCCACCGACCTCAACATTTTTTATTATATTTTTTTAACCCCATGAGGTCGGATTGCTTTCAAGGGGTCTTCATGTTTTTTATTTTATTTTTTAATGGTATGAGGTCGGTTAGAAAGCAATCTGACTTCACTGTTGAAAACACCATAGTTTTCGAAATAATTTCAACTATACGATAGTTTTTAAAATATTTTTCTTGGATATAATATCCAACCAATTTTGCCCAAAAATAAGCACCATCATAAATCACTTTTAACAATGACACGTAAATGGAATCTGAGCTTTATGATTGAAGGAGATGGCCCACTTGAAGAGAAGTTGCCAAATTCAAGCAGTCCTCCCCTAGATGATTTTAGGATGAGACAGTCTAAAATAAGGCTAAAATGAATTTATACAGAAATTTTTATATAAATAATAAAAATTTTGATACTGACGTTTATGTACATACATAAATACTTATAAAATCGGTAAATATTTTTGTATATACCGAAATTTCTATTATTTTTGTAAGAATTTCTGTATATACATAAAAGTCGATACTGAAATTCTTATCATTTTATAAGAATTTCTATATAGTCTCATTTTAGTTTCATTTTAAACACCTCATTTTAGAAAAACCAGTCCTCCCTGTGCTTGTTGTCCCCTTCCGCAATCCACACTTGCAATGCAATCTCAAGGGGTTAAGGACATTTGTAGGACCCTTGGATCCTATTTTGACCAAAGTAAGACCTTAAATTTTATTATGCCCGAACTAACACCCTTACAGTAAATTCGCCGTAGACAGCGAGTTCAAATAAAATAGTAATTATTTTTAAAAAAAATCATGTTTTAACTTAATTAATCGCATTGGCGGATGATTAGTAAATCCAAATTTGGAACTCGCCGTGTATGCATAGCGAGTTTCAATTAAATTTTTTAAAATCAATTTTTTTACTAAAGGATGAAAATGAAAAAAATTAAACTCGCCTAGCATGCACGACGAGTTCCAATTAAAATTTGTTAATCATTCGTTAAATACGATTAATTAAATTAAAATACGAAGAAAATTTCTTTTGAAATTTTTTGGAACTCACCGTAGCTCTACGACGAGTTTACATTTTTTTAAATAAAATTATATTTTATTTGAACACAACGAGTTCACTATAATAATACTAATTTAGGCATAATAAAATTTGAGGTCTTATTTTGGTCAAAATATGACCTAAGGGTCCTACAAATGTCCTTAAGCCACTCTCAAGATGAGAAAAATACCTAACAACCAATGCAAGATTAATTCCACCGTATGTTCAGTTGTTCACAAATATTCCACGCAAATAAAACTGTTGTTGTGAAATTTACAGAAACGATTTTTCAACATCTTTAAATTATTTTATAATAATAATGAGTAATGAGAATTTATATTAGTATGTTATTAGTACATGAATAATAATAGAGTTTAGGGATTTTTTTAGGGTGTAGGATTTATGTGTTTAGGTGTAAGGGTAGAATTTAGGGATGGTGGTTAAAATTTAGGGTTTATGGTTAGAATTTAAGGTTTATAGGTTAAAACTTAAATCCTCACCATATTACCCTAAACTATAAATTCTAATCACCATCACTAAATTCTAAACCCTACACCCTAAACGAAGTCCCTAAACCCTAAAACTAAGGCGCCTGTGAAAACTTTACTTTCCACTACCAGTGTATTGAATATAATCTATAATAATATCGATAATTATTTGATACACTGGCAGTTTTAGTTTCTACAAGCGCCTTAATTTTAGGGTTTATGGATTTAATTTAGGTTGTATAGTATAGGTTTAGTAGTTTAGAATTTAGGATTGTGAATAAAATTTATGGTTTAGGGTTAGAATTTAGGGTTTATAGGTTAAAACCTAAATCCTCAATATATTACACTAAAACCTAAACCCTAACCCTAACCCTAACCCTAACCACTAAATTGTAACCATTGCCCCTAAATAATAAACCCCTATACCTAAACTCATAAACCCTACACCCTAAACTAAGTCCCTAAAGCCCGCCAGTGTATTGGATATAAATCCTAATAATATATCATTTTAAAAAAATAGTTTCATTTTTAAATATGGATTATTATCCTATACACTGGCAGTGAAAACTTTTAGTTTCTACAAGCGCCTTAGTTTTATAGTTTAGGGACTTAGAGGGTGTAGGTTTTAGAGGTTTAGGTGTAAGGGTTTAGAATTTAGGAATAGTGGTTAGAATTTAGGATTTGGGGTTAGAATTTAGGGTTTAGAGGTTGGGGTTTAGTTTTTAGGGTAATATGGTTATTGTAACAATGGGGAGTCGCCAACAATCTTTTTTAAATTTATTTAGGTGAGATTGGATCACATGAAAACCCGATCATTTTAATAAAACATGTTTTTGTCGTTTTTATTAAAACAACGAGTTTTGGTCTGCGAAACCAGAAAAATAGGTCCGGGAGTCGGTTACGCGTGGGGAAGGGTGAGCACCCCCACAACGCCAAAAAATTGGTACCTAGTCGATTACGTATTGCTTTAACGATGGAAATTATGAATTCGAATTTAATTTATAAATTTGTGATCCCTTGAAATATTTAGAAGAATGTTTGTGTGTAAAAAAAAAGAATTTACACCCCAACACCCGAGCATAATTTTCGTTAAATTCATGAATAAAGGGAATCTATTTTGAAATCTATAATTTAGAATTAAAGAAATATTTTGCGATAGAGATTAACGGAAAACGGCATCCCTATGCTCGGGGTACGTTTTTCAAGATAATCCCTAATAAAAAAATCGCTTGATTTAAAATTCGATTAAAAAGAACACAATATATATATATATATAAAGTAATACATATATTTTAATAATAAGTAATTGATGTATAATAGTAACAATAATAACGATAATAATATACGTGAAATAATAATAATAATATAGTAGTAATTACTAATATAATCCTATATATATAATAATATGATATAAATATTAGTAAAATAATGATAATAAAATAATAATAACGACATGAAGTAGGTTAATAATAATATATAACAATTGTCACGGCCCAAATCTTTTGGTCCGAGACAGTTGCGCAAGGATCCGCCCATGAGGTTCAAAGCGGATCATCGGACTTGCCAAGACCACCAGACTTGGCCCAACACTTGGAGAATGCTAGAGAGCCCGATCACACTTGCTCTTCGAAAATGGCAGGAGACAAGAAGTCAAACGAGGAATCTTGCCATATCGGGTGTGATCAACTAACTGAGGAAAGAAACCTACTAATTGATGTAATTAGGTAGGATTTGATACTCTTTCCTAGATTAGAGATTCTTGTAAGGATTTGGGCTAATCCTGGCCATCCATGTAAATCGATCCGGACCATTGATTGAGTGGGAGCTCAACTATAAATAGAGAGCTTCCCACTCTCATTTGTATCATCCATCATCCAATCATCCAACTCATTCCATTCATTCTCTCATTTGAGAAGAGTAATAAGACTCTGAGGCATTTACTCTATTTCTCCTCTTGTTCTTTCAATTGTCTTCGTTCCCAAAGCTCTTCGAGCTAGTTGCCTCTCGAGTGGCCAAGAGTAGCCACCATAGTGCTTAAAGCGCTTCCGCATCCATCGAAGCCTGGAGGGCTTGTCCGAGCCGTTGCCGAGCAGGAGTACTCGCAAGGCTGGTTGAAGGCTTACTTAGGCGCGGGAATCGACCGATTAGCGTCAAGGGCGTCTAAGGCTGCACGGATCACTAGGGTTGAGCCCTAGCCCCGTGACAAGTGGTATCAGAGCGAGACGAGGGAGCTTGCGTTCGAGCCTACTTGGTGTTGCAGTCAAGCTAGGCGAGGATTTGCGTTCGAACTAGTCAGAGTGAACAAGCTAGTTCGTGGCAAAGAAGTGACCGAGATGGCATCAGAATGGAGAAAAATGACAATGAACGAGGTAAAAGATTTCATTGAAGAACTTGATGATAGAACATTAACTCACAGGTCTCAGATAGAGGACTTGTCCAAGAAGGTGGATTCTTTCAAGAAAGAAATCGCCAAAGAGACCCGAGAATCTCTCAACTTGACGATTGAACAGATCAAACGTCATTCCGAGGGATTACCGCTGTTGACAAAGAGGGTATGTAGGCTTGAAGTATCCGAAGAGGAAGCCAAGCAAACCCAAGGTGTTTTCGAGTCCCGCCTTAACCAAGTGGAGTCCATGGAGGGCCGGTTCAAGGACGAGACGCGAAGACTTCTCAATGAGTTGGTGAATGTTCGACAGAGTAATGCTTGCGAAGCCGAGGTGAAGGCTTTGCGGATCGAGGTGAATGAGCTCAAGGAAGAGCTACTCAGTTGCAAGAGTGCAATGAGTGAATGGGGTGCGCTTGCCACCATCTTCGAGGGACTTAGGCCTGGGGCGAAGCTTGCATTGGAGCAAGGAGGTGCCCAGATTCAGGAGGCCAACGATGCGGCCGAGTTGCTGACCGAGCCTGCGAGAGACAAGGTAGTCAGTGCCGAGACGTCCAAGCCCACGACGAGTGACTGTGGGAATGGCGAGGCTAAGTCCGTGCCAAAGAAGAAGGCGGGTAGAAAGATGAAGTGCTACTTCTGCGATGGCCCACATATGATAAGGAGCTGTCCCGAGAAGAATCGCCTTGCTGCACTCATCAAGAGAGAAGATGAGCCAGAAGGGGAAGTAGTGCGACTTGGCGCAATTGCGAGTGTCAATAAGCCAAGGGAAATCCAAGGTGTGACTACAAGTGCCAAAGTAGTCAAGCCAAGGTCGAGCCACGGTGCGATAGCAAACGAGAAAGCCGTCAAGCCGAGGGTGAAGAAGAAGCAATTGGAGTGCTACCAGTGTAAGGGGCCTCACAAGTTGTGGAGATGCCCAGTTCGAGCCAAGGAGTCCAAGATAAGGGACAAGCCCGAGGGAAACGAGGCTACAAAGCTTGGTTCGAAGCCGTCTAGTTCTGCCAAGGCCAAGGGAGACCGAAAGCAGAAAAAGGTGAACATGTCTAGGAAGGCTAGGAGAGAGCTTACCGAGGATGTTCGGGGAAAGAACATCGCTTTTGAGACCAATGGAGCGTCGAAGGGGGCTAAGCCGAGGGACATTACAACCTTGGAGACATCACCTATGGGCAAGGTGGGGATCGAGCGAAGGACTTCGGGGAAGAAGTGCCAACGCAAGAGGAAGCACCGAACTTCGAGGAAGAAGGTTCGATGCAAGAAGAGTGCACCAAACTTCAAGTCAGAGGGGCGAGTGCAACAAGGGGCAACGGACCTTGGGCAAAAGGTGCCGATGCGTGCAAAGAACTTCAATGAGGGAGGTTCGATGCAAAGGGGGCCAGACTTCGTGGAGACAGAAGGGCTGACCCATTTTGGAGTAAATGCAACCGAGAGAAAGGTACATCTCAAACACAACTCTAGTGTTTTTGAGTTTGATTTGCCGAGTTTGATGAGCGTAGGTCGAGTTGGACCTAACCATCGGAGCGGAGGAGACAAAGCTTGGAAGGGACCTTTCAGAGTTCTAAGGAGCCAAACTGATGGGCTGACGAGTCTGAGAGTTCGTCCGGTGTTCAACGTGGTGACACCCAAGACTTGCCCGCGGGATCAAGGCAAACCAAGGCTTGTAGGAGAAAGCTCCTACATCGGCAATGTACCCGAAGGCGTCATAGCACGCGACATCACTTGGCGGGAAGAGTCGGAGCGAGCAGTCCTTATGGGGGGACATGAGCAAGCCGAGACGTCGAGTAGCCACCAAGACGATGTGAGTAATGGTGCAGAGGATCGAAGGATTCCAAGGCGGCAGGAGCCGAGGCGAGCAGTTCATATGGGGGAACAGCACCAAGCCGAGGCAACAAGTAGCAGCATCCAAGGTAGCCCTACCCAGGATCGTTCTAGTGTAGCGACGAGGGCGTCGCCAAGTTCAATGGGGGAGAATGTCACGGCCCAAATCTTTTGGTCCGAGACAGTTGCGCAAGGATCCGCCCATGAGGTTCAAAGCGGATCATCGGACTTGCCAAGACCACCAGACTTGGCCCAACACTTGGAGAATGCTAGAGAGCCCGATCACACTTGCTCTTCGAAAATGGCAGGAGACAAGAAGTCAAACGAGGAATCTTGCCATATCGGGTGTGATCAACTAACTGAGGAAAGAAACCTACTAATTGATATAATTAGGTAGGATTTGATACTCTTTCCTAGATTAGAGATTCTTGTAAGGATTTGGGCTAATCCTGGCCATCCATGTAAATCGATCCGGACCATTGATTGAGTGGGAGCTCAACTATAAATAGAGAGCTTCCCACTCTCATTTGTATCATCCATCATCCAATCATCCAACTCATTCCATTCATTCTCTCATTTGAGAAGAGTAATAAGACTATGAGGCATTTACTCTATTTCTCCTCTTGTTCTTTCAATTGTCTTCGTTCCCAAAGCTCTTCGAGCTAGTTGCCTCTCGAGTGGCCAAGAGTAGCCACCATAGTGCTTAAAGCGCTTCCGCATCCATCGAAGCCTAGAGGGCTTGTCCGAGCCGTTGCCGAGCAGGAGTACTCGCAAGGCTGGTTGAAGGCTTACTTAGGCGCGGAAATCGACCGATTAGCATCAAGGGCGTCTAAGGCTGCACGGATCACTAGGGTTGAGCCCTAGCCCCGTGACACAATATTGTGTACAATAATAATAATATCAGTGTAACATATAATAACTAATAAACGACATATTATCTAATATATAATACAAAATCTAATAATAAAATTAATAATAGCATTAATAATACGTGATACTAATGATAAGTAACGACAACAATTAATATTAACTAAAAAAGTGACTGAAATGGAATAAGGTAAAAAATGAAATACGAAAATATAAAGGATACAAAAGTAGAGGGACCCAAGCTGCAATTCTCCCATTTTCATTAAAATTGCGCGGATCTTCCCCTCGGGTCGGGTCAGAGCGCGGGTTACAAGCTTCAAAATGGCGTCGTTTCAGTAAGGGCATAAATACCCTCTTTTGCCCCCCAAAAAATTCATTTGCACAGATATATAAAAAACACTCATATTCTCTCAACTCTTCTCCCCTCACTCTCTGTCGTCGACTAGTCACTGCCCAAGGTTCGTCGTGGGCCGCCGTTCGTCGGCGCCGGATAACTGTCGCCGAACGGTGGCCAAAGTTCATGCCAGAGATGGGTTTGGTTCGGATTTGGGTCCTAAACACGGTTTTAAGGTTAGTTTCTCCTAAATCGCCCCTATTTTTCTCTGATCTTAATAAAACCGAAAGGTTTTTGGTTATATTTACCTTTTCTATTTTGTTTTTTTCACTTTGGTTTTTGCATCGATCTTTGTTTTGTAGATTGAAATCCCTTACTGTTTTTTTCTCTCCCCCTTTTTCTTTGCTTCCGATTTAAACCTTTATATAGAGCTCTCGGATTTGAGTGAGGTGTAAAGCAAATGGACATGTAGTGGTCGGATGTGGCTGGGTTCGGGAGGTGGAGATAGTGACGAGGCAGAAACGGATGAGGATATGGGGTTTAAAAGGGAATAAAAGCGGTGGTGGCAGAGGAATAATCATTTGGGTAAGTGTTTTTTTAAGGTTTTGTTTTGGTTTAATTAGGATTTGACTTGGGTTTGGTTGGGATCTAATTTGGGGTTTGATGGTTGTGTCGGTATGGGCTGTTGGAGCCGGCGAAGCTGACGACGACGTGTATGGATTGCGACAGCGGCTTAAGGTTTCTAGGGTTAGTTTAGGTTTAGGTTTAGTTTGGGTAATGGGCTATTGGGTTGTACATGGGTTAATGGGTTTTATGGGTCTGGTGGGTTATTTGAATTTGGATATTGGATGGATATAGGTTGTAATATATATAGGCTCAAAGGCCCGAAATAAAATGTGTTACTACATTTATGATTTAGGTTTTAACTTAAATTATAACCCCAAACTATAAATTTTAACCATTATCCTTAAATTCTAAACCCATACACATAAACTCTAAACCCTAACCTTAAACTAAGACCCAAAACCTTAAAACTAAGGCGCTTGTGAAAACTTTCACTTTCCACCGCCAGTGTATGAAATAATTGTTGGAGTATGCCTAAAGACCAATCATGAGATAGTTGTAAAAGACATACTTATTTTATCTTGTTTATTAATATAAAGTCATTATTATTATTATTTCAGTCTTAGTCTGTGTATCTATAAATAATCTGAATTATAATAAAGTCCTTAGAATAATATATTATTCTTGAATGTCCTTAGTCAAGAATTATTGTGGGATTGAACAACAATAATGTATTAAGACTAATATGTAGTTGATTGATGACAAAGTGTTGTCATTGACATGGAGATGTCAAAATAAATACATAAGTATTTGTTAGGGAACAACATACTGGATTGACCCGCTATGAGCATGTTTCTTGGATTATTATGTGATAGTCACAACATTGCTTATGGCGATAACTACATGTATGATCCTTAGATTTGAGATCATCATTATTTCAACATCGTGAGTGACATATTTTGATACGGTCAAACGTGTATCGTAACTGACTACACTATAAAGACTAATATTGGATATGTCATAATCCATGTAGCAAAATATGGTTGATCAAGATAGGATTTGTCCCTCCTACATAATAGGAGTAACATCATAGGCCACTTGATTGAGTGAGACTATAAAATGAATGGCGATGCTCGAATAAATTGATATGAGATATCATAGTTATTCGTTTATAATAGCCTACTCAATATATCAAGAAACATTAGATGGACTATACAAGTGTGACTAATCCATGACTTGTGTCCGATCTAGATATGAGGACAAAAGGATGAAATACATAAAAGAAGTTAATCACGGAAAAAGGTTAAATCGAACCACGATTTCATGTAACTTAGGTAGCAATGATGTATTGCTAGATGCCACTCGTTGCTTGTAATATTAGAATTGTTCTGGATATTACTGCTAATGTTACATGACCCTACAAGGGTCACACCCTATGATTGAAACGAACAAATATCAACTAGATAGCATGTGTACAAACATGTTGTACATGTAATTAGTGAGAAACTGAAATTGTTATAATTATTGTAATTATGGATAATTTCATTTATATATATATATATGTTAATATTTGATAAGTTATTGTAATTATCAAATATTATTAAAGTATATATATAAAAGAAACCTAATTAAAGTAGAATCAGATTCTACATATTTAATTATATTCGGTTAAATATATTGTATATTTAAAGAATTTGAATTTAATTAGAATTAGATTTTAAAATGCTATATAAAGGAATAAGGTCTAGCAACCATTTATCCATCCTTTTCAAAATCCTCTCTAAACAGTTAGAGAAGAGAAAATTTGTTCGTTTTATTCAGGTAGACTACGTAGAGGTCAGAACACTGTTGTGACGACTCGAATTCGATTTGGGTTCTCCTATACTCGCTGCGAAATTCTAGATTGGTTGAGGTAATGTTTTTCATCCTTTATCACCCCGAATTCGTCCCTTGTACATGGATCACTGGTGGATTACGCCGGATAATTTTTCTGTTGCGCCATGGGGTGTACCAGCGTTTCCCAACAATAATTACCTTTTAATTTTTTTGAACAATGGCATCTGAATTTTATTAATCACCATGAAAAATAATACAATACAATGCATCAAAAAGAGAAAAAAGGGACAAGTCCACTAAAAGTCTCTTACAATGGTGCAAAGAAAAACAAACACTTCCATCGAGATTAACATACCAAAATCCATAAACCTTCCTGAATTTTCTTGTTTCTATCCAAACGAGACGATTTACGGGGTAAAAAATGAGTGGTGAGCGAACCAAACTATTAGGCAGATTGCTCCACTACCCAGGTCCGGTTACATCAGCAACCAACCATTAATTGAGTGGGGATCTGTCATTCTAAGACTACCGACAGAACCATAATCAGAGATCAGCGTCGTGAAGATATCTGTACGAGTACCAACCGACCGCTAAGGTATGCTGAAATCATGACACAAGGACAGATGAAACGAACTACAAAAAAGTTTAAAAAAAGCGTCACAAGGACAGAGGAAACGCGTGCCACAAACGCATATATTCTTATTAGAATATGAAAAATAAAAAAATAATAGGCCCGGTAGTCAACACCAATACTAAAATTTGTTGTCAACTACCAATCAAATAAAAAAATAAAATTACGGATAGTAAAGATTTAAAAGAGAGCGGCTAGTTTAAAAAACTAACAAAAGTCAAATAATGTGAAGTTGTAATTACCCTTTAATTACTTTTGGTAATAACCATCCATTTATGACTAAAACGAAAAATCTTCATTAAGAAAATGTCGGCATCGAAGAAGTAAAGTTTTTCTTGTTAGAATTAAACCATAACTAAATATGAAATCTAAACCCAAGATCTATCATGTCAAATCATCAAGAACAATAAACTGAATGAACTGAATTGCGGAAGCGTACCTGAATTAATCGATAGACTGAAAACCTTGAATCTTGATGTTGAAATCCAAATCTTTGGTATTGATCTTCCAAGAAGATAGGTTTTCTCTTGACGTAAAACTCTCTGACGGGGAAGGAGAGAAAAACAAGTTAACCTATTTCTTGGGGACCACTACCTCTTTATATAGTTGATTATTAAATCAACTATTAAATATTTATAAGTCTGCCCCTCATTGAATTATAAATATATCTTACAAAGATCTACACTTTTATTTCCATGACATTTTAATACCCATGACACGCCTAACATAATTGGTCACTTAATTTGTGTCATACTTTAAAATAGCAATATACATTATACATATGTGCCCACTATTACGAATTTTAATCCAACAATCTCCCACTTGGGCAACATATGTTTCCTGACAAATGTATAACCTTATGAGCTCAAAATTTGCTATTATATAATAGGTATTCTCAGAACAATCTCGTCCATCAACTATATCCATATAGGATCAAAGCAGCCTTTGTCGTATCAATCATGACAAGACCCATCAATGGTCACGTATACAAATATAGTCAAATGACATAGATCAATCATGGACGCGTAGCATGGAAAATTACATGAAATGTGAACCAAACATGTCTATTTCCAACTGGTCCTCCTAAACCTTAGTGAGATCAAACTTTACTGAATTCAGAGTGTGCATAAACCAAAAAGAACTTTATTTCTGCAGAAAATAATCTTAAAATAACTTTAGACCAAAATAACCAAATTGTGTCTAAACCAAATGAGCATTTTTCAAAATTACAAACTCCCACTAAAACTGAATATCTTTATATAACATTACACCCACATGAGTAGTGTGCTCATGAAAGACCTAGGGTGATAGTTTCTTAATAAGCGCAAAATATGGAGTTTGTACCAACATGCTCTATAGACACACAATCACTCAAATTTTCTTTAACAACTAGGAACTTAATATTTATGTGCTTCAAATTTAAAGTGTTCCTATTGTTTATAGAATAAATGAATGCATATTTATTGTCACAAAATAACCGAAGTGATCTTTCTATTCAATCTATAATTAGCAGCCCATGTGACAAAATTCTTTTGCATCAATATTCTAATAGAATCGAAGTCTGTAAACTTAATGATCTCTAACTTACCAGAACTCCGATATGTGAGCATGTAATTTTTTTTTCTCTAAACATATCTCATAACCCTATTGCTGCTATCTAATGGTTCAAACTAGAATTGCTTAAATATCTGTCTAACATTCTAACAATGTACGCAATATCCGAACGCATACATACTTGAGCATAAATTAAATTCTCAATAGATTATGCACTTGGAATCTTTTGTATTTTTTTTAATTTCAAGGTTGCTTTTAGGGCATTGAGTAAGACTAAATTTGTCTTCTTTAGTAATATGAGTATCACTTGGTTTACTCCTACTGAACTGTAGTATATAGAATTGTGAACCAAATTTATCTCAAAACCAAATGAGATAAACAATATGAAATTTATAATTTCGTTAATGAGAGTCCAACTTAAGCTCATAGATGAATTTCTTTAATTTACATATCATTTATTTTGTATCATTAGACACAAATCTATGATTGTACCATATAATTTGTTTCTTCAATATCACCATTGAAAAACACAAGCATAACATCCATCTTATGTAGCTCAAGATTAAAATAAGCAATAAGTGTCATGATTATCTTAAAAGATTCTTTCAATAAAACTTGAGAGAAAGTCTCCACAAAATCAATGTCTTCTTTTAGAGTATATCCTTTAGATACAAGACATGCCTTATACTTGTCCACATTATCATTTGCATCCCTCTTGGTTTTAAATATCCATTTACAACCAATTGGTTTGCACCTTCACATAATGAGACAAGTTCCTAAACTTTATTGTCTTGCATAAAATTATACTCTTCTTGAATGACATCAATCCACTTTTGGGAGTCAAAACTTTTATGATTTGATAAAAAATGATTGAATCATTTTCTATCATTCCATTATTATCCTTATTTTCTTGAATAAATACAAAGTAATAATCTAGAATAGTATTTCTCCTTCCTCTCGTGGATATCTTTAATGACACTTATTTTTTAAGGTTGTTGAGTTTGTTCTTCTGAAACAATTACCTTATCTTGAATGGGAGTTGTTCAACATTGTTTTGCTGAGGTACTTGATTCACTTCTTGATTAATGATAGGTGTAAAAACCTAAACATCATTAAAAGTGATAGTATGAATTAAATTATAATTCAACTTCCCTCAATAGCAATGTATCTAACCTTATTTCTCCTCCAAACTCAACATCCTAAAAATGTTATAAACCTCTCCTTAAAATAATCCTTATTGTGGAATCATAAAATTTACAGCCCATGGATCACTCAAAATAACCGAAGTAGTTGCTCACTTTTGAAGTTTAATTTCTTCACATGTGTCCTAACTTATACAAAAGAATCAATACTTTGTAACTTATTGTTGTTTCTTTTGATTAGGACCTTTAGCAACTTTATTCTAATATATTTTTTTATTGCCCTTATTCTTAGAGACACTAACTGAATGAGCACTAACCGAATGAGTACTTTTACAATTATAATGCTTCAACTTTTCTTCCTCTTTAACACAATTAGAAATAAGCTCATTTATAGTTTATTTCTCCTTTTGAAAATTGTAACTAATTTTGAATTGGTTAAACTGTATAGGAAGCGATACCAAAATCATAAGAACAAACAATTGTTAGAAAGTTCGATCTTATGTAGCTTAAGTTTTGAAGCAATATTAAATATTTTCATAATATACTCCCTCACATTTCCTTGATCTTTATACTTCATAGACATCAAGTAAGTCAAAAGTAACGTCATAGCCTTAACATTTTTTAATAAAATGTTTCTCAAATTTATCAAGGAAACCCTTAGTATGAGTAATATCTTTAGATTTGTGCTCCTAAAGAATTCTAGAATGTTGTACTTTATGATCATTAAAATCATGCAATTTGAACGAACTCACATCTCAAAATCCCTTTTATAGGTGCTTACCGCCATGAGAGGTGCGAGTTGTTCTTCCTTAGTGCAAGGTCTATGTTCATACAACCAAATACTTTATGTAAGTGTCTTTTCTATTCCTTGAAACTAGTTTCACTAAACATGAGTGTAGAATGTATTTAATGATATTGTAACAAAGAAGATAAATTACCTAAATATAGAACAAAATAAGCAAATAAAATAAAAACAAGCCCACATAAATATTCATAAGTAAACAAATAAATTCAAAATAATGGCTAGTTCCCCTCAAGATACCAATCACAACATTAATATCAAGTCTTTGGACAAGAATATTAATAATGTAAAGCGGTACTCTTGTTGTAGCAATCAAACATTGACAATAAACTATGTCAAACAATAGATTAATCTTTGGACTAACGTATTGCTTACATAAAATACCTTATAATTGTCACACATTTATCGCCACAGTTGTCGTTGTAATTCTGCCAAATATTAACTTTCCTTTGGACCAATTAATAAACGCATGAATTACAAAAACCCATAATTATCTTAATATTTTAAATAAACTAATATACACAAAAGCGGTCACTTTGGTGACATTATGTTTCAATTAATCCATTAAAATATTAGACATCCGAAACCAAAATATGAATTTAATTGTTTCAAAATATTTATCTTAATTTTATCTTTCAATCAAATTAAAAGATAACCAAAATAATAATAAATTTGAATAAAGGTAAACCTCATATCAAGATACCAGACACTCCATTAATATTTCATCTTTGGACAAAATATTAACTTGTAAATGATATCTTGGTACAGTAATCAAACATTGATAATAAGAACATGTCAAACAAAAATCTTCCTTTGGGCCGTTTTATTGCTCACATATTAAACTGAATAATTATCATATGTTTATTACCACAGTTGCACATGTAATAATGTTAGTTATTAACCTTCCTTTGGGCCGATTAATACTAACATAATCCGACTTACACGCACAAAACCTTCTATATTTTAAAATAAAATAATTTTCACAATAGGGGTCACTTTGGTGACTTAATGTTTCAATTAATTTATCTCAAAATATATACCATAAATATACCGATATTCAAATTTAAAATTTTGTAATAGTCAAAACTAAAATTTCTGATAACATTTAAGTTTCCGAAATAACCCGAAATAAGGTTGTTTGAATGGGGCTATCAGAATTCAAAGAACCGAAATCTTTGACTGTTCTTCAAAAATTCCTTAAATATGCATTTATTAAAATTTTAGATATAAACTTAAAGCAAGATTTATAAATCATTAAAATAAATGCATTCAAACCTAAATTTCATATCCAAAACTTGAAATCAAAATAATCAATCTTTAACTAAAGGTCCAAGAAAGCAGAAGTATCATATAAATGAATAATTCATAAAATGATCACATTAAACTTTAATATATATCCATAATAACCTAATGATCAAAATTGAAATTTTTTGATCAAACCGAATATAGGATATGAATTTCATAAGATTAATGGCATGCTTTCCAAAACCAAAACCAAATGTATATTAACATTAATGACATGATTAAGCCAAATGTGAAACAAATTTAAGCCAAATGTTATGTACAAAACTAAATAAGTTTCAACAAATTTAACCATAATTTATTAGACTAATCCGAATATAAAGCTTCGAGAGCTAACCTCATTATAAAGTTTTCAAGTCACCGTAAATTTACCACAATAAAACTCGAGTCAAATTTTTTTTTTTGAATTACTAACGATCAAAACTAAAATTTTGATCCAACCAAATTGAATATATATCTTAAATCAAATATATATTTCATAACTTTATTTACTATATGCAATTGTTAAAGCAAAAGCAATACAAAAAAATAGGGGCATAATCATATTCTGGAAACAGTTTAATATTACTAATGAATGCCCAAAAAATGATTAGACACTTATATTAATGAGCATTAAAACCTAAATTCAACAGAGATTGCTTATGCTATTGTATTGATTCTAAATGTTAGAATCCATTAAATTGAAAACCCAAATTGTGAATTGCCGATTAATAGAACAATCAACGACAAAACTCAAAATCCAAATTGCCGATGAATAAGGGTTATCGAATAAAGGTTATCACACATAAGGGTAATCGTAAAAATTAAAAACATTCAAAATATTAAACCCTAATTCATGCAAAACAAAACTCAAAGATATAGATCCAATCATTATACGGGAGATTTAATCCCACTAATCATAAACCCAAAATTTTGATATCATGAAAAACAAAACATGTATGCACCGCAGAATGACACAAGTGCAAACCTGATTTCCTTCATTAATTCTCGTTTCAATTACTTAGCCATATCAAAATTATTCGAAAAGGTGTTATATTACAACAGTCGGAGAATACCCCAAATCATAGAGTTGCTTCGTATCAAAACAAACGTCATCAGATTAAATTATCACATAATCTTTGAGAAAACCTAAAATCTTTGGTATTAATATTTAAAGATTCAACATTAATCTTTAATCCAAATACCAAACCTATAAAATCTTAAGAACGAATCAATCTATTCTCAATGATTCAACATGACGAGTCGCTGATGCCACTTGTTAGAATTAAACCATAACTAAATATGAAATCTAAACCCAAGATCTATCATGTCAAATCATCAAGAACAATAAACTGAATGAACTGAATTGCGGAAGCGTACCTGAATTAATCGATAGACTGAAAACCTTGAATCTTGATGTTGAAATCCAAATCTTTGGTATTGATCTTCCAAGAAGATAGGTTTTCTCTTGACGTAAAACTCTCTGACGGGGAAGGAGAGAAAAACAAGTTAACCTATTTCTTGGGGACCACTACCTCTTTATATAGTTGATTATTAAATCAACTATTAAATATTTATAAGTCTGCCCCTCATTGAATTATAAATATATCTTACGGTATCTACACTTTTATTTCCATGACATTTTAATACCCATGACACGCCTAACATAATTGGTCACTTAATTTGTGTCATACTTTAAAATAGCAATATACATTATACATATGTGCCCACTATTACGGATTTTAATCCAACATTTTTTCCTGGTAATAAAGAGGAGCGAGACAAATCCCCAATAGCTAGAGCTCAGCTGGGATATATCGCGTGGAAGATGTGAAGCTTTATGTTTCACTAAGAAGATTTTTTAAAACAATATTTTTTTTAATAATTCTTACTTAAGAGAGAAGAAGAAAAAATTTACTTATATTGAGTTTAAAATCTACAACCTAAAAGATAAGAAGTGTTAACTTTAAAATTTTTAAGCATGCTCTAAAAATTGTTGACATATTAAAATGCACCCTTAATTTAAGAATTAAAATAATATTTTAATTCTATTAAGAAAAATAATGTTTTAATCGGATTGAATGATGTTAGATTTAAATATCAGTACAAAATATTGGGCAGCTCTTGGATTGATATTGTTTGCAACAAAAAAGAAAGATAAAATGAGCCAGTTAGCTTAAACCAAATTAACTAGACAAGGTGCACCTCTGCCAGCTATAATATACATATATTCCATTTTCGAAGTACATTTATCACCGGGTGCGGCGGGTTTATAATGGCTTTGAAGTTGAAGTGAGGATAATAACGGTTCATGAGTTGAATTATTTGTTTGAATTTAAAAGTTCTATAATATTGGACCCAGAAGAGTGAGAAAAATGGTGATATTTATTTTAAAAATCTGAGTTTAAATAACTTTTATTTAATAAAATTAAATTTAAATGAAAAAACAACTAATTTCTAACTGGTCATATTTTAAACAAAATTATTTATTTTTATGATTAGTATATTGTCGCTTAACACACAAGATGTGATTTTGGTGTGCTTAGATGTATGTATTTTTCAAAAAAAAATTATATAACATCATAATTTGTTTCTAAACATTCATCAATTTTGAAGCGGCAAACTTACTCCACGTGTTTCTGAAACAAACAAATTTTCATTCAGCAAAAGAGAAAAGTTACTGCCACTTAGATATTACTTTGGTAATTTGATTAGAGCGTGATAGTGATAATTTGTTTTTTATATTATATTCGATCACATCAGACTTAAGTAAACTGAAAAATCATTAGCAACATGCATAAATTTAAATTAATCAGATTCAATTTATGGACAAATTTAACAGTGACATACATCATTAATATCTCAATTATATACAAGAAAAGGTTTTAGTAGTTTTGTGCTTAAAATTTGATTTAGTTAAAATTTAGAAAACGACGTATTTTTTATATTCAACTTTTTTTTCACATAAAAATTAATATATACCTGATTAAATAATTAACGAATACTAATATGCATTTTGTATTGCTTAGTTAGGAGGATTAAAGAAAAGGGATCTGATTAAATAATTAACGAATACTAATCTGCATTTGGCCTGCAGAAGGAACGGGTGCAGTTTCGTTTCTAAAGAGTAGTTAGAGAAGTTTGATTTATTTTCTAGCAAGGGATTGACTGTGCCACTTCCTTCACCTAAACCGATCCAATATATTTACACAGTCTTCTGAATGAAAAGGTAATGTTTGGGTTAGGTTTCTTTTCCTCTCATCCCTCATATTACCCATATTTAAAACACAATGTCAAATTTTATCACCACCCAATCCTACCCCAAACATTAGATTAGATACTACTCAAAGTTTCATATGTCACTGTAATTAATTATATATACATACATACCATAAATGAAATCATTAGGAATGATTTCACACATATATATATATATACACACATACGCGTGTCTAGACTATTGAGTTGTTTTAATGGTAAAGGATGGTATTTTTATTTTTAAGTGATTCGAATTTATAATATGATAATACTAAAAAGGCGGACGATCATAGGATATGTAGTTGGTGGTTACAACGGTCCAACAATGGCTACTAGTGGCAACCTCAATCAATATTATCTCAAACCACTAATTTCTTGCTCATTGAGAAATTACAGACTGCAGACGAGAACTATTGAAAACAGTTACGAGAAAAGCTCAAAATGCATGTAAATGGTGAAGTAAAAAGTGAATAATATAATGAATATCCAAATCCGTTCAAACAAAAGGCCGTGTATGATTACAGGATGAAAAACAAAAACCCTGGTTTCATCATCTGATTATTATCCCCAAATTATGCATATATATAAAATCGGCTGTATAAAATATACATAGATGGTTGGCGATAATAGAGTGTAATTTATACATGCAGTAAAGCTTCAGATGGATGCCATAGTTATCTACAGAAACAGATGCAAACTCCAACTCTCCAAGACTATATATCTAAGAAATCTCCTGCATGATAGAGTCGTCGAAATAGAGTTCAGGCCAGTAGGGAGAAGCGGGTCCATTGTTGCCGGAGCTACTGCTGGCATCTCCAGCGTTGCTTAGTGATGTCTCGGTCGCTGTCGGAGGAATATCATGGGATGGAAGAAGCCAAGACGATGAGTTCTCGGTTTGGTTATCTCCTTGGCCGAGCATCGTAAAGCTGGAAAAGTTTCCCATTTGATCATTATTCAACGATGTTTGGGAACCGAAAGGGACTTGGGGTTCGAGTAAATGAGGTACCGGAGTGGGGTGGTGGAGTTGTTGAGAAGTAGGATTTCCAAAAGAAAAGTGGGATGAACTTGGAATAACCTGACTTAAGTTGAGAGCTTCCATTTCTGCAATGCTGTTTTGGGATTGGAGGAGTAATTGTAGGTTCTGAAGCTTAGCCAACTGAGCAGCTTCTGCGAGGTGTTCAAGGTTAGCGAGGGCTATTAGTTGAGACAAGCTTGCAAAGATGTCAATTCTTGGTTGATGGGTCATTGGGTCAATACCCATTTGAATCAGTTTTTTCTTTAAATGTGTATTCCAGAAGTTCTTGATCTCGTTATCTGTGCGGCCGGGTAGATGTGTTGCGATGGCTGACCACCTGAAAAAAAATATATGTAAGAATTAAAACATTACATTCACTAGTTTAGGAGTAGAGTTAGATTACTTGTTTCCAAGAATGGAATGCAAACGCTGAATTGTTTGTTCTTCGTCTTGAGAAAATTTCCCCCTTTTGATGTCAGGCCTCAAGTAATTTGTCCACCTTAATCTACAGCTTTTGCCACATCTGTTGAGACCTGAAACCAATGAAAATTTTTAACAAAAAAAGATGAAGATGAAGATAGGACTAAAATTGGAGGATAATAACCTGCAAGTTTAGGGAGGGCTCTCCAGCTACCATGGCCGTGTCGTTTAATGTATTGAACCAGCTTTTGGTCTTCCTGGGGAGTCCAAGGTCCTTTCTTGAGGCCATTCTCGTCACAACTCGCTGGTCTTCCCATGATCCACCCTAATTCTTCTCTATTTGTTTCCCCTTCCTCATCACCAAAACTCTCCTCGACCATGCTTTTATATATACACACTCTTTTCGTCCTCTCATTGGATTGTTTAATTGCTAGTATTAAAAAATGCTTCCACAATTTTGTTTTTCAGAATGTGGACTGTGAATTTGATGAGTTGTTTTAATGCATTGCAGGACTTTTTTGCCACAATCACAGTAATTTGTTGGAGTTGATGGGATAACAATTATTTATTGAATTTGTATTTTTTACTAGATAAAAAAAAGGGTTATCGAAGACGAATAAAAATCTTTTGTCCCTAACCATGCCCCCTTATATGCCCCACACTAGAATATATTTAAAAATTAAATTTTAAACTTTAACCTTAATTTTCACATTCTAAACCCAAACCTTATACCCTAAAAAAAATACACACTACTCATAATTCTCTACACCCTATCCCTAAGTACTAACTTTAAACCTTAAACCCACTATTTTAAAGTGGGTACCAAAAAAGACATGGTTAAAGGGCAAGCGATTTTCATCTATCGAACACCATGTCTAAAATCTAATGTGAATCAAGATTTTATATTAACGGAAATCCTTTGTCATAATATAGAGTGTAATTATAAGGAATTTTAATAGACATGTGTAACAAGCAAAGTGTAATTACATGTTAATTATTTATGCCATATTTGACAATACAAATTATAATTACACAACTATAAAAGGTCAAATTTTAAAATAATATTGTTGATTATAAAATTAAATAGTGTAATTACAATATTTCTTACTTATAAGATAGAAGGTGTGTAACCGATAACCTCTAATTACACTCAATTTAATTGGACTCACAAATTACAATGATTAACCAAATATGTATGTTACGTCTATATAATTACATTCAATTTCAATTATCACAGGGCTTTCCAAATGTGTCGCTCAATTAATAAATGATAAATTTTCCATTTAGTCATTCAACTAATATGGTTGGTCGCCCAACTATTAGAATTTTTATCTTAGTCACTAATGTTATGTTTTCTTTCTGTTTTGGTCACCATCATTAGAAAGATAATGGAAAAGAGTGGCCTAATATTATTACATGTATAATTCTCAAAACTTATGTCATGAATGTTCTTTTATCAATAACAAATGTGTTGTTAACTCTATGTGGACTGCGTCGTTTGTGGATTCTCTGGTACTAGTTTCGTTGTGTAACCCCCTTGACCTGGCATAATCGCTAGACCGAACCAAGCGAGCTACATTAGATTTGCTAAGACAAACCCGTAAAGCTTTAACTCGAATTACGTCCATTTTTTTCCTTTTATCTTATCTAAATGATTCATTATAACCTATGGTGTGCATACTGGAAGCGGGTGAAAGCTCAACTCAATCGGGCGTCGAATCGTCATCCAATTGCACACAATTGCAATTTAGGGACCAAATTGAAATTATGGAAAATTACATGGACTTAATCAATTTTGAAGTTACCAATCCTTAATTAGTCAGGTTTCATGCTCACATGTCAAATTTCAGCTTAAAACGACCATTCAAACTTATTTAATTGCATGCATAACAATTAGGGACCAAAATGGAAGAATCTAAAACTTTTAATATCAAGTACAACAAGCATAACAAGGCGTACAGATACGGTCTCAAAGTGTACAGATACGTGGGGCCGTATCGATATGGTCTATAAGTGTATCGATATGCAAGTTATAAATCATTTTCCCAGAATTCCAATAGCTCAAAACCGTATTGATACACTTCTACTCGTATCGATACGCAGGCCAAAAATACACTTACCCGTATCGATGCACCTCTTCGAATATCAATACGCTATGCCTGAAAACACTAACCCGTATCGATACGTTCTTACGCGTATCGATACACCCTAACCTGAAAGTTCAATTTTGCTAGTTTAACATACATTTATGGATTCAAACATGTCACGAACATTCATAATCATAAACACAACTATTCCAAAGATCATTCCATGCAAAAACATCAAAGATATATAAACAAATCATAGCAACATGGATACCCATGATTCTAGAGGCATGCTTCCTATAAAACAACCAACCACCATACGAAACATAAATCCAAAGCAACAACCAAACGTATAGGCCAATTGCAACCCAAAATAGCAATACAAACTTGCCCAAACAGGGGATTTTGCAAAAACCCTCTCTAATCAATAATGTATCCCATTGCCTTTACTATTACAAGTCTTGTCCGCAGAGTCATACTTTTGCGTTAACAAGTCCTTAGATCTTCCCTCGCTTGCTCGTTGCCTTTAATTCTCTACATTGATGGACAAAGAGAGCGTAAGCACACAAGACTTAGTGAGGAGTGCTCAAAACACAACACCATCAATGCAATTAAAACCAGTTTCCAACTCACAAAGAGTTCATCATTTACAACCACTTTCAAAACATTATCATGCATTTTAAACCAAAACATGCTTACTTTCCAAGCACTTCACATTTGATTATAAATCCATTTGAAAACAATAAATCATCTTGTTTTCAAAACATGCTTTACTATCCAAGCATTATCTCATTTGTTTCCACAACAAATCATGCATAACAATCATATGCATCAAAATCATTTATAACTCTTTTATCACATATATTCTCATATATTGGCATTTATAGTGACCCTGGATAGACTCACCTCTATCCATACATGTTCGGATACACGGATTTCTCATGATGGACTCACCTCTATCAAATCTCATACATTGCCTAGTTAAACCGCAAGAAACCATCACAATGGGCTACCTAGTTAAACCGCATACCCACGTGATAACCCAATAGTCCTAGTAGCCTAGTTAAACCGCTTTTCCTCAAGGACTATGGCACGATCGATTTTATATATTATAGTACACTTTAATCATATTACTAGCCAACTATATCCGACACTTTCACAATATGTCACATAGCCAATATATCATTTTCAAATACACTTACTGTTTTCTAATGTATTTCTCAAATTGTTTCATATGCAAAACCACATTGTCAAAGGCAAAAACACATTCCTTCCAAAGAACAAATCTCAATGCTCATATGCATTCATCACTTTGATAAACATTGCATATTTATCCAAACATATGCATTTACAGTAAGTAAATCAAACCATGTTTAAAACCAAAACATGAAAATCAACCATATTTAAACCAACATGAAATCCACAAGCTCATCTCAAAACCAACAATCAAGAGAATTAAGAATGACTTACGCTTGAGCTTAGTTAAGCTTTTCAGGCTATAATTAAACCCCCATGATCCAACGATCAAACCTTTTAAAGAGCTTAAACCCATTTTCACTCACCGATTCGCCCGCCTCGCTTACCAACACAAATTGAGCCTCCGATAAGCAACATACACCACTAGGAAAACCCGCCTTGATTGTCCCTTGATTTAACCACATAAAAATAGAGGGAATGCATTATTGTGCATTCAACTTACTGCTAAACAAAGATCCCCTGCAACCTCAACATCCGTCTTCCAAAAACTAGTCGAAACTATCGAAAACAACATCAAACACCTTCCAAACTTAACCTAGACAAAACCTAATGATTTAATCCATCAATTAACATAAAAAAATCTAATAATATCCTTATACCTCTAGCATCCATAAATCTCCCGCAACTCCTCAAAAACACATAACTAATAACCTAGAAAATAGAGATTCACCTAGTTTCGGGATTCCAATGTTAAAATCAACTTATTAAGATTATCAAACATCAAAATCATGATTAACACCAATCAAGAACTCAGAAAAACAGATCCAATATGAAAATTACATGATCTCAACAAATAAACTTTGATTTAACCAATTTCCATTATTAAATAAGCAAAACTCATTAGAAAACATTAAATAAGGATCAAATACTTATATATTTCAGTAAAGAACCTTACATTAGAGGAGAAGAATGAACCTTACCTCCAATGAGTGAATTTCCTCTCAATTGGATGTTTTACTCTTGAAAAAAAATAAAGGAAAACAATGAGATTTTGGAAAACAAGATTGAAGAATCCATTGAAAATCAAAAGTTTAAGAAATCAAGATTATTACCTGAAATATTTGATGAAAAAAGAGAGTGTTTAGCTAAAAAGATTTTGAGAGAAAAGTTTGAGAGTAAAAGTTACGTCAAAAGTTGTTTAAGAAAATAACAACCTTCTTTTATTGAATCTTATTTTAATTCCTTAATTAAAACTCTTTAAAATCAATCTTAATTGAGAGGAAATTTGATAAAATCATTTGGTAAATTAGCTCCTTAAAGATTCTAAGATTTGACCCCTTTTCAAAATAGTAACTAAAAATAGTTTTCATTCTTTACATTTTGGTTACTAACCTAAAATGTCAAATGTCCAAAACCCATTTTCAAAAATTGATTTCACCAAATATATCCATATATTAAATAATGATTTTAGGATATTTCCCATATTTTTATCTCGCTTAAAATATTTATTCTAATTTTTATCCCGAATCTGATTCGAATCTCTAATTCCGATCTACCAGATCATCTAATCAACCTAGCAAACTCATAAGCCCAAAACTGGGGTGTTACACGTTGGGTGAGGATTATAGTGTTCATCATAATAGGCTATTTCGGTTTTTAGAGGCATGGCAACCATATCCACAATTTGAGGAGTTTTTAGGTTCGATATGATCATCTGATGGGACATGGGTAGAAAAAGTAGGTCGCTTTCATGATGAGGTAAGAGTTTGGAATCGAGAGGTTTTCGATCACATAGGCGAGAGAAAGAGGAGACTGTGTGTACGTCTTCGAGGGATTGATTGTGCGTTAATGAGGAGGCATTCAGAGTCTTTAGTGGCTTTGGCAGCCACGTTGAAAGTGGAGCTGGAAATGGTTATGGATCAAGAAAAAAAATTTGGCGTCAAAAGGCTTGTTCTCAGTGGGTATTGCAAGGGGATCGTAATACTATATTCTTTCATACTTCAGTGTTTGCTCATCGACATGCTAATCGAATTTCTGCATTACAACGTGATGATGGGGGTGGTGTTCGGATGCGACTGAGTTAATGCAGAGTGCTACAAATTTTTATCGTGACTTGTTCACTAGCTCAATTGAGCCATAACCTCCCTATATCATTCGAGGTCAATTTTTGGAGTTGGCGATGAGTGCTAGAGACTCTGTTTTTTACCTTGGCTACTACATAGGAGATACATCGAGCAATGTTTAGTATGGGTGCGACTAAAACTCCAGGAATTGATGGTTTGAATTCAGGTTTCTTTCAAAAAAATTGGCATTTAGTTGGGACTTCTGTTTGTGATTTTGTGAAACATGTTTTTAGTACACGGGTGATTCATACAGATATCAATCAAACCTTGCTTGTGCTTTAACCTAAAGTGTCATTGCCTGAAAGGATGAGTCAATTACGGCCTATTAGCCTTTGTACCGTTATTTACAAGGTTATTTCTAAAGTTTTGGTTAATCGGTTAAAATTGTTCTTGCCATCCTAGGTCTTGGATAGCCAATCTAGTTTTGTTCATGGGTGTGCGATCACTAATAACATCATTATTACCCAGGAGATAATCTATTCTATGTATCGGAAAATGAGCCTTAAATGGTGGATGGCCTTGAAGATTGATTTGGGGAAGGCATATGATCGGCTCAATTGGGATTTTATCGCAGACACTCTTCATGATATAGGTATTCCTGCAGAACTGATTCATTTTATTATGTAGTGTGTGTCCACAGTATCGTCTCGGATTCTATGGGATGGGGATATGACGAAATTTTTCCATCCTACGAGAGGGATTCGTCAGGGTGATCCCTTATCGACGCATTTGTTTGTTTTGTGTATGGAGAGGTTAATGCAAGCTATAAACGTTTCGACTAATGTAGGTTTGTCGAAACCATTCCAAATTTTCACTAGAAGTCCAGCGATATCACATTTGTTTTTTTTGCAGATGACATGATATTGTTTGCAGAGGCTTTAGTAGAGCAAATGGATGTAATTCGATCAGTGTTGGGTGATTTTTGTCTTGTCTCTAGGCATAAAGTGGGTGCAGAAAAAACAACGATGTTCTTTTCTAAGAACGTTCCTCTTGAAATTAGATTGTTGGTTACAAATGGGTTTGTTTTCAAGGAAGTAGATGATCTAGGGAAATATTTAGGGGTTCCTATTTTACATCGTCAGGTTACAAAAGCTTCATATTAGTACTTGATTCGGATGATGGAGCGTAAGCTAAGTGGGTAGAAGTCCAAATGTCTTTTGCTTGCTGGTAAAATTTTATTAGAGACGACAGTACTTGCTATGATTCCCATATATACCCTACAAACAACAGTCGTCCCTAAGAAAACTTAATTACAATTGAAAGGTTAATATGTCGCTTCATTTTGGGTATTATTTCAAAGTGTGGTGGTGTTCACCTAGTGAAGTGGGGGGAGGTTTACAAACCTATTTCCCATAGAGGTTGGGGTTTTAGCCAATGGAGGCACTTAATGAGGTTTTTTTTATGAAATTGGCGTTTAATTTTTTGGCACGTAAGGATGCATTGTGGGTACGATTTATTCATGCGAAGTATAAATGTTGTGAGGGGGTTCCTAATTCTTTGTGAGCCACGAGTTGTTCCCGATTATGGAAGGGGTTGAATGTGTTTGGAATTTGGTTCGGTCTAATATTGTTTGGTTGGCTGGTTTGTGTGCTAGAACTGACTTTTGACATGACCCTTGGCTCAATGAGGTTGGACCCTTAATTCAGCATGTTCATCCTAGTATGCTGCCAACCATTGGAAATAACTCGATTGCGAGCATGGTGGATTATATGAGTCAATGGCGCTTTGGTTGGCTTGAGAATTTTCAGTCGGGAGATATCCTTTTGAGGTTAACCGCGATTAAATGGCTGAAACTCAAAGGTGCAAGAGGATTCGATAGGATAGAGGGGTGGGTGTGATCACCGGTTCACCTTGAAGTCGGCATACTTGATTCGGGCTAGTTCAATTGATAGCGATCCTAGCCCGGTGGGGTTCGTGGTGCATAAATTTTGTGGTTTACCTCGTGTCAGGTCTTTTCTTTGGCTTTTATGTCGCCAAAAACTTATGACAAATATAGAACGGTGTAGGTGCCATTCTACCATGTGTAGCTGTTGTATGGTATGTGGTGTTGCGATTGAGGATGTTGAACATGTATTTCGTCAATGTCCGCTAGCTTTACAAGTATGGAGCGAATTGATTTAATCGGATAAGCTTGATATATTTCTATCATTGGATATAAATGAGTGGGTTTGACTAAATCTGGAGAAACATGGGTCATTTGCGCGTACAAATGACAACTGGAACCTTGTTTTTGGGTATGCATTATGGCATTTATGGCTTATGCGTAATGCCTATGTTTTTGAAGGCACTGTCGAGGGTCACGACAATGTGCTAGAGCGAACACACAACTTGTTGCGATGATGGTACAAGCCGCATCGCTGCTGCCGCAGACAGCTGCAGATGGGCTTATCGTGTCGAGCAACATGGAGTATTGGTCTCCCCCGGTCCACAGTGGTTAAAGATAAATAAGGATGAGGCTCGTAGGGCTGCGAATGGCTATGCGATGTGTGGGGATGTTGGTTGAAATAGTGATGACGCATGGTGTTTTGAATTTGCGAAGTTTCTCGGTATATGTTTGGTGCTTGATGTTGAGTTGTGGGGTGCGTTTTATGGTTTGATTTATGCTTGGGAATTGGGGCATCGATCGTCAAATTATTCTTGAATTAGATAGTTTGGAAGCAGTTAATGTTCTTGAGGATGACTATCATGGGTTTCATGCCCTTAATTGCATTCGGATGAGCTTCGTTGTCGGGATTGGATTGTGCAGGTTCAACATACAAGACGTTCTCGGAATAAAGTGGCCGATGCTTTGGCCAAGAGTGTGGATGTTGATAGTTTGGAGATGATCTTTCATGTGACACCACCGGGTTGGATTAGTTCATTGTTACTAGATGACGTTGCACATCTTTAGTTGTTGTTTTCTTTGTTGCTTATTGCTTTATCAGATCTTCCCGTAGTAAGCTTTATTTTATTTTAATATTAGTATGCGTACTCTTTTCCTCTATTTCGGTTTAAGGAATTTTTAATGAGGCATCTACTAATATTCCCTGTGTATGATTTTTAATGAATAGAATCATACCTTTTCACCCAAAAAAATTTAACTATCATTTTTACATATTAATATTTTTGCTGGAAAAATGTTCATATTTTGTTTAGGTATAGTCATCATTATCTAATTCAATGATTGAGTAATACGGATAGGATACTACATATGCCCATTATAAGGATGATTCTCCTAACTTAGTTACTCAATTCACAATGTAAGAAATCGAACCATTAACATTGTTTAAGAAATTTAACACCTCATCCCGCTAGATCAATATACGAGGACTCATCATATATGTAGCGGCAATTATACGATAGAATATAATGCACCAATAGTTGCAGTCAGATTTTTCCCCATTTATATATATATATATATATATATATTTTCTAAATAAATTGATTTAATATATATTTTAAATCACCACATGACGACTTTCGAATTCGGGATAAATTGATTTTGTCAAAGTCTTCAACATCTTGGGATGAATTAACATTCAGTTTATAACTCATCCAAATTTTCTAAATAATTTTCAACTAACAATATTTCCCTAAAATTTTATTTTTCAACACTAATTTTCTAATTTAGCGGTGTTTAACAGAGTTATTTAATTTTGTTTCATCAGTTCTCGAGATTTGCAATAATGGTCGGAGTATTAGTTATTGCTGTGAATCTTTTAGGTTAGAATTAGATTAATTCCGTGGTTTCTTACTTGTGCAAGGTTGGGAACTTACCTTATTCCATAAGCAAAGCTCTTTCTAATTAACCTAAACTCTCTCTTAATTAGTTGTCAACGTCAATTACCTACGGCCAAAAGTGTGAGAGATTTGGCCCTACCTTTTTCATTTCTTTCTACACAAACCTTACACTCAAAGTAAACCCTAAATCTTCCATTTACACATTAATTGTTTAAAAAATGCATTTGCTGGATCTAAATTTCCCATTATTTTATTCCAAACACAGACTTTTTTGGATTGAAAACATAAACCACCCTGATCTCTCCATCAAATTAGTTGAGACTTTTCATACACAATACAAAATAGTACACAAGTTTGGTCCTTTAACCATGATTCCGTGTCTGGTGGCCCAGGGGATGGTTTGAATAAATAAAGGGTAAAATACATCACATGCCACTTAATTATAGGTTTAGTAATAAGTATGTTATTTTTTAAAGTAATAATTTAGTCACTCAAATAAAATTTTGTGACAAACATGTCACTCTACCGTTAAAATTGAAACATGATATGGTATGATAATAATTTGAGTCCCAAAACTTATACATTTTATTAATTTGGTCCTAATTTAAAAATAATCCAAGAACTTTAACCATTCATATTTAAAAATTTTGATGTTGCACCCTCATGACACACCCTCTGATCACTTTACCACACGGTCTGCACTCTATGCTATTGTCCTTGTACTCGATAATCAACAAATGTGATAGCTCAACAGAGATGACCACTTCACTACTGGATAACTGACAAATTAATGGAACAGACCCATTATGACGTTAGCATCGCTTGCTAATACATACAATTATTTCACTAATGATTTTTTAAAATATAAATGGTTAAATTTATTGAGCTATTTTAAATTAGGTCTAAATTAATATAATGTATATGTTTTGGGACTAAAATTATTATTATATTAAGCCATTTGTTTCAATTTTAATAGTATAGTGACGTTTTGTTACAAAATTTTAATAGAATAACTAAAATATTACTTTTAGAAGAAAAATGACATGTTTATTATTAAACTTGTAATTAAATGGTTTGTTTCTATTTTACTCGTAATAAACCTTTGATGCTTGAAAAAATTTCATCAATTTTGAACTTTTAACTATTAAAAATACAATCTACCTCAAGTTTTCGGGATGAAATCGTCTACCTCAAAACTATGTCTCTTTTGGTGCTTCACTTTAAAAAAGTGGGTTTAAGATTTAAGGTTTAAGGTTAGGGGTTATAGTTAGAGTTTAGGTAGCTAGGGTATGGTGTATTTTTTACGGTGTAGAGTTTAGGATGTAAAATTTAAAGTTAGAGTTTATAATTTAATTTTTAATATTTTTTAGTGTGTGACATAAAAAATAACATGATTAAGTGATGAGATTTTTGTTTCGAGTGTCAGCTAAACAAACTGATTTGCTTGCTTCACCGAGTTTTCACCCAATGCACTAAAACACCAATGGTTGAGGCCCCTTGCTATAACTTCTTGTCCTTAATAGCTACGCCCCACGTTCATCATCTTGGTAACGCTCAAGTTCTATACAAGATCCACGTATTATGAGTTTTTAAGAAATTTATTTTTGTTGATCTCGGTACGGAACTACACAATTCGAAAGTTAGAATCAGGAAAGTTCAAATTATAATAAAAGGATCAGATCTGTTAAAAGTATATAACAAAGGGATCTTATATAAATTTTACCTTTTAATTACCGACATATCATGCAAAGGATCTGCGTATCCTACTTAATATTTTTTATTATTTTGTTGTAAAGTCAAAATTTCTTCACTGTTGAATTAATTCGATTATTTTCTCAACTCCCTGAACAGTGTCTGATTTCCTTTCTTCTTCCGAAAATTTTAATGCCAAATTGACCTCCGTGTGGGCTGTAACCCGCAACAATCGTATCTTTCACTAGAAAGAAAAGCAAAGCTTGATGATGGATGGCTTATGGGTTAAGCTTGTTTCCCGAGAAAATACTGCAAACCAATTTTAAAAAACGAGTGTTTTAAGTCCCTGACGGGTAACCTAATTCAGGACCGTGGGATATGCTTGAAGAAATAGCAATAAATGTAGTTTGATTTCTAATAGCTTTTTGATTGGCTGATTCTGGGAATAGCTGGCGTCTTCCTCAGGTTCTAACTTGTGAACCCCCATTTTCTCATAAGCTTTTATTTTATCCCCTGCAATCTGTTATTCTTGATAACTATATACAGATTTCAATATATTGTGTTTGCATGCCCACTGCTCGTTCTCCAGAGTCCAGACTGTTAAGGAAAAACGGATTTTGGTGACCAAAATTTCGGAGGTTTTCAGTGGAGATTCATGCACGTAATGAGTTGCAGGCTTTGTGAGTCATATGAGACAAAGCCAATACTGTCAATTTTTTGCCCAACCAAACTATGAGGGATTTTAAATATGTTATGGAAAAGTCATCGGAATTATATATCACCTGGATCAAGTTGGTTTGTTTATTGCGAAGCTGTGGTTTTTAAATGTGCTATGTAGCTTGGAGTTGAAGGCATTTACGAGGTGACAAACAGAGTTAGGGTTAGGAAGAGATGGTTAATCAAGCAGTTACTCTCATTAAAACAGATGGTTTGATACAAAGCGACTTCCCCGAATGATCCTCAAATTCAGGAAACCGCGGTTTTTGTTTGTGATCCAAAAATTTAAACAATTTTTTGAGCCAAAACTAGAGGTTTGACCAGCCAAATTCGCTAATTAAAATGTTTGATGAATAGAGGTTTGTAAGAACGGATTGAGTTGAAACTTCTGAATTTGAAAAAGCTGCTAATATGAGCTTTTTGGGTTTAAAGGATTTGACACAAGAGTTGTAAATATTTTTTTACCCTTAACAAGTAAAAAAACTTCAAAATTAACATATACTTCAAATATCATTTAAATTTAATAATTAATTGAATTATATAAAAAATTATATAAATAATTAAATAGTATCTAGATCCTTCAAATATTCTTAGTAATGTTATATTTAAAAATTAATTTTCATAATCTAATTAATATTAATAGATACAAAATATTGATAACTAATAAACTATTCAAATAAATATTAAATATAATCATGTCATTATATGTCATTTTGTTTGTTCAAATAATCAAACAGTTGTCAGTTATCAGTTAATTTTAGCGAACACTTTTATACAATCAGCTAATGCAATCCTCTAGTCAAATCAACTAATGCAATTAACTATCTACTATCAGTTAATGTAATCTACTATCAGCTAATTGCCAAACTGTGTAACTCCAATAAATCAATAGTAGAGAAGTGGGTAAATGTAGTTGGACCAAATATTTAAACATGAGACCATCATTATTATTTTAGTTTCTATTTTTGACGTGTCTAAATTTATTTATGGGTAAAGTTTACAAATGGTCATTGAATTTTGCTAAAAAATAGTAACCAAACTTTCAAATGTTACAAAATATCAATTAAACTTTATATTTTGTAACAAAATGGTAACTCGACTGTCAAAGGCCGTTAATAGGGCTAACGTTGCAATTATGAAATTTTGAATAATAACACATTTTGTCTTCTATATTTATAAATTCAATCAATTTAGTCATATTTTAAATAAAAACCCATAAGATTGTCATCTGTATCAAATATATCAAAAGCTTCCATGCCCACTTTCCTTTCCCAACATGCTCAAGACAGGTATTGAGCAAAAGAAACAATGAGACAAGTACAACAAACTTTAGATATCATCAACGCCTTCAGATGCATTATATGTAGGTCTTGAAACACACTATGTGCCATCTGAAAATCTAAGTTCGCTGAAGGAAACCCTTCTTTCCAGTAACTTGTACAACTTCTAATCTTGTTACTAATTTGATGGCTTTCTGTTTGAATGGAAATGAAATATATTTAGGATATCATCATAACTTACAAATGTTTTTAAAATGGGGAACTTATTAGTGACTTGACTTTCCGAATCGATTTAGCTTCATGAAGAAGTGTTAAATCTTTAGGACCAATGTTGTTTGGTTTCTCCATTTTGAGTTGGAATCTGTAAAATATGAACTTCAACACTTAAATCTTCTTTGTTTTATTGTAATTTTATAGTGAATGATATATTTGGAAAATTGGAGATGCAGTGCAGTGGTTTAAATAGCAACATAAGTTGTTTCTTTCCCTCATAATCATAAATGATATTTATTTTCGCATAGTTTGGAGGATCCAGACAAGGATCTTACAACATTGTTGACAAAGTACAACAGTAACCCCAAGTCTGAAACTCACCTGAAGTTGTTTTTGCTTCAGATAAGCTCATGCTTCAGTGCAGATAAACCGGTTAGTGAGACAATTACAGAGCTTAAAAAACATCAGCAAAGCACAAAAGTTTCGAGTAAGCTTATCCAAGCAGTAAATTAAACTGCATATGTTTAACATTTTCATTTTATAGTGGCAGAGTGGGCAAATGATGCTATGCAGGGGCTTGGAAAGGGTGCTCCCTTTTCTATTTGCTTAACCAAAAATTATTTCTCTAAAGTTGCATACAGTAAACATGAAAATGAATTTACTATGGTGAGTTTGAATAAGTATAATAAGATCTTGTGAGATTTTGTGCTGGTTAGAAGTGGAGAAAATTTGGTACACCAGCTCATCATTTTGTTGTACTTGTCTCCTTGTTTCTTTTGCTCAATACTTGTCTTCAGCATGTTGGGTAGGCAAAAGGGCATAAAAGCTTTTGATACATTCGATACGGATGATAATTTTATGAGTTTTTATTTGAAATATGACTAAATTGATTAAATCTATAAATATAGAGGACTAAATGTACTATTATTCAAATTTTTATAATCACTACATTAACCCTATTAACGACCTTTAACAGCTGAGTTACCATTTTGTAACATTTGAAAATTTGGTTATCGTTCTATTTTTTTAACAAAATTCAGTGACACAAATTTTATCCTTTATTTATATAAAATCTCAAAAGTAATTTTTTATCTATTTTATTAAACATATGGGAAGCAAATACATGGTGCAAATCACCATACTTTAATCCATATGGGTGCAAATCACCATACTTTAACCCATATGGAGTTTGTGGTAAAATTTAAAAGAAAAACCGAAAAGATATTTTATTGAAGCATTCCATCGATGAAATTGGAAATTCTATTATCAGCTCGCCCAATAAAAAAATTATTGCACGTCTTTTAATTCCAACTGTTTCATTTTTGTTATGATGACATATGTGGTGAATTCTACTTTCATCCAATAAATATCGATCGTAAATATTGATGAGGTAAAATTATAAAATAAGGGTTATAATATCAGTTTAAATATTATCTCAAAATGTTTTTTTTAAATAAGACACCGTATTCAAATTTCGGGTTAGGTATTAAATAAACTGGATAAATATTATAATATCTTATTTTGTATAATTTTGGAATAACATTCGAATATTAGAAAGCGACTTCCTAGCAAGTACCAAAATTTTACCCTTCGATGGGAATTGCCAAAATCGGCTGCTAGGAAGTTTTCTTCTTCCCGTTCTTAAGCAGAGAAAGTTCATTCGGATGCAATACAAACGTTTCACTTAATTGACGCCAGTGACTTTTTTCATGTCTTTTTTCCCCAAAGACGATGACAAATATTCGGATCCTTAACAAAAGTTCCGAATAATTTGGCTGCGTCAAGTGCAAACCATTCATAAAATGCATAAGGTCCGTAGAAATGCTTATATGCATTACCAAGGCCCTGATCTTAATCATGTGTGTGCTGGAAAAAATTATAAACAAAATCAAGATTCTAAATTCAATCCGCTACCGGATGCAGGGTCTATAATCAAGAAAATAATTTAAGATGTCAATGAAGGTTTCCATTGGTCTCTTGTCAGGTACAAAAATACGGGGAAAACATCAACGATAAGTTGATAACTGTTAAGTTGAAATGAATAATTCTTACCACTCTGTATCTTTCTGCTCTGATCATTTTAGGGTCAATGTACAGAATCCTATCAGTCCTTTTACTGAGAGGATCCACTGTCTCTCTTCAATTCACTTTGAGAACAATTTTCATAAACTCATATACAAAATAACTGATCGAAGCAAAAGGAAGGACCTGAAGACGAAAAAATATAATAATTAAAAGGTAAGTTTATAAAAAAAATGGCATCAAATATGATGTTTTATTAATGGAGTAAAACATATGAACCACAAATAGTGTGTTTGTGTGTCTCTTTTTTTTTTTTGGGGGGGGGGGAAATCCCATTAAAACAATTAGCGGACCAAATGTTACGACTATATAATAATGTAGAAAATAATCAAATTCAAAAATCTTCAGACAGAAGCACATAAACATGTTTGTGAGATGAACTCTCATGTTCTAGTGTTATATTGATTGTTTGACCCCCCCCCCCTCCGATTCTGCATTATAGAGGGATAATTAGTATGATAATTGTTAAAAAGCTTATCCACTTACTTGTAGCAAGCTGGGAATTAGCCCAGCATATAGGGCACAAATTCCTCCTTGCTCAACGATCCTGATACCAGTTGCCAGTGCACCCATTTTGCTTGCCTGGACTTGCAATTGCAACTGTCTTCTCACAACTTCAAATGGATAAGTAGCAACTTCGGCACAAGCACCGGCAATAGCCCCATATAGTAACGTTCCCATTGGTCCCAACTCTAGCTGATCCAAAGCATTCAGCTCCTGTCCTATTTGAATCATGTTCTGAATTCTTTTTCTACCCTCCGGGGAGCGTAGATAAGCTGATTTCAACATATCATATACACTATAGAATACTGCGGCTGAAGGTGCCATGCTTACAATAGAGGGCACTAGACCTTTGTAGAGAGAAAAGAATCCTTCAGTTTGGACCATGTGACGAAAAGCACCAATTACACCACCTAAGGCTTCTCCACCTGGTGCCACTATCTTGGTTCGGATCTGTACAACAACAATAAACAAGTACTAACTAGCTACCCTCCTAGAAAAAGGAGGAATAAATCTACAAAAGGATATGAACAAAATAAAACTATCCATAGCCAGAAAAAAAGACCTCCCAAAATATAGCTAGTCACAATGAACCTAGATTTGACAAAATCAATGACAGGACAAAATAGCAATCCTCCATTGGAGAACAAATCATATTTTAATCTAGTTTGAGTACGTATCACACATTTTTAATATATCTTTAAGCATTAAAATTCTCAAGCTAGAATCAAACTTCATTATTCTGAATAATCTCAAATAATACTTTGCCACAATATAGGATTATAGTAATTAAGAAAGTAAGATGACCCCGGAGCCACTATCCTTCACCTTGGTTGATTAAAAAATAATACGTGAGACATAACATTGCAATGACTAATGGGAAATTATCTTGATCTGTTGGTCCAGCAACTGTACTCCTAAGACTCAAGACTAGACGAGAACATTGAAATTGGTCTCTTATAACTTTGTTAAACCTCTAATAACACAAAGGATTAACAGCTGCCCATGTGCTATTTATAACAGTTGCCCCTAATGTACAATGTAGAAGTGCATACAGCCAAGAACTGAAAATGCCTACACCACTAAGAACAATGAAAGGAAAAAATCTTACAGTATCAAGCGGTAAGCAGAGAACGGTAGCAGTAATGCCGGCTGCAGCACCAGCAATGAATCTCTCAGAATTTGTAGTCTCCTCATTTCTAGACAGTCTAAGCAATTGTTTCCTATACGTATCGTAAGCATAAAAATTCACAGCTTTGAATGGAGCTGTGCGAAGAACATTGATCAAGTTCCCTTTCAAAACCCAAGTAATCCTTGCGTCAAAGCAATCTTCTTAACAAGCTCAAATATATTCCTTTGTTCACCACGCACTATATATTCCAGCTTTAATCTCTCTAACGGAGCAACAAATGTTCTATAACATTTCAAGCAATAATTAGAAATGCATAGGAATCTAGGCAAAAGGGAAAAGGCGCGTGGCTAAATTACGAACGAAATTTGTGAAGGTTACCTGGAAACCATGGCCGCGATGGCTCCAGCCCACAGATGCTTTATAGTATTGACTGCGCCACGTTGCGTCACCCCAACATTCCGTTTGGCTTCACCCACAACCCCGTTGTTGTTCTTCTTCACTTCATTTTGTAGCTGAAATTCCTTGTGCTCTGAAACAAGCCCATCGTTGCTCAAACTGACGGACAAAAAAAACACGTCCTTAACAGCAACCGCCTCACGCTTTTGCCTCCGAGCAACGCAAGCCGTTTTCCTGGAAGAGGAGAAATCTTTAAAAGGGGAAACGAAGTCGAGAAGGGAAGATGGGAAAAAGGGGTCGATGAATAAACCACCGGGGACGATTAAATTTGAATTGGAGGGAAAAGGGAGGTGAGCTTGGCAGTTGGGGAGGGAGTTCTTGAATTGGAGACGGAATTTGGGCATTGTTAAAAACGGAGGTGGAAATGGCGGGGCCTCGTGATTTGGGGAAAGCTTATTATGTTAGGGAATGGAGGGGAGAGGGGTTAAATGGGGCGGTGATGGAGAAGGGAGTGAAGTAAATGGTGGGGGGAATTCGGCCGCGGCTTTGCATCCATCGCCAAACCAGCTATAGTACAAGCTCTGCCTCTTTTACCTCTTGTCTTGTGCGAGTAACCGAGTTGGTTTCGTTGCCCTGATTTTTTTGCTATTATTTCCTCTTTATGTTCTATTCCTTTGATTTACTAGAAATATTTAGTAGGAATGATCCGTGGATACAGGAACTTTTTCAAGAAACCCACAGTTATGATCCCACTATCTACGATGAGATAAAAGAAAAAATATTAGTGACATTTTTTTACCTTAATTTTTTTTAAAAAAATTAGCACTTAATTTTGTTCACTTTATTGACTCTTAAATTTTTATGTTTTGTTAAATTATATCAAATAAAAAATTTATTAAGTTGATGCCAAATATTTTTATTATTATTTTATTCTTTTGTGTAAAATATAAAAAATTCAAAATATTCTAGAACTAATATATAATATTTTAATTTGTAAAAAAATTAAATTATTAGAAATTGCTATTGTCACGGGTCGTGAACCCAGGCCCAAGTCATTAGCACCACAGGGTGCACACCAAGGTGTCCATGAGGTTACGAGGCATTATTTTTTAACAACCTCCGTCAAGATCCAAGTTTATCCATCCACACCTATTAACATATTAATATCAATAGATACAAAAATATTCTTGGCATTATGCCTTTTCTTGGTAGAGTTGTATCTTCATGTAAATCAAAAGGGACCGTCGGATTAAAAACTCTATAAATAAATGTCTCCCCATGAAAATCATCCATTCTTTCATCTATTCTTGAGTAATAGAGAGCGCATTCACTTAAATTATCCGATTGTTATTTTTGTTTTAGAGTTCTTTGTATTTCTTCGTGGCCGGTCTCATAGTTTGCTTCCGAAGAACGATCTTGCGTTCTTCGTTTTAGGTGGTTGATCTTTCGGTCGAGGATTCAGTTATTTGGTCGATTTCTTAAGGACTCGACTAAGGTGAGCACGTTAAGGAAAAATAGCCGGTGTTTAGGGCAATGATTTCAACTATTGGTGAATCGACAAAGAAGGCATTGTTGAAGATGGCGTTTGAACAAGAGGTTGAAGTGGGACAATGCCCAGTCGATCAAAGGAAGGACCCCTGGGCGTAGAGACTTTGTGGCATCATGTGAGAAGATATGGGCCAAGTTCGAAACCACCATGTTCCAGAGGAAAAGCCTGTGATTTTTAGGTTTTTGTTTGAAATGCCGTGGGAGTAAATAAACATGACGTTTATGGAGGTCAAAATTAAAAAAGGTGGATATTTTTTACTAAAAAAGCCAACAATCGAGTGGAACAAAATATGCTAACAATCATGGGAAATATAAATAGTCATTTTTATCTTTTTTTTTAATTCAAAGGATTGTTCAAAAGCCAACCTTTCAAAATCAAGGTAAACGAAATAAAAGGGAAGCTATCTGGCATGATTGTTTCGTCTATAAATTACCCATGTTCCATTCCTTTGATTTACTGGTATTATTTAGTAGGAAAGAATGATCCAAGGGGATACAATGGAAGTGTTTTCATTGCAGTTATGATCCACTATCTATGATTGCCCAGATAAAATTAAAAAAATAAGGTTACAAGACATTTTTAAGCGAAATTTATTAAAAATTATTTATGTAAAGAGCCACCGTTAATTTGTTCACTTTTTGAACTCTTAAAAGAAGTATTTATTAAAATTAGATCAAATAACAAAAAATAACAAATTTATCCCGAAGAAGAAGGTACATCTGAACACAATCTTTGTGTTTTTTGATTTATTTTATTTTTTGGGTGTAAAATAAAAAAAAATTAAAATATTTTGAAAGTTCAAAGGCGCATTTTAAACCTTTGTTCGAAAATCAAATTGATCCAAAATGGAGACAAATTTTCATCTGTTAATTTAAAAATTCCTAAGGTCAAAAGATACAAAAAAATTTTTAAGGGTTATGTTTATGAGAAAAAAACCAAAGCGAGGAGTCCATATGGGTGGACAACCCAAAAAGAGTCAGTGCTCTTTATGGGAAGAAGCGGTCCTTATGGGGACAACCAAGCTTGATTGAGTTGGGAGAAAGCTAAGGTGCCAAGGAGGTCCCGGATTGTTGCCAACTTTATCCGGGAGATTTAGGGTTTAAGTTTGGTGGGGAGAATGTCACGGGCCGTGAACCCGTTAGGGTCATTAGCACCTAGGGTGTTACCAAGGTGTTATGAGGTTTAGGCACACTTTGGGCTTGAAGAGACCACCGGGTTGTAAGATCCAAAAATCCATCCACACCTATGTGAACATAGGAGATTCTTTCCAAATAGCTAAGGAATGTTCTTGGCATTATGCCTTGTGGTTGGTAGAATGTTGTATCTAATAAATGATGTAAATCAAGAGGGACCGTCGGATTAAAAACTCAACTATAAATAGAGGCCTCCCCACCTCGAAAGTAATCATCCATTCTTTCATCTATTCTTGAGTAATAGAAGCCATTCACTAAAAATCTCTGAAAATTGTTATTCTCTTGTTCTTCGCGTTCTTTGAGTTCTTCCAACTCATAATTTGCTTAACTGAACGATCTTGCGTTCTTCAATGATGTGAACTACATCTTTCCAATGTTGTGTTCAGGCTTACCGTTTGTCTTAAGGACCAATAAGGTTATAATCGTCTTCGGAGTTTAGCCCTGCAAAACTATTTTTTCACCGAAATCAAAAAAAAAAATCAAAGGTCAAAAGATACAGGAAAAAATTAAGGGTTAATATTTTTAAGTTCAAGGTATCATTAATTTAAGTCAAATGAATTAAATTATGTTTCTCTTTGCTGGCTCACAGTACAAAATAATCCTTAAATTAATTTAAAAAATCAATTAAACTTTTATCTTTTTTTCTCGATTGAGCCCTTAAAATAAGAAATTGCATAAAAAGTCTTTTTGTCCAAGACACTCCAAGTTAACATTTAATATTTGTAAATTAATTTAAAATTATTTAATATATAATAATTATTAAAATATTTAAAATAAAAAATCTGCTTAATAATTTACAAAATCGTTTTAAATTTTTAGAAACTGTAAAATATAATAAAATATTTTAGAATTATGAAAACATTAAAAATCTGAAAAATATTAAAGATATTACAACTCTTCTCCTCTCATAATCCAAAAAATTAAACAAATACTACTTAAGGGAGAATTGCTCACACCGGGACTAAAATTTAAGACCTAGGAGAAAAGATCAAATGTCAACACAAATCTTTAACCATCTGTTTCAAGTTGTGTTAACCAATGATTATCTCTTTTAAAAATATTTTCCCTAAGATTTAAATCTAATATCTTGAAATACAATATATCTTACCACTACATCTCATAATCGAAATAAAAACTTTGCTTCATAAAATAATTTTTAATATCTTTATAAGATTTAATTCATTATTTAAAATAATTGTATTTAGACCCTTAAGTATTTTAAAATCAATCTATTGAAAATAAAATATTTCAAAGTTTTTTAGTGCCTTTGGCAGCGAATTTTGACACCAACTTATTTGAATTTTCCCAATAGAAAAACTGTTGAGAAAAGTAGATATTGAACCAATTGTCATTTATTATAAAAAAATATTAATAGTTAATATATATATATATATATTAACATTGTTTATACTTTTTTTTAAATGACAACAATATAAGATAATTGGTGAGTATTCGACAATAAAATCAAAGTGTAGGTTTAGTCACTCATGCTACAGCTCGATAATCGACATATGTGATTGCTCGACAAATATAGTTATTTCATTAGTTACTATTGAACAAATGACACGCTAATGGAATGTATTCATTATGACCTTCATGTAGCCTACTAGTAAACATAATCATTCCACTAATGAAATTTTTTAATATGAAGGTGTTAAATTTATTAAACTATTTTAAATTAAGACTAAATTAATAAAGTGTGTATGTTTTGAGGATAAAAAGAATACCGTTATACAAAACTGTTTGTTTCAATTTTAATGGCAGAGTGACTTGATTGTCATAAAATTTTAATTGAACGATTACATTGTTAATTTTAAAAGAAAAAAATGGCATGTTTGTTACCAAACTTATATAATTAAGTGACATGTTTGTCAGAAACTTTTAATTGAATGATTAAATTATTACTTTTAGAAAAAAATTGATATTTTTGTTACCAAACTTATAATTGAGTGGGTAAATTATTACTTTTAGAAAGAAAAAATAATATATTTATTACAAAACCTATAATTAAATGACTTGTGATGTATTTTACCTTTAAATATTAAACATTTATAATAAAAAATTAAATAATTTAGACACTTATTTTATATTTAAACCAATATTAATGATGCCATAGGACCGAGCGCATGCAATTGACTTCCTCCTTCCTATAAATATCTCCTTCGCGCGTAATCCATTTTCAAAATTTCTCACTCTGAACAATTTCGTGTTTTCAGAGGCAGAGCTGAAAGAAAGCCATTGAAGCGAAATTTCCCGGGCTTCGTTGGTATATTTGACCTTCAATCTTTGAAGATGCAGAAACTAGGGTTTCCAAGCGCAAAAAACTTGGATCATTTCAAATCCTTATCACGATCCGGCTCCGGACCCGCGAAAACCTTCCAATTCTCTTCGCGCCCGTCTTCGGATTCAAGTTCTCTGGGAAGTTTCGCAAATTTGAAACTTACCGCAGGTTTTAATCGATAAATCTTGCTTTAATTATGGAAGTTATCGAACAATTCGAACAATTTTGATGATTATTGGTGTGATTTGTTTGCTTCTAGAGAAACTTGTTAAAGAGCAAGCTTCTGTGAAGACCGATCTCGATCTGGCGGTACTTCACTACTCCTATCTCTACTTCGCCATTCTTCCCCTCTTGTTTGTTTGTTCTTCGATCCTATAATATTGTTTAATATCACGAGATAATGAAGGTTTCTTCATTTTCATTTTCTGGCTATTTCACCAATCATTTCAACAACTGCAGAATTGTAAGCTGAAGAAATCAATGGAGCATATCCGTCTATTAGAGGAAAAGCTTGCAGAATGCTTTCAACGAGAATGCTAAGCTCAAAGTAAAGCAAAAGGAGGACGATGAGAAGCTCTGGAAAGGCCTGGAGTCCAAATTCTCGTCAACAAAGACTCTTTGTGATCAACTCACCGAAACGTTTCATCATTTGGCCAGTCAGGTTCAGAATGGTAGGTGTTTTATACATTTGTGCGACGCAATGTCTGAAAATTCATTTTTAATGATATATTGTGTAATGTTTTAAGTATTTTTAAATTTATGTTCTTAAATAGCTGAGAAAGATAAGGAGTCTTTTGAAGTCAAAGTGTCTGAAAGTTCAAAAGCGATAGACTCACTGAATGAACATATGGATGGCCTTTCACTGAAGTTAAGTTCTGCTGAGGAAACTATCAGAAACCGTGAGTTACTTTTATTTTCTTCCCACAATATCACTATTCTTATTTTATGTTGATTGTTGATTTTTTTTTTTAATACGAACAAGAGCAGAGCACATTGCATTATGTGATTTATCATTCTTCAATGTGTTGGACATTTGGTATTTTCAATGCAGGTGGAAAGCAAATAGATGACCTCAAATTTGAGAAAGAGGAAAATGATAAGTTTTACAGGGATAAACAGCGCAAAACTGCGAACCTCATTGAGGAAAAAGGTGAGCACATTGCTTGGCTGAGTTCGGAAAGAGGTTTTCAAATATATGTTGAAAGAGGACTAAGTGGCTGGCTGGCTGCATCTGTTATTAGATAATTTCACATGAATGCATAGCCTGATTTGATTCTAGATTAATGTTTTGGAAGATGTTTGAAGTTTCTTCATGAATATATAACATACATGCCTCATATTTCAATCTTTCCAGCATTGCACAAATAAACTACTTTAATCAAGCTAGGGGCAGATTTTGCCTAAAACATCAAGATAGAAAAGGATAATAAATGGTAATTTTATTCTAAAATATATAACCATTCTGTAATTATCATTCAGTAATCCTCTTGAGAAATTAACTCTAGTTCTTATCATATTAATCTTGCTAATGATCCTGATTGGCAAGATAACAAAACCATTGCATAAGGTTTTTACCAATTTGACTTCAGGATGCTTGGCTTTTCAGAACTCACATATTTTGAAAAAAAAAAAGACATTTCAATTTTAAACAGGTCAAGATAACAATACCTTTTGATTGAAGAAAGCATTACTGGAGCATGTTGATTGATTATGAGGTGTAACTTTTAGCCATGAAAACCATAGTGTTTAATTCATTAAAAGCATCTTTGTGGAATCTTTTGCATGCAGATGTTCTAATAAAGAAATTTGAAGCAACCATAGCTGCAAATAAACAGGCTGCTGAGAGTTTGAACTATAAAATGGAAGAAATTCAGCTTGAGTTAAGATCAAAAGAGGATGAGATAAAATGTTTGCTAACCAATCAGGAGAAGATGGAGAAAGAAAACAGTGATCTTCTGTTGAGCAATAATGAATATGATAAAAAGCTATCAATATCACTCCAGGAGATTAAACATCTTGAAGGTTTTGTTGCTGTGTTGGCTGCACAGTTGGTTGAGTTGGATAAACAAAATTTGACTTTTACTGACAAGTTTGATGAAATAAATTCTCTCTATGGCACTTGCTTTAAGTTAGTCCAACAGGAGAGAGTTCTTGCTGCTGAACATGCTCAAAAGAAGTATGACCAACTCCATGATAAATTCTTGTGCATAACATCGGAAAGGAATGCACTAGAATTGGTTAACCAGAAGTTAAACAGTAAGATCATTGAACTTCAGAAAGCCCAAGAGTCTGTTGTGGCGCAACTTTCAGAAGAATGCCATTTGGCTGAAAAGAGAATCCAGAAATTGGAATCTGAAGCAGAAAATCTAGTCTCAAAGAAGATTGAAACAGAAAAGTTGGTTTCAAAACTGGAGGAGAAGATTGACACACTGTCCGAAAGTTCAAGATTATCTGAAAATAAAATGGTTTAAATATAAATTCAGTTCAAATTTATCTATTTGAGCTATTCTTATTACTAATATAAGCCTATTTTGCTTTCCTACAGCAAGATCTATTGCTGAAAATTTCAAATTTGGAAATGGATAATAAAGATAATGCAGAGAAAATGCAAGCAGATATACAGGGACAAAAGGAAGAAATTGATAATTTGGAAAAGGAGCTGGAGGAACATGAGGCACAGGTAGTTTCTTTGGAGGCACAAGTTGGTCAGCTGCAGGCTGTGGTAGATGAAAAAGAACAGCTTATCCTGCAATATAAAGAAAGGGAAAAGAATCTGGAAGTTCAAATTTCTGATGTTTACGAAACAGTAATAGAATATGTAAATTTCAAACTTTTTGCAGTCTTCAAAATAAATTTAAGTTTCTGTATGTTTCTGCAGAATCAGGCAATTCTAGCAACCTCTGAAAGTAAACTTGTGGAAGCAAGGTCTCAGTATGATGTGATGCTAGAAAGTAAGCAGCAAGAGTTATCTAGACATTTGAAAGAGATATCTCAGAGAAATGACCAGGTATTGTTTTTCCCTTCAATTTGATGTGAATCCTTAAAGATGGCAATCAGAATAATAATTTTGAGGAGTTTCCTCAGGCTATTAATGACATAAGATGGAAGTATGACATTGAGAAGCAGGAGATTATTAAACTAGAAAAAGAGAAGGTTAGATCATGATTGTCATGTGTTGCAATATGCAGAAAATAGTGGTTCTCACTTACTTAATCTTTCAGGCTGACAAAGTTGTTGGAGAAATGGAACAGAAATGTGACCAGAAAATTGCAGAGTGCAAAGAAGAATTAAGGTTGCAGTTGTTGAGCATTCAAGAGGAAAATGCTACTATAGTATGGAACTGAAAACTAATGAAACATAAGATCAAGTTGTTTTTATCTATGATGGTTCTGGCTATTAATTCTAATGTCTTTCTTGTCTTGTAGATCACTCGCCTTCAGCAGGAGCATGATAAAAAGGAACAAAATCTCAAAGCTGACCATCATGAGGAGCTAAAACGTACCCAACTTCAGGCAGAAGATGAATTGAGAAAGGCATTTAAACTTTCAAGCCTTAAGTTTTAATTATTCATATTAGTATCAAATGTATTTGATTTGATAATAGTTTAAGAATTGGTCTAGAAAACAACATCGCTCAGGAATGAGCATGAAGTTCAGATGAAAGCATTGAGGTGTCAATTTGAAGATGAGTGCAAAAATCTTCAGGAGGAGTTAAGTCTCCAGAAGTCCAAAGTACGCATTTCCTTCCCCTTTTATTTAAATGACATAATATGTGCTCTGATCTATTAATATGTTGCAGGAAGACAGGCAGAGAGCTCTTTTACAATTGCAGTGGAAGGTGATGAGTGACAAACCACAAGAGGAACAAGAAGAGAATTCATGAAGGGTTGGCTTGTTTCTTTGATATATTGCTCTCTCTCTCTCTCTCTCTCTCTCTCTCTCTCTCTCTCCTTGTCCAGTGCATGTAAAGAACAGAACAGACCATTAATTATCACATTAAGTATTTCATATTGTCCAAATGTGCAGTCCTGATTTCTATTGTTCAATGTGTTATAGCTAGGCTCTGCAATGATCACTTTCACCAAAAATATTTAATTGAATAATGTTTGAATTATGAAGCCAGTTTCCAAGTTTAGGTATTAACTGGATTGAGATTCATTGTGCATTGAGCATGGTTGGAACTGTTTCTTTGCATGCTTGACTGAACCTATGCTTTTGGAAAGGGAAGCAAAAGCAGATGGAGAGTAATGAAGCATCGTAGAGTAGGAGGTTATGTATGTCACCTAATACCATTTTGGCAGTGAAGACCATATCTTAGATTTATGCTGAAATATTTTACTTCTTCACAGGCAACCTATACTAAAACAAACAGAAAACATGCATATTTGGCAGACAGGTCTATTTCTTGTTATAAGTTATTTGGAGTCAGAAATCATACTTTGTATGATTTGTCTTGGAGTCCTGATTCAGACATGGAATCTTTAAATAAGTATTATTAAAATGTAATTACATGTGGCATTTTACAATCATCTAAATGCCATCAGTTTGATGGATCCTTGCAGGATTATTCCATTTCTTCAGTTAAGAGGAAGGGTTCTGGTTTTGAGAAAAGAACTCAACATGCTCTTGTAAGGCCGGAGGAAGAAGAGAAGGTAACAAAAAGGAAAAAAAAATTTTGACTCCCTGACTAAATTTTAATACTAATTATACAAGTCATTGAATGGTGATTGCTTTATATATTGTCTTCTGAAATCACCATATTATATAAGGCATCTTAAACGTCTTTTTATATTGTTTACAGGAATCACCAATCCCAGGTGTAACACAAACACCAGTGTCAAAACTGTTGAAGAGAGTAGAAAATATCAACACAGGAAGTGTAATGAGCATTCCTAAGCATCATAAGAAGGTAAAATACTTCTGTTTCCTTTTTTTCATTTGCAGTTAGGTTGGAAGAGAAGGATAAACATTCATCTTTGATATATATTTGGTTAGCGGGTCCAGACACATCCTCAAAACTTCCTTAATCTTACCTTAATGCATGGCAGGTAACCCACCATGAATATGAAGTTGAAACTTCAAATGGAAGAACAATTACAAAACGAAGAAAAACAAGAAGTACAGTCTTATTTGAGGTATGTACCTTGAACCATTTTGAGTCCATGAAAGTTTACATCTTTGTTAGACAAACCAATGTGGATTAGGTCGGTCCATAGTGTGGTAAATTTGTGCATACACACAGACACACACGCAATCCATGCTGAACTTCCTTGTCTGATGTTACATCAGGATCCAAGGAAAAAAAAGAAGGTTCGGACACCAAAAGCTAATACCCCCGCAAGTTTTGCCAAGGTACTCAAAAGCTAAAGATAGTCACTAGATCATATATTCATGTCATATTTCAAAATTAGAAGGCATTATTGCATGAAAATGCAATTTATATTTTGCAGAAGACAAAAGAAAAGGCAAAACTAGCTAAATCATTAGGGGATCAACAGTTAAATTTGCATTCTTTAATACCTTTATCCTTCACGGTTCTGGCATCTAATAATGACATTGCTAAATTAATTGAACATATGAGTTGTGATTTTTTTTCTCGTTTGATTTAGACGTTTGGTTACATGTTTACCTTTATTGTGGATACTTTTAGAAACAGTAGAGGAAACAAATTCCAGTATGTTATCAAAACAGTATGCCCTGCAACTAATAATTCTGTCCTTAGAAAAATGCTGAAGCTCAAATTAGCATGTTTGGCTCTGGATATAGTAATTGGATGCAAGTGTAGACCAATTAACCTAAAACAAGAAATTAGGGACTGATTTCTGAGAAACGGAAACAAAAATAGATTAAACTGTTTATGGTAATGACCCTTTGTAACAGCATATGCTTGAGTATTTAAATTACAGTGTTATTTTATTCCCAATATTAGAGAAACTCATCATTGATGCATTCATCATAAAGGGAACTAAGGGAAGTCAACCAAATGCTACAAATATTGGCGATTTGTTTTCAGAAGGCTCTCTAAATCCTTATGCAGACGACCCATATGCATTTGATAAAGGTACTGTCATTTATCTATTCTAGGGATGAACTTCTAAACAAGATGCTTCTGTTTTTATCTCTCTCTCTCTCTCTCTCTCTCTACCTTTTTTATATATATATATATTTTTTTTCTATTTTGTTTGGAATAGCAGAAACTATTTACCTTTGATCTCCATTAGGCATTGAATTGGGGGAATATTTGACTTAAAAATGATTATGATCTCACTCAACCATATTGTTCCACCTAAAATAGTCTAACTGAAATGATTTTTGGTTTTCGATCATTCTGCCTAATTAAGAATTTGAAGTTCAATAAGTAAGGCTTGCCTGTCCTTCTGAGTTGGTTTAGCGTCAAATTATTGAAAAGGGATGAATTCTATACTGTCATAAGATACTCTAAAGCATAACATCTTTTGAGTGTCCTACCAAACTGTGGTTTCATCTAGATTTTACTTTATCTTGCTATTGATGCTTGTTTGCAGGATGGATGTATCCGATGTTGACACCTGAAAGCAGCCTTATCTTTTTCCTCATTTCAAAGAGCCGTTTTCGCTTGGTTCACTGGTTGGGCAGTGGAGATGAATTCAATCATTCTTTCCCGTTTGCAAGAAGCATGTGATGGTTCATTTTGTAAAAAAAATAAATAGTTGAGACCATTTATCTGCTACATTCTGGCATGTAAATAACATTAGATAAAGGACTTTTGTGCAGTGTGTTCAGACAGAAGTCATGATGGTGATGGCTGGTAGCTACATGGTTTTTAGCGTATCTGAAGCTTGGTCACTCTGAACTAACAATTACATTGTCTCTCATTTTTTTTTTTTTGCCTGGAATGAAAATTTGAGATATTATAGTTCACTTGACAATGTGTATGGATTTGAAAATTTGAGCATGAAATTTGTCTACCAGATTGAAAAGCCTAAGGCTTAGGAGTATCAAACTAGTCGGGATAGGTGGCTCATGGTTACTTTGTTTTTCTTGTTTATTATGCTTTTATGGTACCAATTGCTAAAATTCATTCTAAATAAAGGGGGAAAAGGACAAAGTTTTTCAAAATCCTCTTCTATAACCCCTCTCATTTTATGTATCGACCTGTTCTGTATAGGATCTATAACTCCCCTGCTTCATTCATGCCGTTTATCGGACTTATTTTGCCTCTTAATCTACTAACCACGTCAGTGAAGCAAAACCTATGATATATGGATTTTGCGTTTCTTTCTTTTAAATAATTGTCTGGTTCATAGTTGGAATAAGTACGGGGATATAATCTTTGGAGTATATGAAATATCTGTAAAAAAAAATCAAGTATATTTGTATCGAACGTATATATTCATATGCAAGCAATAATAATTTTATTTCTGGTTTTTTGGTGCAACTATTTTGAGATTGATTAGGCAAACAAGTCATTTCAAGGGGCATTGAGTCAGGTGTTTCTTTTTTTTTTTAATAGTCTAAAGTTAAATAGTATTTGTTCATATATATTTTTGGGTAAAATTTACAAATGATCACTGAACTTTATTACAAAATAAAACGGTAATTAAACTTTCAAATATTGTAAAATGATAATTAAATTTTATATTTTATAACAAAATAATAACTCGGCATTTAAAGGTCATTAATAGGTAACGATATAATTATAAAATTTTAGATAATAGCATATTTAATCTTTTATATTTATAAATTCAATCAATTTAGTGATATTTCAAAAAAACACAATCTTTTAACCTTTCTTATTCTTCTTCTCAGTACATCTTTCTTTTCAATTTATTTGTCTCTTCTTCTTCTTCGTTTATATCTGATAATGTTGTTAATTTTTAACCCTTTTTCAGCAAACATTTTCAACTTCTGATCTACCCAAAATCAAACTTGACAGTCAGGTTTTTTGAAGGTAAGAAAAACCCAACAATGCTGAAGCAGCAAACTCTACGGTGAGTTTATGAATCCGACACGATTATGTTTGATTTTTTCAATCATGTTTGCGAAAACGTCGGTTACAGAAATGTATCAAAGAAAGAAGAAAGCTCCTGGTACATGATCTAAAGGCTCTGTGACATCTCGATAGGAAAAGGAAAGCTTTGCAAGAATATAGTGAAGACCCTTGTTTCAGCTTTGGGGTGGTTTGAGAAGAAGATGATAAAGAAGGAAAATGGGTTAAATTTATTATTATTATTATTATTTAGGAATAAATTGATTGAATCTATAAATATAGAGGACTAAATATACTATTATTTAATTTTTTATAAATGCAACGTTACCCATTAAAGGCCGAGTTATTATTTTGTTACAAAACATAAAATTTAATTGTCTGTTTGTAACATTTGAAAGTTTGATTGCCGTTTTGTTCTTTTTAACAAAGTTCAATGACCATTTGTAAATTTTACCCTATATTTTTAACTCATTGATAATACATACCTTAAATAAAGCGATTAAACATGAATCTCTTAATATGAATATAGTCCGGTTTTTTACGGGGTCGTGTGTTTCTTTTAATCCTTAAAAGCATAGTAGAAGAATTTAACTTTTCACGAATTCCGCGTAAGCCTTTCATGGTGAACAAAAGTTTGTAGATAGCGTTCTTTGTTTTAAGCACGAATACGATAGTGGTTTTAAGTTTTATCTAGCAGGTCATTTTACTCCCCCTTCTCGAGGGAATAACCAAACAGAGTCCAATGCTGTCATATTATACTGATGAACTTGACGAAGAAATTTGAAAATTTATTGTAGCATAAAATTGAACGATACAATAACAATGAGTAAATTTGTTTGGCATATTGATATCACAGAAACAAGTAAATTTTCTCATCACGGTTCATAAGATTGAAAAGTATTTGAAAAACTTGTTAGCTACAGCTAGGTTGCAGAGTAATTACAGAAGGGAAAGTCATCATCAAAGAGAAAATCAAGTGCTAGCTTCGTAAAGAAACAGGCAATCATCATAACCAAGATGGCTTGAAGAATCAGCTCCATCACTCCACAGAATTTGATTTTCTTCATCTTCAATCGCTCCTTCACTAACTCCACCTTCAGGCTTTCAATCTCCCTCCTCATCTTTTCCTTTACCAGCGTCTAGTGATAGAAAAATAAACAGAAGGAAGGATGAAAGGGGATCTGAACCGTATCAAACGTCAAATTCGAACAAAAAAAGCACGAACCTCAGTTTCGTCGTTTGCTGCTTCGAAGACGCGATCCACTGACGATTTCAGTGAATAAAGCAGAAGCGCAGCTTTGGCACCGCGAACTGCGATCTGCAGCTTCCGAACCTCGTCTCTTGCTTCCACTTCAGTTCCTTCCATTCCCTCCTCTTCTCTCTATGTATAAAACGGAAAGCTGTTTTTGAAATATGAACTCTGATCTTTATATACTCCTAAAAATCGAAGGGAAACTAAATCCGAATATTTAAAATGGTAAAATATTTAAATTATCATTTAATTTTGTTTTATAATCTATTTTGGTCATTTAATTTTTAAAATGTTCAATTTTATCACTGAAGTTTAAATATTGACTTATTTTAATCATTCCACCGTTAAATTTCTAACAATGATGTAGAAATAAAAAATAATAAAAAATATATTTTTAATAATATTTTAATATATTTAATTAAATAAAAATCATCTTCTCCCTAACCTCACCTTCATTGACAACCCCCACCCACCCATTTCTCACCTTCATCGGCAACCTCCTAACGCCGGTCCGGTAAATTTTTCGGCGAACCAAAACCACCGGCCGACTTCTCTTCTTCTCCTCTTTCTTTCTACCAGTTTGCTTTTCTAAAAACCACTCTCAAATGACTCAAAACGAGTCCAAACTTTTTCGTCTTAAGAGCGCGATTTGTCGTCGTTCACCGTCGGATCGGCCTAAAATCGAGATATGTTGATCTTCTCACCAAAGCACATCGTATGACCGTTGGGATTCACCGTCTGACGCTTCGATCGCCAGAACCGAAATGGAAAGGTAAAACTTTTCCCTCTTTTAGATTTCAGTTCAATTTCCCCTTTTTTATTTTGACTCTTATTTGTGTTTTACTGATAGCAAAAACCTTCAGTGGTTTTATCATACTTTTGATGTGTGTTTTACTGATAGCAAAGCCACCACCCAAGAAGAGAATGGACAAGCTTGATTTTCAGTTGTCCCTTTTGCAACCATGGAACCGACGTTGAATGCCGCCTGGATGTGAAGAACTCGATTGGTGAAGCATTTTGTAGGATTTGTCAGGCGAGCTTCAGCACTACCATTACAGCATTGACAGAGCCGATAGACGTATACAGTGAATGGATCGATGAATGCGAAAGGGTCAACAACGTTGAATACGACGACGACGATGATGCTTAAGAAGCAATGAGGTGGCTATGTTTTTGCTGCATTGTTGAGAGAAAAACCCATGAAACCAATGTTTTTGTTACAAACACGTTCTTTGCCTCAACCTAAAAACATGTTCTTAATGGAGTGTTTATAATTGAACTGTACTGCGTCAAGTGCTGCATTTATTCTGTTTCTAATGGCAGTGTTGAATGTAGAATGCAATGTTCTCCTGCTGGTTCCTTGACAAAAAAAAAATCAAACTGATTACACTCACGATAGGTGGCCGGTGGTTTAGGTTTGCCGAAAAACGGAGCGGCGTTAGGGAGTTGTCGGTGAAGGTGAGAAATAGGTGGGGGTGGGGGTTGGTAGTGAACGTGAGATTATGGAGAAGCTGGTTTTTATTTAATTAAATGTATTAAAATATTATTAAAATTATATTTTTTTATTATTTTTTATTTCCACGTCATAACGGTATTAAAGATGTAACGGTGGAGTGACCAAAATAGGTTAATATTTAAAGTTTAATGATAAAATTGATCATTTTAAAAATTAAATAATCAAATTAAATAATCAAAGTTGAGTGATAATTTAAATATTTTATCCTATTTAAAATTTGTTTTCGTAGGAATTCCTTGGTGGCCCGTTAAGCCCGTAGAGTAGCTCAGCCTATGACTACGTAGAGTTTTGATCCTAAGTTTGGCTTAAAGCTTAACTTTTGCCCTCGGCCTCGAATATACTTGTTTTCTAATCATCTTTTATCACATGATTATTAGGATGTAAAAAGTTGACCCGACTCGAAAACTTAACTGAAGCCTATTCGAATCAGAATTCGTTTTAACTCGAGAAAGTGATAACTTGAAATCGATCTGTAATCGACTGTTGTTGATCCGAACTCGAGTTGAACTTAATACTGTAGTAACCGAACCCGACCTGTAATCGACTGTTGTTGACCCGAACCTGAGTTGGACTTGATACTATAGTAACCGAACCCGACCTACACACAACTGATATGAACCCAAATCAGAGACTAACTTGGAAAATAATCGATATAATCCGACTAAAATGGCCCGAGATCCAATTTTACCTGACATGTTTTGAATCTGACATGTTGTTGACTTGAACTAATATTGATCAATATGATGATATTTTTGTTCATTTTAGTCCCTAAAACTTTATTTTTAGCTAAAATTGACTTATATATATTTCTATTTTTGGTAATTTAGTCAAATAATATTTTTGTTTATTCTAGTCCTTATAATTTAATTTTTAGTCTAAATTGCGTCATATTTATTTATAGTTTTAGTAATTTAGTCAAATAATATTTTTGTTTATTCTAGTACCTAAAATTTAATTTTTAGTCGAAATTGACTCTTATTCATTTTTTTGTAATTTGGTCTAATATTTTTAATATGATCATATTTTTGTTCATATTAGTCCCTAAATTTTTATTTCTAACCAAAATTAACCCCTATTAATTTTATATTTTTGTAATTCAGTCTAATGTTTTTAATATGATGATATTTTTGTTCACTCTAGTTCCTAATATTTTATTTTTAGCCGAAATTGACCCTTCTTTATTTCTAATTTTTATAATTTAGTCCAGTATTTTAAATATAATAATATTTTTGTTCATTTTAGTCTCTAATATTTATTTTTAACGTGATTCGTGTTCGTGAAAGACTTTAAATAATTCACTTGAAATGACCCAACCCAAAGTCTATAGACTATTTTTACCGAACTCAAACTTAATACGAATTCGAAACCTGAATTAACCTGACCTGAAATGAAACCGACCTGAAATTACCCGACCTGAAGTCCACCCGAGCCCGAATTAACCCGTCAATTAACTGATTCAGACCCGAACTGTTTTGACCCGACCTAAAATTGGCCCGTACCCGACCCAAGTCGAGTCAAAATATCAAATCAACCTGAAATGACATGTATCCGATTTAACTCGGCCTAACATGACCCGACCTGAAACTCATCTGATTACTTGTTTTTACATCCTAATGATTTTCATTCGATTACATGTTTTCAATCCAAATTTATAGTGTATGATATATTTTTTTAAAAAATCGCGTGACACTTCTCGACCGAGAAAATAAATATTTTAGAAAACCTACCTGGTCCTCAAATTCTTATACTTGTGTTAGCAAAGGATGAATACTTTCATGTGTTCTTCTTGATGACATTCCCGTCATATGTTACCATTGGTGACGGTTTCTAAGTTATAGGTATATATCGTAAGTTGAATCCTATCATTTCCACGTGTGATCGAAGGCACTTGCAATTAAGTTTATCCTCTTGGAAAGAGACCTTGCCCCCCTTGAGATTGATCATAAGTATTTTTGTGAATTTTAAGATACTTTTTGAGCATGATGTTGGAGATGTGTTAGTAATAAAATATATCAAATTCTTCCATGATATTCAAAAAGGTCTCTTAAAATTCACAAAATACTGAAGTAGCAATTTACATTTATATGGTAAACATCTAAAGCTATACCATCAAGATTTTTGCACACACAGATATAGAGTCCATATCAAACCATAATATTGTTTGCAAGCATACCCTTTCCAGTACCTTCAGGTTCTTGCAGACCTAATTTCATAACTCTGTAAGCTGATGATAACATTTGAACTTCTTCCTCCTTATACAATCTATGTTTATAATATCTGTCGATATTCTACAAGCGAGCGCGCACACACCGGTCTTAATTCGCCAATTCTTTCTTGATGAGCATTAAGAGACTATTTTCTCATGCTATACGAGAACGTCTGCATTGTAGTTGGTATTTATAACTAGGAAATAATGTAAGGGTTCTACATGTAACTGCAAATTTCTCAAGATATTATAGGAAAAAGAAAAATAGAGTTAAAACGTTGTTTAGCTTCATCTTGCACTTGAATTCAATTCTACACCCACTGCAACTGTTAACTCAATGAAACCAATAAATGCTACTCAACAGTTCAAGTTATGTTAGTTGCACCATAATTTCTTATTAATCAGGTTTCTCCTGTGTAAACATCGAAGGCACTTGACTGATGTTTTTTTTTAAAAAAAGTCTGGCTTTTGGTGTGTCATCTGGATGATCAGAGACTGATTTAAGAAAACAGGTACGCAGACGGAGTTTCGGAGCCGTATTTAAGGGATAGCTATTGAGCCACCATTTTCTTACCCACGATAATATCCTTTTGCTTAAACAATATTAGAATATAAAGCATTACCATATATGTATGTATGTGTGTATCTACAATCATACAAGCCAGTACTATGTAGGTTAATGTCAGTTCTCTCTATATTTCTCTCTCTCGGTAGACATTTTTCATTGGGGAATAAGAAGCTTATATATAAATTATATGTGTACATATAAATCAGCGAAAACATCTAGAAAAGACTATAAAACTTTTCGAGACGAATTACGAGATACAAATTTAATTAACACACATTTGGAATGGATTTGTTATCCTAAACATAAAAGAACTTGATTGACCTTACTAGCACAGGAGGCTAAGCCTTTGCTTGAATAGCTTTGGAGGGCCTTGGTCTGGTGGATGCATGAATTTGCAGTTAGGGCATGAAGGTGATGACTTGCAAAGCATCACCAACATGTGGCACCGCATGCACACCGTTGCTACCATCTCACGCCCTTGCTGGTCGTCCTCCTCCACCGCCAACCATGAAAGGTTGCGAGTTAGTCCTCCCGATGAGTTGATCTTCTTATTGACCGAACTGGCCCTCGTGGGGCTGACAGAGTTTTGCTTGTTGAATAATTGGTTATCTGTCGTGTTAACTTTCCTTATTGATGTATCGCACGGTAGGTTTAGCTCAAGGTCTAAGCTCATGTGACCAGGGCTTGGGGGTTCAGGGCTTCTCCTTGGATCCTTACAAGTTCTTGTATGAGTCCTCGTATTGTAGAAGTGTATGTGCCCTGACTGAGCACAAAAGAGAGCAAAGCAACTATAAGGTTATAGGGGTTGTTTATGTAACAGTATACTACTGCTGAAGCATATTCTTTGTCTAATTATACATATAATATATGTATGTATGTAAGTATGTATGTATACCTGAATATCAAGACATCTTTGCCACTCCAAAGGTAATGGAGTCTCGAGCTGTAGCTCCATATCGAATATCGATTTCATGCTTTCAGATTTTGATCGCTTGTCTGAAGTTTCTTCATGGTCATCCCGTGAATCTTCCAACTTCCTCTTCTTCGATGAATTCTCAAACTCCGGGATCATATTTCTGATCATATCTGGAGGGGAGAGGGGGGCTTGAAAGGAAATCATAGAGAAATTAAGAACTACTCCAAAGCGAGCTATACAGTTTAAGCTATCTCGGTTTTCTGTCTTTTCAGAGAGTGATCAAATGGGTGAAATGGTTTAGGTGGTTATATAGGCTGAAATTTGGGGTGTAAGGGCAAAGTTATTGATGGTAGAAAACTAACCAAAAGGAAGGGCCTACCTATGCATGACGTGCATTCCAAGTTGGCCTTCAATTAACTACACTGCTTCAACCCAAGCTGCTGCTATTCAAAGCTTAGATGTGAAGTTCTAACCAACCTCTCTCTTTGGTCAATTATACATAAATTTCACCTGATCCTAATGGCTCTTAGAACCCCTGCCGATTCAAAACTAAATCATGATCGTAGATGCGTTTCCGGCTCATCGTGATCACAGGCATACCAAATACTACTATCTTAACAAACATCGTCATAATTAACTACGGTGAATACCGATGGTAACAAATATAGTATCGTGTTACAATCGCTATTTAAATCTCGGAAAACCTAAGCTTAAACTTCGCTTACGTGGCACGGCGTGGGGTTTCTAACTTTTGAAGCCATACTTGACACTTGACAGTGAGGTGAGCAGAGGCAAAAGTTGTATTTAGTTTTGGATACTTAAGAAAGGCGGTGAGAGGTGTGGAAGGGGGGAGCTATGGGCATTAAATGAGCAGTCTGTAAACAGTTGAAAGGGGGGAACTTAGCCTTGAATGCCAATGGATCTTTAATAACATACAATAACTTCAACTTCCACAATTGGGTCACTCAAAGAACTAAAACTTTTAAAGCTTTCAACACCCTCCTTTTGCTATTTCAACAATTCCCCATATCAATTAATCAATCCATGAACTCTAGCTTTTAAAGCTCTCAACCCCCCCCCCCCTTCAGCTATATCCAAATGAAAATTAAAATTTTCCCATCAGCTAAAACCACCATTCCATACCTATCAATAATCTTAAGGTCCCCAAAATCCCACCTTTCCCCCCCTGTAAGCAGTTTAATCTTCTTGGTTCAGCAACAAACCAACCTTCATAGTTTTCTAAAATATATAACAAATAATATCCAAATCTGTCACTATATATATATATATATATATATTCAACTCGCCCGAGAAACGGGGAAAAGAAAAGCTGTTCACTTGAAAAAGGAAGATGGGGGTATGTAGATTTTGATTATATGAGGAACAAGATGAAAGCAATATACATATGGGCGATCGAAATTTTCACCAACCAAATATAAATTGGTGAGGGACCCTAAATAGAGACTAGACAGCAGATGGCATAAATACCCAACCCATTCAACGCCGTCCTTGTAATTTTTCTAAAATCAGCCTGTTTTCCTAACCTAATCAACCCTTCCGGGGATTGGAAATTAGTATTAATCTTGAGCAAAAACAAAAGGAAAGGGTTGAAATCCAATTAGAAAAAGCCATTAAAAGCAGGCATTGAGGGAGAGAGAAGAGGAGTCTACCTGCCTTCATTAACTCCCCGTCTTGAATTCACATAAATGCAGAATTCAAGGGGATGACCATTGAAAACCCACCTCGCTTTCTTCGACATCTTTCGATTTCATCGTCACCGGTTTCCCCTACTCCTGTTTTAATGCTCTCAACCCAACTCTTCTTCCCTTCATTTATGTTCGTCTCTCTCCCATTGTTAATTTCAAATTCACTTCCTACTTATGAGAATAACTGTCAGAATCTACCACTCTCACTAATAAATCACATGTGAATCCTTTAGATCCCCAAATTTATACACGGGATTTAATCCGCTTGTCACTTTGTTAAAACTCGGTACCATTCACCAATTTAATGAATAATTAATTGGATTTACCAACCTCAATCTCGGCATATTTACTCAAATTTTCTGCTTTTAATAATATTTACAGATCCAACACTAAAAAACATTAATTTCTGAGCTAGAATCCTTTACGGAACTCGTTTGGATGTGGTACAATGAGTTACATTAAAAAATCGAAACTTATGGAACTCGTCGTATCAATACCATGTAAGTTCTATAAATTTTTATTTTTAATGAGTTTTTTGTTTAATAGATTTTTGTTATCAGTATAACGAGATCTATAAATTTTTAGTTTAGCAAGACTAATTGTATCAGCTAGAAGAGTTTTTGCTAAACAAACCTCGACTCGAGGCGAAAAATTCGACTAAAAAAATTTAAATAAAATTTAAGTTATAAAATAGAAATTTGAATAACTCGTATAACTCAAATATTTTAGTAATTAGTAGATTTATTTTTAAGTTTGAGTCGAGTCTTTTAATTTTTTCTGATATATATATATATATATATATATCGATATAAAAAATATAGAGAAATATATGCCACATATGAAGAAAAAAATGAAGAATTATATATATGTATATCTTATATGATTAGAGAAAGTCATTTTAAATTTGAATCAAACCATACTATAAGTCTATAACATGATAAATAATTACAATTAAATTTGTATAGGAACTCGAAAACTTGAATCGAATCGAAAAAAATAAATAAAGTTTGAGTTATAAAATATAACGCATCAACTCGAATAACACAAAATTTTTTTACTCGACTTGATCGAACACTCACCGCTAATTTCTACAATGCGTGCTAGATAAAAAATTTAATTTTTTTAGGTGTCATATCTGTAAATAATATTAGAAAATGATTTTTTTAATATTTGGGTGAAAAAGCCCTCAATCCCCTTGTTAATATTGGGGTAAGATCATTATTAGGATCTTTGGATCCTATTATGACCAAAGCTGACACCTGGAATCCTAAATTTTCAAAAGTAGGATCCTTATAGTAAACTCGTTGTACCACCACATCGAGTTTCAAAATTATATTTTTTTTATTCAAACTCACCGTGCACTAATGGTGAGTTTCATTTTTTTTAAATATCCGATTTAACCATTAATCACGAGATTAACCTAATCTTAAACGAAACTCGCCGTAGGGACACATCGAGTTCCCTTTGGCTTAACGATCATCATATTTTTACGAAAAAAAGACGGGTTGTTTTAAGGTTTTAGCATATTAGGTTTTTTATCTTATAAATAGACGGTTTTGTTTAGGGTTTAGAACACATACAAATGTTTCTACCTTCTTTTGTTCGAGAAAAGCAAAATAGTGAGTCAAGCCGTGAGATTTTCTTAGACAACACTGAAAGAAGCAAGCTCACACATAATTTGAAAAAGTTTAAGATAACGTTTGTTTATATTTTTAGAATATGTTTAATTTTTTTAATATGATTTATTTTGTTCACTCGAATTCTTTTTTATGTCTACATTTTTAATTCAAATAGTAAATTGTGTTGTTAATAGTTTAATAGAAAATATTTTAAAATTCGATTGATTTGTGATGTTTTAGGCATTTAATTGAGCATAACTATTGAGGAAAAATATGGCGTTGTTAAGACTTCAAGATTCTCACATCACGAAAAACATGAGAATATTGGTAAGAATTTATAGTTTTTTGCAACTTTTATTTTATAATTTTTAAATGATAAAGTACTACTTTGATTTAAATATTGTGTTTGTAAAAAGAGGATTCAAAAATTCGGCCTCGCTTGATATGGAGCGATCTGCCAAGCCAATATGTAATGAGATTTTTGGAGAATTTCGATTTTAGGTACGCGTCAAAGATTTGTGAGTTTGAAATCGTGCCGCAGTTGATTAATTGGTTGGTGGAGCGTTGGAGATCGGAGACGCATATCTTCCACATGTCGTGCGGGGAGTGCACAATCACCCTCGAAGATGTTGCTATGCATCTCGATGTCCCAATTTCAGGCAGCCCAATCGATGGTCAGAATAATTATAAGGTTTATGATAATTGCTCCAAGTATTTGGGAAAAACACCACTGGTGCATGCTGTTGATGGTAAACATGTGAAGTTGACATGGCTGAAGAGTGATTTTCAAGTGGATGGAAATTCTACAGTAGCGAAAATTAAGTTTGCTGCTCGAGCCTATATATTGCTCCTTATCGGTGGTATGCTAATACCGGACAAATCGAGTTCTCACATGCACACGCAGTACCTTCCGTTATTAGAGACGTCGTAGGTAGCAAGAAAATTCATTTGGGAATCTGCAATATTAGGTTCCATGTACCGCAAGTTGTGCAAGGCAGCGACACCGACAAATGTCAACAATAGATTTGTGCACGTCGATATAGGTGGGTGTGTGGTACTAATACAACCATGGGCCTGGTATAGGCTTTCATTCCTGGCTCCTATTTGTGATCCTTCTTTTGAATTCCTACTCGCTTCAAGGTAATAATGTTAATTCTCATAAATATTTTAAATATTATTTACGAAAACCATGATCCATCTATGTATTTGTATTATGTAGATGTGCCAAAAAATTTAAAAAGAAAGCGTTGAAGGTAAAATTAATTCTCGCAGTGAGAACAGAGATTGACATGCATTGCGAAGGCCAGGTAATGCAAAATTATTTTTAGGTCAAAATTTTAAATTTGAATTCATTGTGATCTCATTTTCTAGTTATGTACGTATTATTGCAGTTCCGATGAATGCCATATGATGAGGAGGATGATATTTGCCATGTAATTCCAAATGATGCCAACGAAGATGTCGAAAAATTAGTGTTCGGTAATGTCGTTGCTAAATTTTGCGATTGCCGAGATATTTTATGGTAATCGGGTTCTTAGGCAGTTCGGATACCACCAGCCTGTGCCGAAAGACCCGATTAATATGGATGAGTTCGAAAAGGTCGACTTACGGGGTAAAAGCGAAGAGAATTGGCCAAAGAGATATTCGTCATACATAGCATGGTGGCATGACAAGTCAAGCAGGTTGCCGACTCGTGATCCCATTCCCTATGATTTCGATTTCTTGAATTCTGAGTACCGTTAGTGGTTTGTGGCAAACGACAAACCGAAGTTGACGACTAAAGCCCAACTACAAGCTTATGTTACTTTGTTTGAAATCCTAAAAGACCAGGACCAGGAACATGATATGAAACTTGAAGCCTAACTCGACATGGGAGTTAGGTCGGCGGAGTCCAGAGAGGTTTAATTATTTATTTGAGTTGAGTTCACAAAATTGTCATGTTTATTAATTTAAGATATTTGTCTTTTAATAAATTTCGAACTCAATGCATGTTTTCTTTTATTAATAAAATTTTGAGTTTAGTTGACAAAAAAATTATTATGCTTGTTTATTTTTTTCACGTAACGAACTATATAGAGTGTTGCCATAGATCGGAAATAACGAATTACTACATTTAGAATAGTAAGAAATATTTAGAATACAAAAAAGAAATTGAAAACTCTTTGATGGATTACTCCCCAAAATTCAATACATATGCTTGAGTACATGTAAATTTTTTTATAGTATACTACAAATTCACTCAGTACCACAACTCATTGATATGACTGACTGTCTAATTATTTTTTGTTGCTACAAGGTTGTTCGTACAAAAAACGAGGTTGTTCAACATGGAATATGGCATGCAATACCTCATATATGTCATTATGGACGCATAGGGGTCCTGCATGGAATAAAAATAGGTGCAACATTATGCCCCACAGGCCCGACGACGACATTCGGGTTGTATCTCAAATAATGTAGGACCACACGATTTCTCGAAAAACTAATGTTGTAAGCAGAACTTCGTAATATACGACAATATGACAACCATTGGAGTTTCCGTTATGATTTCTGGTAGCCTAATTTTGAAAAATGTAGAACGTAATTGATGTAGTGGTGTAAACTTTATAAATTTGGTTCGTATAAAAATGAAAGACATTTTTGGTATGGAAATGAATACGTTGATTCTAGAGTGTTATATTTATACTGGAAGTGGAAATGATGGGCAAAACTCGCTGGACATGCATGACGAGTTAGGGGTAACTCGTCGTGCATGTCCGGCGAGTTTTACCCATTTCCACTTCCAGCATCTTAGCAGCATTTTTGTAGAGGTCTCTTGGAAGGAAAGATTGGGAACGGCACGCGACTGGTTTGGACAATGACGACCTGGAACCGGCTACACCATCAGCGGGGAGCAGGATCTGAGGACAACGGGAGCTTGGACCCGACCACTCTATCAGCGGAGGACCGGATTGGACAATGACGACCTGGAACCGGCTACACCATCAGCGGAGAGCAGGATCTGAGGGCGACGGGTGCTTGGACCCGGCCAGTCCATCAGCGGAGGACTGGTTTGGACAATGACGACCTGGAACCGGCTACACCATCAGCGAAGAGCAGGATCTGATGGCAACGGGAGCTTGGACCCAGCCACTCCATCGGTAGAGGATTGGATTGGACAATGACGACCTGAAACTGGCTACACCATCAGTGGAGAGCAAGATCTGAGGACGACGGGAGCTTGGACCCGGCCACTCCATCAGCGGAGGACCGGATTGGACAATGACGACCTGGAACCGGCTACACCATCAGCAGAGAGCAGGATCTAAGGGCGACGGGAGCTTGGACCCGGCCACTCCATCAGCGGAGGACCGGATTGGATAATGACGACCTGGAACCGGCTACACCATCAGCAGGGAGCAAGATTTGAGGACGACGGGAGCTTGGACCCCGCTACTCCATCAGCAGAAGACCAGTTCGGATAATGACGACTTGAAATTGACTACACCATCAGCGGAGAACAGGATCAGAGTACGACTACAGCTTGTACCTAGCAACTTCATCAGCGGAGAGCAAGATTTGATAATGACGACCCAGAACTGGCTACACCATCAGCGGAAAGCAGGATCTGAGGGCGACGGGAGCTTGGACCCGGCCACTCCATCAGCGGAGAGACTAGATCGGGCGATGAAAGTTGATAAATTCATTTTTTGAATTTTCATTCATTTTTCGATTTTTGTTTTTTTTCGACTTTTTGATTTTTTTCTATTTTTTTTTATTTTTTTTTCAACTCTATTTTTTGATAAATTTTCTTTTTTCTTGAACTATACAAAGAAGTAAGACTCGAGAAAAAAAATAGGTTTGGTTGCACCGTCAGCAGGGAAACAAGACCTAAATAGAAATTCGATTTGCTTGGGGAAAGGTTCGGATCTGTTGCACCATCAACGGAGAGACGAGATCTTCAGGATATCTATATTGTTGCACTATCAGCGGTAAAGTAGAATCTGTAAATTGTTGGCCTATCAACAATGACGAAGGCAAGATCTGGAAAAGTCTACTTCTGTTGCTCTACTGGCGTAGATGTATGACCTAAAAATGAAAAAAAACATTAATCAGTAAATGTTCACAAAATTTGTCACTGTTACCTTTTATTGATGTTTCAACATCCTTTTTGTGTTTGGCCTCCTCTAAGACTAAGGTTGGTTGTCGTGTTGTTACCCCCACGGCTGAGGATGTTCGGTCTCTTTTTGAACCTTTTTGTAAGCAAAAATGCATGAATTTTATGCCTAAATGCATGGTGACTTCGATGTATGCACTGAACATAGATGTACGCAAAAATGATGAATGCAACTAAATGCATGAATGTGATATGATTTTTCTGGCCCTCAATGGGATGCCCCTGACTCCTCACTGGTCATGTCAGGATCTTGGTCTTTTGCATATGACGGTGCCCTGACCTCTTCTTGGGTTTGATCATCCATCTGGGTGCATGCTGTTGCGCGTAATAAGTGCTACGCAAATGTGCAAGTATACACGTCGCAAGTTATAGTATAAAAGATATCGTCTCCACAGGGATTGGTGCCACTTCAAAAATCTAGTCTCTTGCACTGTAAAAAGTAAAAACACAAATAAAGGATTATAGGAGTTTAACTAATAACTAATCTAGAAAGCAATAAAGTAAATGAATAGATGAGATCAATTGAGAGAGAGATAGGCCAGGTTATCGTGAGTTGAGGTGTGATAGCCGATTGGATCGTTTTGGTAAAAGAGTGCACGGGCAACTCAGTTGTCGTGGCAACTTGCACAACGGGGTTGCCTTGGCAACTAATCGATGGTTGCCTGGGCAACTACTTGGGCGTTTGGGCAGCAACCTTCAAGGTTCGGCAGAGCGTTCTTCAATGGTTTCTTCTTATCCCTAAGTCAAAACTCTAGCTACTTGTGCATGCCTTGATAATACATCCCTGCGTGAATCAAGGGTGAACAACAACCAATCTTGCGTTCCTCTTAGCCGTTGAAATCCTTAACTTATCCCTAAGCCGGATTAATCTTCACCATCAATAGATTGAATAAAGATCATATTCATTCGTTTCTTGAATCTAACTCTCCCGATATTAGATAAATAGATGAAATCACGAGATCCTCTCCCAATTCACTCGCAAACAAGAATAAGAACCAAGAATAAATAAACCTTGAATATAAAAGTGCAAACTCTTATTACCTAAACAAAAACCAATAGTTTCTCACAACCACAAAACAAAATAACCATAGCCAAATAGATTTAGTTCATGGCTAGGTTCCAAAGAAACACAAGATAAATAATCCCTAGCATGAACCCAATCGAACAAGAAAGAAAATGATGAAGAAAGAGGCTTGTCGAAATCCTCCTTGCCCTAGATGCTTGTCGAAAATTCTCTCCTCTTGCCCTCATTGGACTTGTCGAAATTCCCCTCTCTTGCTCTCTATCGATTGTCGAAATCTCTATCTTATTTATAGGGCTAGGCCAAAGTCCTTCTTTGAGGAAGAAGTTAAGTTGGAATTAAATTATCTTTAAAGAATATAATTCTTTATTATAATTATATTCCTACTAAAACTTGTCCTATCTTCTTGGAATTTAATTCTTCTTTAATCCCTGCATGGAAATCAAATTCCTTTGGGTTTGGGCTTTGTTCCACGTCATCTTGGGCTTATCTAGTCATCAATTTCGACTACCATATCACATTTGCTCTTGTCGACAATTGCCCTGGCAACTGGCTCGGCGTCTCCTTCATGCATTGCCCTAGCAACTAGCTCGACGTCTCCTTCATGCATTGCCCTGGAAACTAGCTCAGCATCTCCTTTGGAAAATGATCCTGCACATACACACAAAACACACCAAAGCAGCATCTTTTCCCACAAAAAACTACCAAGTTATGTAATCAAGCTCAACGATGGAAGGAAACATGGATTAATGCATGAATGGCTAATTATGCAACTAATATGGGCCTAAGTCTAACAATAATATAAGTAAAAAGGGTAAGAAAAATAGTACTTTTGAACACTTATCACATGCCCCAACATTTTGTTCGTTCTTATGCCATCGTCTAAAATTGCTCTTGAAGTTGACACTTTGAGTGCTGATTCTGTTGCCCCCTAAGTTGGGTTCATAAATTGTGTGTTGGTTCATGGCAGCTCATTATTATTATTATTATTATTATTATTATTATTATTATTATGGATTAGGTGCAATTTTGCAAACTGTGGTCAAGGATGCAAGAGTTTGACTCGGCAATGAAGGTTGAACCTTGGCAAAGAATGCCCCCGGACTGAGGCCTTGTTAGAGGCACAATATTTGTAAAAGATGTAGAGGGCTGCTTTTGGACATGCCCCAAGATCAGGCTCTTGTAAGAGGCTCTGTAAGGTGCTAGATCGACCAACTTTGTTGTATTTAATGGGGCAACCCATGGACTAATTTTGAAATTTCACAATGTATGCATGTAAATGCAAAATGCATGTCTTAGATGTAAAAGTACTGATTCAAAAATGGTTCTCGTGGCTCAACTTCTGAACTCACGGAATTTATTTGCAACTTTGAATATTGCCTTGATATCTAGAGTGCTAGATTTTCTCCCGATGATAATTTTTCAAATTGAGAACCAATCGCGAATCAACATTTCATGATGGTAAAATGCAGAAACAAAAAATGTTATAATATGTCATGCAGTGAATGAGCAGATTGAAATTAAAATAATTAAATGAATAAATTAAAGTAGATAAGGTAAAATGAAAGATTTCTGATTGGGCTAGTTGCTTGAACCAACACCTTTGTGTCATGCAAAATGCAATGATGTATGCAAAAAGGGTAAAACAAAAAAGAGAATGAGTCAGTACCGTATAAGATCAATAACACATAAATAGAAGAACAATTTAGATAAAACAAACAAAACAACCTTATTTACATCCCGTCTAAAACACCTAGGTTATCCGCATGGCTCTAAAAGGGTGGGTTTCTATATGTTCTCTACATGCAGTTTTGGTGCTAAGAGGTACCCGAATTGTCCTTTATGTCCCCTACTAAGAGTAGCAAGGCCCCCGGTCATCACCCATTATAGGCTCCTTTCAACCGGGTTCAATTCAGGGGGACCCATTCGCTTATGCCCCTACGAAGGAACGATATCCTCACGAAAGCATAAGGTACTCGAGCCCCGAATGTACTTGCTAGGCCCATACGGAGGAACGATATCCTTACGAAAGCATTAACGTTTTCCCCCCACTTAAAAAGACGAGTTTATATGTCAAGTTTTAAATGCGTTAAAATAAACGCGCAATTATAACCAAATGTTAATTTAATAGTCACTTTAATCCAGAATTTCCAATATTAGTAAAACGATAATTATTTTAAAAAAACTTGACTCTCTTTATTTTTGAAAACCAAAAAAATGTCCCCAGCGGAGTCGTCATCTGTAGCGATGTCCCTTTCGCTAAAAAAATGATGTTTTGTGGTTTTTATTTTGTTTGGAAAATATTTTCTTCCGCGTGGGATTTTATAAAACCCGTGTTTTATTTTAAAAATGGAGTCGCCACCGGCTACTCAAGGTGGACCGGACACCGTGAAAACCAGAGATTTAAAATGGATGGGTTCGGGAGTCGATTACGGATGGGGAAGGATTAGCACCCCCACACCGCCCAAAATTGGCACTTTAATAATTACCGCTTTATTAATATTAAACTTTTCGGAATAAAGTGACGATTAAATTAAAATTTGGTTATATGTGCGAGTAAATTTTAAAGGCCCCTTTATCCGAGAGTAAACGCCAACCACTATCACTACGCTGATCATCGACCCGTTTACACTCGAATAAAAGGGCACCGCATTGACAAAATATATGTCTGTTATGCAAACTTAAAAAACATGGCAAATATAAATAAATACATTGCGATAAAATATAAATAAATACTAACATAATAAAATACTAATATAACATAAATAAAATACTAATCTAAAACATACATACATAACTATTAATTTAACACATAAATAAAAACAAATCTAACATAAATAAAATACTAATCTAAAACATACATACATAAATATTAATCTAACTCATAAATAAAAAGCAGATCTAACATAAATAAAATATTAATCTAAAACATACATACATAAATATTAATCTAACTCATAAATAAAAACAAACCTAACATAAATTTAAAACATAATAAATACTAATCTAAAACATAAATAAACATACAAACTAAAAACACAATTTTAAATTAACTATTACTTTATTAAATCATAAAAATTACAACATAAATAAAAAAAAGAAAGAAAATATACCTAACTAGGAGTTCGAATGACGAATCCCAACTGAACCCCACCGAGATCTACCACGACCTCTCCAAAAAATTAACTAGATCGGATCCAAAATAGGACCCCGATCGAACCGGTTAGGACCGATGATATTACCCCGGTCCTTGGCTAGCCGAGAGCACTGCTCTCTTTCGGCAAAGCCATTGCCGATTTCTTCAATTTCAATTGCCCCTCCCCCTGCCTCTATTTATAGGCAATTGGGGAGGCAAAGGGGTGACGTGGACCACCCAAAAACCACTTAATTTTTTTTATTATTAATTTTTTATTATTTTTTATATTAATAATAATATTATTACATAGAAATACTAAAAATTCGAGCAAAAATGAGTGATTACAACATGGACAAGATTTCTGTACAACATTTGGGAAGAGCGCAATACTAGAGTTTTAAGAGGGACAAGTCGGCCCAATGATGTTCTTTTTGATAGCTTAAAACTTACCATTAGTATACGCTTATATAAACACAAAATTGATAAGAACGATAGCACAAATAGAAAGCTTTGTATAGATTCGGGAATCAATTGATCCCCTATTTGGCGACTCTTATTTTTATGTAGCAGTTCGCTGCTTACGCCGATAAATGCAATACACTATTTATCCAAAAAATAAAAATAAATATTAAATTTAGTGATCTAAAATATAAATTATACATGCGTTCAAACATATCAACTTTCCTAATAATATAGGGGTATGTTTAGTTTTAGAAAATAATTTTTTTATTTTTTATTTTCAGTTTCAGTTTCTAAAAAATAGAAAACATGTTTAGTTAGTATGGATGAATACTTGTTTTCAAAAATAAAAATAGTGAAAATATGTTTGGTATCTAGCTTTTCAAAATAAAAAAAATAATTATTAAATAATTAAAATAAAATATAGTTAGAAATTTATTAGTATAATAATAAATAAATTGTGAGAAAATAAATCAAAATTTTAAAGAATGGCATAAGAAGGATTCAAATCCGTGTTAAAATTTTAAAAAAATCCTTGTTTTCATATTTTTCATTTTCCTAAAATATTTTCAATAAAAACAATGGAAACATTTTTTTATGTTTTTAAATTTTCACTTATTTTTATTTTTATTTTCTAATTTTTCAACCAAATACGTTTTCTTCATTTTTTATTTTCTTAAAAAACAAAAACAATATCTATTCTATAAAATCAAACACACCATTTTTCTTTTAAGAATTATTTTTCTCAAATATGGAATGTGATTCTTTTGAATACATGTGGAAAAGTAACTTTACAATGTAGGTGAAAAGTTAAATTTTTTTTAACTGAAACAAAAATACCCTTACCTTTTTTTTTTTTTCTTCACAATTTTTATATTTTTTAATTATAAAATCATAAAACTAATTTGTCAATTTACATTATATTTCACCACATGTTGAAAATTTTAAATTTTTTTAAATTTTAACCATATTTTTATATAAAAATATTATTTTATTAAAAATAAATAATTAAATCACGTTTTTGTTAATAAGAAACTAAAATTTATTAAAATTAATATCATTAAAAATTAACAAAATTGTATTTAATTTAAGGAAAATACTTTGATACATAAGTTTGTTAAACTACACAAGCCTTTCAATTTTAGGGTTTAGAGATTTAGGTTGTTCTTTAGGGTTTAGGGGTCTAGGTTGTATGGTATAGAATTTAATGTTTATGGTTAGAATTTAAAGTTTATGATTAAAGGTTTAGATTTTAAGGTGCCAGGGCTAGTGATTTAGATTTTAGTTTTTATAGCTTAAATATAAATAGTTATGTATCAAAATATAACCCTTGGGTAATTTCTCATGTGTACCAAATGTTATAATGTTACATCCTATTAGAATGTTAACACGTGAAAGTACCAAACATCGCCTAAGGGCGTGTTTAGAAATCACAAAGCAATTGTAAAATAATGTAATTAGCTGGGTATTTATTACACCATTTGTAATTACAATGAATTATAATACATGTATTTGGTTGGCAAAATATAATTACATACAATTTAGTGAGATTATTGAATATGAACGAGCTCAATTGAGATTGAGTTCAAGAAATATTATAAAAAATGGTAAATAATTTTTATTGAGCTCAATCTTAAATAGCTCGATTATATCTTGAACTGATATTAAACTTGAAAATTGATGTTCGATTGAACTCGAACCAAGTATGAAACCCTAAATTTTAACTCAATCCCAGCTTAATTACACCATAGGGTTGCCAAATTATCTTGATTTTATTAATTAAAATTGATTTTTTATTTAAATTTAATATTTTATTTTAAAAAAATTAATTGAATAGTGAATTCAAGCTCTCTCTCTTTTCATTTAGGTCTAATCAAGTAAAAGACGAGTATGAATATAAGAAAATGAACAATATAACTCAATCCATGATCAAGTCTATTTTAATTGGACCTACTATGAATTATACAATACATTATAGGGAAAATGACAAAGGTTATCTAGATTAAATATGAAATTATATTATTTATATGCGAATTGAAGACTTAATAAGAACGCAATTGTCACTACATTGATAATTTATTGACATAAATTTCTATATCGAGTACTTCGAATATTTAAATTTTTTATATTATTCATGTCAATTTTATAATTTATGTTTGGTTTTATAATTATGTTTTTTAATAATATTGTCTTTAAAATTTTATCATCGTGTATGTAGCATGTCTTAGCCTTACCATAAGGTCAACTACTTTTATTTTTCTATATTATTTTGACTTTTTAAACTTATTGTATGTAGCATTTAAAACCCATTTCAAGAAAACTAATAAAAAAATAAAAACAAAATTAAAAAAAAAAGACCGAAGAAAGAAGGATAATATATATAAGATCCGATATTCGAATTCAAGGCAGCCATGGAAAAAAAAAGTAAATATTTTATTTAATTTTGCTACCAGAAGTCAAAAGAAATTAGAAAATTATAAAGCCGTGAAAAGGCATATTTCAATGATATATGGATCATGTGTGAAAACTGAGAAGTGTTAACTTCACAATCGCATTCATTTAGTCACTACTTCGGCTACTTGTTTCACATGTTTTTGGCCTCGTGTAAGCCAAACAATTCGTCTAATTTATTATCTCTACTAAGACCACAAATTATATTTATCAATTCTAATAGATATTAAAAACTTGGATTATATACATGGACGAAACTAGAGATGGGGCAAGATTTTATGTCATGGGGGCAAATTTATAAAATTTTAAGGGGTATACGTATAAACTTTTAGAAGGGACGAAAATAGATTTGTAATAGAAAAATACATAGAAAATTTATAAATTATATATGAATTTCAAATTTTTAGAGGGACAATTGCCCCTCCAACCTCCCTCTAAGTCCATCCCTGGATGAAACTACTCTATGACTAGGGGTTGTGCCCCCAAATTATTTTACAATAAGAAATATAATAATCTTATTATTTATTTAAACCATAATTTCTAATTCATTTAAACTTTATCTCTTAATATGTTATGATTAATAAGATTTAGAGAGGTTTTTAATGAAACTTATATTTATGCCTTTGTATTGTATGATCCTGCATAATAAAATCGTACAATTAATAACTTTCAAAAAAATATATTATGGTTAATTATATTTTGTTCTCAAAACTTAATTTATGGTTGCCACTTATTATATAAGCCTAAAGAAAATTTTGTATTATATAAAAATTTTGAAACTATCAATTCATGCTTTGATTATTATGTTTGTATTGTGATTGTATGCCGTTCTCCCCTTAATTACTACCGCACAACAACTCTGAATATGTGAGATGAGACTATCCTCCTTCAAAACATACACATACACGAAAACGCAGTAAAACTGAGTAAAAAAAACATACAAATTATCTAATACACATGTTGCAAAATTTAAAATTTACACTATTCTTTTTATTTTAAGGGTTATAAATTTAATTTAGGGTTTATAGTTTAAAGGTTTAGTTTATATGATTTAAAAATAAGAAGGGATGTTAGAATTTAAGATTTAAATTTTAAAGTTTTAAGATTAGGGATATAATTTTTTAAAGAGTAAATATATAGGGTTGTGTAACTTTTTTTACGCAACATATGTATAAGGAAGTGCAAAATGAACCAATAAGTAAATCTTAATTTGTATCTTGGAGTTATGTATAAACATATTGAATTAATCCAAAGAATAAATTTCGAATAAAACTCTCTCACCAAATATACTTATTCGTACATGCAAGATTCATGCGTATTACCAGGTATATAAATTAATATCTTTATCAATTAACATAAATACAATTTTTGTTTAATTCGACATGTTCATCGGTATTTTTTGTTTCTACCTTTGAAATAACATTACTGCATTTATCATAAATGCGTGCTCAGCATTTACAAAGTAAAAAAAGAAGCCAAGGGCAAGGGAGCTGATGATCATCATTCAAAACTGATGAAGGGTGTCTAGAGTAGAGTACTGACTGAAGCTGAAGAATAAGTGCAGCATTTATCTGTGTGGGAAACCCGAGATGGGGACCACCATTTTTTCTCTTAGGAAGATGAAACATTAATGCATATTGGATATTCATCCATATGGATTAACTACTGCAGATATAATGGTGCATTTATTCTTCCATCTATATATAGTTATATGTTCGAATCCGATCCCTATACATATATATGTTGCTATATGCATGCACAATATATATAATACTATACATGCATGCATGTGTATATGTATAGAGTAGGGTACCCTGGGGATGCAGCAGGGATTGTTGCAGAGAGTTTTCAGTCACAGTTGGGTTGGTGGTGCATTTTAATTGAGTTTGCCTAACAAGAGACGTATACGGTGTTAAACGAGGCTTTAATCTGACTGACATTGTTATTTCATTTTCGAGTAAGATATATACATGCAAGATAACAAGGATATGATGTATAACGAAGAGAAAGAAAGGATATTGGTAATATATAGTTTCTAGCAAAGGTTTACTTATTTCTGTATGCACATCCCTCAATTTCTAATTATCTTTAAAATTTTGTTCCCCTTTTCGGTGTCTTTATTTACGTCTACACATTAAAAAATAAGTTTAAGGTTTAGGGTTTATAATTGAGGATTAGAGATAAGTGTACTTTTAAAGGTTTAGGGTTTAAAATTTAAGGTTATAGTTTAAAATTTAATTTTTTATTGAGTATAGGAAGGGACATCGAAAAAAGATAAAAGATTATTATTATTTTTTACATTATTTAGTCTTTTTGCGACAATTTTTACATTGGGATTTAATTTAGAGACGTTAGCAGACCGAACAATGTTGCTGTTTATTTTTTAGAAGGTGAATATATTGGATACGGCAGAACTTGCAAATGGGAGATAGAAAAAATATTGTGTACGTAAGGGCAGAGCCAGAAACTATTTTAAGAGGTGTCATATTTTTAACAGTATTTAGAGAGTGTTATTTTATGTATAAAAATGTGTCATTTATATATTTTTAAATTTTTATATAAAAATTATATAAATTTCTTTAAAATAAATTAAGATTCAGTAGACACCCCATTTATACATGTCTCTCTGCCATGTATATATAAAAGCTCTAATTATTTATTAAAATATTTGAAGTCTCTTGAGCCATTAATAAAAGAAACCTGTTTTTTGGATCGTAATTAAGATCCTCTAGAAACACTTAATTAATTTCTTTAAAGTTTTTGACAGATGACAGCGTAAATTAAAACAATGCAGCAAATTGAAATGGCAAAATCACAAAAAAAATGTCCTCAACGTTTGTATATTTTGTCATTTGACCCCTTATTTTTTGAGTAAACAATCTTAACGTTTTAATTTTGTCCAAATATATATTCATGTTGAACAGAGACTGCCAGTTAACTATTGGTCAACGACTGATGTTGAATGGACTTGCCACGTGTTAAGATCTGTTGACGTGTCAACATCATATTTGTCACGTGTTAATATTATATTCGCCACGTGTTAACATCCTATTCACCACATATCACCATCCGTTTCAGTCACGTGTCACTATAAAGAAGGATATAATAATTTTTTAAAAAAAAAATTAGCATGGTATATGCTACGTTAGCAGATCTTAACGCGTGATAAGTCCAGTCAAAATCAGCCGTTGGTCGTCAGTTGACTGACAGTTTTCATCTAATAGAGACATATTTAGACCAAATTAAATTATTGAGGATTGTTTGCTCTAAAATAAATAAATAAAAAGCTGAATGACAAAACATGCAAACATTAAAAAGCTCTTTTTGTCATTTTGCCAATTGAAATTCAAAAAGTATCCATTCCCATACGTCCTATGGCTTAATAAATTGCCGCATAAATTTGTCAAACAATCAACAAACTAACGAGGGACCGGAGCCTATACTAATACGGCTCCTTTCAATAATAAAACCTTATGATTGATGAGGAAAAAAAATAAGGTTCATTTTTCTTGATTCATCATTCTTTTTTTACGGCAACAATCGTGTTCCTTGGAATTGTTCAATAGTTTTAATCTGGAGGGAAAGGAATCAGAATACAATCGTCTGAGAGTTGGCATTATAAGTTCTATTCATTTTATTTGTTTAGCTGTACGCCTTTCTTTGATTTATTGTGCAGATGATTATAGTGTGTACATAGCGATTTTTCGTTCTTGAAATTAGAATATACAAATATATTCACCTAAAAAGAAGAAAAAAAAACAAATTTTACTATAAAGAGGAGTAGAATACTAATACTTTATTATTTAAAAGATGAGTCAATTGCATTTAATGCAATGTTATTATTGTAAAAACTACATTAATAGGATAAATTTTAATATTATATATAACCTTTGATTTGATGTGCAATTCGAGAGCTTTAATTATTACATGGGTAGTTATTTAATTACTGAGCTAATATGAAATAGTTTTATGCATAATTTAATTAAATATATATATACATAAAGGGGTTAATGTAAAATGAGTAACGATATTCGAACACCTTTAATCTTATCCACATGTCAATGTAAATGTTTTCACTCTTACACATAAGTTTTATTTGTTAAGTAATCATTTGTATGTACCATCAGAAACGTAAAATATCAAATTAATAAAAACATTTATAATTAATAAAAAAAATAAATTAAAATTATAATGTCATGCTATAGTTAAACTGTATCAAAAACTAATGAGTAATATGAGATCTAAAAATTGATCGAATGATTAAGAATGTTCATATTGTCTTATTTTATATGAGTTTGAAACTCGACATTTGTTACGAGATTATAATTATCTCTACTTAATAAAAACTAATGATTACATATTAAAATTTATATAAAATTTGATATTTAATTCTTTCTTAAATAATCTTAAAATGATACAGTATTCTATATATATTTATTATAATTTGCAGTCAAGCTTATCCATAAATTAAACTTACGTACCCATCCGACTTAGCAGGTCCAACCAAACCTAAGCTTAGACTAACATAATTTTGATTTCAAGTTAGTTTGGTTTGACTTGGTTTTCAAATTAAATAATAAATTACTTACATTTAACTATTATTCGTTATTATATAAATTATAAATACATATATGTTGAATTAATGAAAGTAGGCAAAAATTAAAGAATGTCTCGTTGCATTATTAGAAAAATACAAGGTATTTATATACAACTTTGAGCTAACAAGCTAGTTAACAAAGCTAACTAATTGAACTAACTAATCAACTAACTGAGTTTACTAATTACAAGTATTAATTAATCATCTAACTAATTAACAGTCTCAACACTTCCCCTCAAATTGGTAGTTTAAATACAAATTTAACCTTAAACTTAGACAATAGATGATTGTGCTATTGTATGCCTAAAGCTTTAGTCAACAAATTTGCAGGTTATTATGCTGATGTTATATGTTCTGTCTGTATTAATCTCTCTTGTATCTTATTTCGCACAAAGTGGCAATCTATTTCAATGTGTTCAGTACGTTCATGAAATATTGGATCAGCAGCTATTTGCAAAGCCACTTTTCTATCACAGTATAACTTGGTTGGTTCAAGACATAGCACTTCAAGTTCCTTGAGCAAACTACTCAGCCAAATTATCTCTGAGGTTGTGACAGCCATGCTTCTATACTCAGCCTATGCTGAGGATCTTGCCACTGTATTTTGTTCAGGAAACCAAAGATTCTTCAAGCTTGATACAAAAATCAGTGATTGGTTTCTTAGACATATGACAAGATGCTCAGTCTGAGTCAGAGTATGCCTTCAGCTTGCAATCTTTGGCAGTTTTCAATAAAATTCCTTGACCAGGACCTAGCTTGATGTATCTTACAACTCTTAAGGCTGCTTCAAGATGTGATTTCTTAAGCTCCTTCATAAATTGGCTCAGGTGTTAATCTGCAAAGGTAATATCTTGCCTAGTGTAAGTCAGATATATTAATCTTCCAATCAATCTCTGAAACACAATTTTATCGCTTATAATCTGATCTTCAAACTCTTGTTTCTGGACTCCATCATATTCCACAGTAGTGAGTTTCACATTTTGTTCCAGTGGTGTTAGAGCTGGCTTAGCTGCGCCCAGGCCTATACTTCCAATTAACTCTAGTGCATACTTCCTTTGGTTTACCAATATCCCTTCTTTAGACCTTAAAACTTCCAAACTCAATAAGTATTTTAATTCTCGTAAATCTTTCGTCTTGAAGCTATCATTTAGGTTCCCTTTCAATTCCTCAATCAGATTGATGTCATTCCCAGTAATTAGGAGATCATCCAAATACATAAGCATAATTACCAATTTATTTTCTTGCTTCTTGGTAAATAAAGAATAATCAAATCTGCTTTGCTTGTATTTCAGCACTTAACAATGCATCTGTTAATTTTAAGTTCTACTATCTTGAGTCCTGTTTTAGTCCATAGAGAAATTTTTGCAGCCTACACATCATGTTCTCCTTTTGGCTGCAAAACACCTCAGACAGCTTCATGTAGACCTCCTCATGTAGATTGTCTTGTAAGAAAGCATTGTGGACATCCATTTGGCACAAAGGCCAAGCAAACATAGCAACAATAGCCAATATAGTTTTAACAGTGACAAGTTTGGCCACAGGAAAAAAAGTTTTTGTGTAATCAACACCTTTCAACTGAGTGTAACCCTTGGCCACAAGGTGAGTTTTATACCTTTCAACAGCTCCATCAGCTTTGTACTTGACTCTGAAAACTCATTTGCAGCCGATGAGAACCTTACGGAGAACAAAGAGCAAAAAACCCTAGAAAGTGAAAGAGGAAAAAATAAAGACGAGAGTGAAAGAGATCAAAACGAAAAAGCTACGGCCCAAAAAAGAAAGAAAATGGTTGGCATCTGATACCATATTGAATTAATGAAAGTAGGCAGAAATTAAAGAATGCCCTATTGCATTATTAGAAAAATACAAAGTTTTTATATACAATTTTGAGCTAACAAGCTAATTAACAAAGCTAACTAATTGAACTAACTAGCCAATTAACTGAATTAACTAATTACAAATATTAACTAATCATCTAACTAATTAATAGTCTCAACAATATCGTCAATTAAAATAGATCTGGCCATAAAAAGGGTAAACTACAACGGAAGTTACTCAATTATGGGTAAAGTTACATTTGGGTAACTCAATTATTAAAAGTTATATTTGGATCACTCAATTATGGATAAGGTTACATTTTGGTCACTCAATTATTAAAGGTTACATTTAGGTCACTCAATTATGGGTAAGATTACATTTGAGTCACCCTTCATGTTTTAAAAAATACATCAATTTCATCATTTTTTTTCTTCCAAATCACTTGTATACCCTTGTTAACACTAGAGTACTTTATTTGGAATCATTAATTAATATAATACATAAATTGCTATATATTTTTTAAATATAAATGGTGACCCAAATGCAACCTTATTCATAATTGAGTTAATCAAGTGTAACTTTTAATAATTGAGTGACTCGAATGTAACCTTACCCATAATTGAGTGACCTAGGTATAACTTTTAATAATAGAGTGACCCAAATGTAACCTTACCAGTAATTGAGTGACATCTATTGTAGTTTACCCTAAAAAAACTTTTTGAAATTGAGTCCCGACCCGACCCCACCCGTTCATGAAGAGTGGTATCGCCTAATTTGAAAATTCAAAATAATTAGTTCTGGTACCCATCGTTTGCATGAAAAGGAGAAATGTTATTTTGAACAAGAAAAAAAATGGTTGCAATATAATTAAGGCATCAACATCGAGCGGCAATGGCAGATTAATGGGGAAGTAGGGAACCAAATCACATGTTTCTCATTGATTGTTGATGAGACTATTTATAAATATCGTTCCACATTAATACAGATGAATGATATATATATATGGAACCAACAACAATTAAAGTGTTAAACATTTAAAATTCCTCATGTCTTGTGGTTGTCGTATTAAAGAAGTTAGTTTAGACGATACTAAAATTTATTTCCATCTCATGTTTTAAAGACACAACGATAATAATTAAACCTTGTTTGGATTGAATTACGAAAGATAATTTAATTAATTTTAAAATAAATAAACTTTTAAAAGATATATTGACTATTAAGATTACTGGCATGAATTTTGTTAATTATTCTGTCAATTTACAGCTTTGTGGTAATGAGGGTATATAGTGTTATGTACATGGGTTTCTTGCTTTTTCTGTATAAATGATTTGATGTATTTTGTAACAGATTTTCTACTTCTTTGAATATAATACAAATAATTTATTAAAAAAATTAAAAGTCCTAAAATATTTTTTTAATAAAATAATTATAAAAATAGCGATAGTCTAAAATACAGTTAAACCATTAAAATTAGGGTAGTCTCTCCCACCAACTATGTGCCTCCATCTCTCATAATAACAACTATTACGTTAAGATCGAGAGGAATGTCTTTGGTTTTGGGCAAGAAGAAAGCAACGAAATATTTAAAGTATTAATTGTAGGAATGGTGTATAATTCTATAAACATTCAACAAACAGACTGATAACATCTCATTAAAAAGAAAATAAGGTGTAATTAATTTTAAAATTTTGAAGGATGTACCATCATTTTATTTATTAATGATATATAGAATTATACACCACAATATCATTAATGTATGAAATATTATATACTACTTTTGCAAGATTAATTAAACGGATAATTGAGAAAAGTATGTAGCTATTTCTACTTTATTTTCAAGAGAAAACTTATAGGAGTGAGATCGGACCGCAGAAATTGGTAGTTATGTGTTGGTCTGAGCAGATATTTAATATCAAAATTCAAATCGTAAGATCAGGTATATTTGAACAAACATGTAAAATATTAGGTTAAAATATTTCAGTAGTCTTTGTATATTGATAAAATTTGAGATTTAATCTTTATATTTAAAAAATGAGAACTAAGTCCTCTCATTCTTTTATTTAATAATCCTAATTCAATCACTAATACTTTTAATATTATCAAAATAAATCAATTTGACTTGTTGATCAGGTTATTCTCATATGACTTAACGAAGGAAATGAACATTCTAAGTTATCAAATTTTGAAAAACATTATTAATATTTTTATTATTAAACAAGAAAATTTTAATCGAAGATGTAGGAGGATTTAATTTTCAAGAATATAAACAAAATATCAAATTTCACCGAAGTACATGAGCTAACAACATATTTAATCCCTTTTATTAAAAATACGTAGTGTGACTAATACCTTATTCAACTTGACCCATTGACTCAGAATTCAAGGTAAAATATCATAGTAGTCCATGTATTATGCTTTAAATTTCATTTTAATCACCTACTAAAATATCATAGTAGTCCATAATTTTGTTGTTAACTGTTGATATGTTATATATATATATATATATATATATATATATATATATATATTGGGTAAATGACATGTAAATAACTGGTGAATAGAATAAAAAAATATTTCTTTACATTTTTATTAACAATTTAAAGACTAAAATTTATTCATCCTTTTTCATATTACTAAAAAAGAGAAGGACGAGAAAAAAAACTAAAAAAAAAAAGAAAAACACATACACAAAATACTACAAAAGCCTTAAAAACTTGAATATAACAAAAAAATCCTGAGAAATCTCTGATCTCAAAACATAACACCCAACTAGAGAAAATATTAAAGAACAAACCAAATGTAACCCTTTTATGCATCACAACTTGTTTAGAAGAGAAATCTTAGAACCCAAAGAAAAGGAGAAAGATTGAAAGAAATAAGAAAAAATAGAACTCGGTTTTTTATCAGTGGCCCACGGAAAATGTATGAGTGTCCGTTTAGGGCCTTATCTTCTACCTTTTTAATTTTACAGATTTTTCAAGTAACAATCTAAAATATTAGTGGTTGTTTCTTATTATTTTAGTTGTATTTATTTTATTTTCTTTAAAAAAATAATACAAATAATTTATCTAATAATTAATCATGTTTTTATAGTAGCATATATTTTTTCGTTCTATAGAACACATTTTTAATTTTTAATAAGGGTCCAAAAAATATAAAACAACTATGCTTTTATATATGAAACAAACACGTAAAATGTTTTTATTTATTCGGTATGGAGGAGAGAGAAAGGACGTCATGTTAAGAAACTTCTGTTATCGTTGTTGGTGCTTTTTTTTTGGGCGTTTGTCTTAGGGATAGATAATTTTGAGGAATGCATCTTCAATGTTTTTCCAGAGTTTTTTTTAATTAGGATTATGTTTGGTAATTAATGGATATCAAATTATATTAATTGATAGTTGATTATATCAGTTAATTTGATTAGTTGATTGTATAAAAGTATTTGGTAAAATTAACTGATAGCTTATAACTGTTTGATTATTTAAACAAGCAAAATGATATATAAGGACATGATTATATTAGATATTTGTTTGAATAGTTTATTAGTTATCAATGTTTTGTATCTATTAATATTAATTAGATTATGAAAACTAATTTTTAATATAACATTACTAAGCATATTTGAATGATCTACGTATTAATTTATTATTTATATAATTATTTTAATACACTTTAATTAATTATTAAATTTAAATACAATATAAATGTGTAGGAATAAAAATTTAAAAATAAAAAATATTAGTTTACAAATGTCACAATGTAAATAAGTGAGGGTGAAAAATTAAAATAAAAAAGTTAAATTTAGGTTATTTCAATTTTTTTATAATTGTTAAGGGTGAAATGGTCTTTATAACTCTTATGTCAAAACCTCTAATTTCAAAAAACTCATATTAGCAGATTTTTTTAAATTAGAGGTTTCACCCCAATTCGCTATTTCAATCTGCTGTTTATCAAACTTTCAAATTAACGGATTTGACAGGTCAAAACCTTTAATTTTAACTCAAACCGTTCTTCACCAAACATAGCCTATATATAATGAGTTGATTGAGTAAAACTTAATTAATATTATTGGTACAATATATAAAAAAACCTAAGATCAAAAATACTTAAACGCACAATTTTCTTCAAATTACGAGTGATGATGAACTTAAATAGTAAAAACATCCTATATTTTTTTGAAGCAAGAGACATCATATATTGAATGTTAATATATATATAATTGATAAATTATTTTTTAAGAGAAAAAGTTTGATACATAGTCCATGTAAATAAATGTTTACACGTGCATTTCAAATTTAGGGGTTAGGGGTTTAGTTTAGGGTTAAAAGTTTAGGGGTTAAGTTGTAGGGTTTAGAATTTAAGGTTAGTGTTTAGAATTTAGGGTTTAGGGTTTAGGTTTTAGGGTATTAGGGTTAGAAATTTAAAATTTTTGTTTTATAAGATAAAAACACAGGTTTATGTAAAATTAATTTTACACAGCCTGTATATCATAGTTTTACCCATTTTTTAATCCCCTTAGATATTCATGTTACTATCTCATAAAATATGAATAAAAAATTAGTTGTCACTCAGTAATATTTTAATCCCCTAATGTAAACATTCTTCATCGTAATTTATATTTTTAACAAAAATATATATATTAAATTGTATTTAAAGTGAAAAAGATTACAAAAGGATCACACCACAACTATTGAAAATTTAATGTAAAAAATAAATACAGTAAATTTTAAAGAGAGTGAAAGACATAAGAAACAAAACACTTCACTTTGTAGAAAAACTTGTATAGTCTTTTAAAAGAAATCTAGTGGCATTACTATTCACCCATTTCCGTAAGAACGCACTACATATTTGAGAGACTCTTTTAACAACTTTCGAGGGTAGAAACATTCTGCACCAATAGTTTTGCAAACTGAAAATCACAGCTTGAACCAGCTGCAATCTCCCAGCAAACGACAAGCTCTTTGAAGGCCAACTTTGTATCTTGCTCATCACCTTACTTACCAAATTCTCACAGTCATTACCAGACTCTATTTGTCACCCAGAAAAGGAAGGAGGTCTGGGTGTCAAATATATTTCTTCCTAGAACAAGGCATGCATGATGAGGTGTTTTTGGTTATTGCTCACCCAGGCTGGTTCCTTATGGGCTGTGTGAGTACAAAAATATTTGCTGAAGGGTCAGTCTGTATGGCAAGTTCATAGGAAGCCGAGCCATAGCTGGGCATGGAGGAAGCTCCTCAAGTTGAGAGATAAACTTGGGGCTGTTGGCATTCTTCAAGGGAAGTTCTTTACTAAGTTGGTGTGGGAAGAAACTCGATACAAGCAGGAGAATGTCTCATGGCATAATGTTGTTTGGAGTGGATTCACCATTCCTAGGCATTCCTTCATCTAGTGGCTTGTAGTGTTGGATAGATTGCCAACTAAGAGTCGTATGTACAGTGGGGATGCTATGTTGACACCATGTGTCTGTTATGTGGTGATGGAATGGAAACCAATGACCATTTTTTTGGTGATTGCAATTACACGAGGCATCTATGGGAGTTAATTTTGCAAGCCTATGATGTGGTCATATCTCATAGTAGTTTGAGGGATATCTTCGAGTGGTTTATGCATGCTAGGAAGGGGAGATCATTGAGGGCAGTCATTGTTCGAATTGCTTGGAGGGGTTTCAACTATTATATATGGCAGGAATGCAATAGGAGAGTGTATGGCAAGCGTCCTAATCTTAGGATTGATATTTTCACTGCTATTGAACGAGATGTGCGTTGGAAACTTAGTGATAGTAATAGATATGTATTTGCTGGAAATTGTATAGCTAAATTTTGGGATCTTAGTGTAGACACTAATTTTGTCCGAGATAATCTTTTATTTCCCTATCTTTAGTAAAGAGCTTATATATGTTCTTACTTTCTAAACAATGTTATGGGCTTAGCTAAAAACCAAAAATTAGTTATTTGTTAATAATGTTTTAATTAACTATATATCCATGCTTCGTTATTTGATATCATATTATTCAATTAAAATAAGAACCTTAAGTACTATAGTATATTATTAAAGTGATATCATCACATCTTAATTACTATCATTATATCTATATACCATTATTATAATTACCATCATCATTATATTCTTATTTATATATTACTACATTCTGTTATAAGTATTACTATAGTTATATATTTCATTTTCTGATTAAACTAGAGAAATGTAAAAATGAGTATAACAAATAGGAAGCCCATGTTTTTGTATATATAACTGCCCCAAAATACAATATGGATAAATGTTATAATAATTAAACAGGCCCGTTTATTTTAGAAAGTCCATTTATAGTTTTTATACATATCCAGCCCAATTGGGCCCAACCGAAATAAAACCAAAACCCTTTCATCTGATAACAGAAAACCCTAATTCCCCACTTCTTGTTTGCGCAGTCCATTCACTGTCGTCAGATCTGGCGAAATCTGACGGTCAAGATGGAGTAGGAGGGGCTCTTCATATCATCACGCGCAACACGCGCGGCTCATCATTCCCCTCATACGCACGTGCAGTTCAACAATACAACCCCTCCAACTCTCGTGACCATTTACATTCTGGCCACACCAGAGCCACCTCGACGCCACGGCAGTTGTTGCATTCCACGACGACCACCATGCTGGCAGGAAGCTGGTCCTCTTTCCATGACCGCTCAGCCACAGTGGCATATACAACAAAAAGGATGAATTAGCAGAGAAAATTAGAAGCAAAAAAACATAAATGTTAGGAAGCGAATACGAATTAGGGGACAAGCCGGTAATTACAGAGATGCACAATAATATTCTAGAGAAAACAACAGCAACCAATAGGATTATTAATTCAATTTCCGTGTGTTTCTAAAATTTATGTAATTTCGGTTATAAAAACCGAATTCAAACAACTGTAAACCCTAACAAGCAAAATGGGAGATATTCAGAGAATCAAAAGAAAGTAGAAAGAGCCTCAAGTTTCAGAGGTATCATCTTTTCTATTTTTTCCATTTCAAAGTATTTACATAAAGAAAAGCATACATGTTTAGGATTTTTGTAGTTTTTACCCTTGTAGTTTTCCCCCTTCTCTCGCGTCGATCTGTCTCCCTCCGTCCGTTGATAAGCCTTAAATGGTGAAACAGAGTAGAGACAGCCTTGGAGAAGGCCTCTGACCCTGGGGTCCCCTTTTAAAACGAAAAGAAAGAAAATAGGTTTCTTTCAGTTCTGATTTTGGCGATTTTCGAAGGAAAGGTTTATATTTTGAGTGAAAAATGGTTTTTTGAGGCTTGTTGGCCCCGTCGAACGGAGGCCGACGCGGCGGCAGAGCTGCCGAAAACTGGGTTATACAGCCAGAATCTGGGCAGGGCGGCGGCGCTGATGAACACCACGGCAGTGTTCATCCTCCGCCCAGAGAGCTTTCAGAGAGTTTGAGGGGTTGTGTTATAACTTTTTTTGCTAATTCTGGTAAAAAATTTGTGATATATACTGTTTTAACGTTTTAAAAAAGGGGAAATTGCGTTTTAAAACCTTCCGTCCCAGCTTATTCATCCCCTAAGGAGCTTCATTTTTAAACTACTTTCGTAATCCATGGATGTTTGTTGCGCCTTTCAATTTGGTCACCGTCTCAAGCTGGTTGTTCATTTCCTTTTAATTTATCCTTTAATTTTGTTTTTATTCAATTAAGCTCCATTTCCAAATTATAATCTGATGTTCAATTTGTTTTTTAGCATTAATTTTGTGGTTGTTTAGCTTAAAATGTGTTAATATGTTTGGTTTTTTTGAATGCTAGAGAATATGGGTTGATATTTTGATAATTTAAATTTTGGGCCTAGTTGGTTTGTTGTAGTCTTAGACTTTTGGGTTTTAGGCCCATTTCGATTTGGTGTTGAACTTTAGTTATCCTAGTTAGCTTGCTTCGGGCCTAGGACTATGTGCTTTTGGGCTTTAGTGTAGGCTTAGGTTATAAATAGTTTAATTGGGTTTTAGGCCCAATTTAGGTTAAGCTTAGGGCTTTAAGTTTTAGGCTTCTTTTTAGGCTTAGTTTTTTTTATAATTTTAGGCCTTGTCTTGTAGGCTTTTGGTCAGGTTTAGTATAGGCTCTTTGGGCCTTGGAATTTAGGTCTAGGTGTTGTAGTTTGGTACTTGTGTTTATTGGGCCTAGTTTCTAGCTTTGGGCTTAGATTAGATTTAGATTAGTTTAATTAATTCAAATTATGTGCTCGTCTCATAGGGGCATGATTTCAAATTAATTAAGTTAATTGTGAGGTTCATGTCTTTAGGGTTAATCAATCTATGGTTAAATACTAGACCCACCTAGATTAATTAGATCACTAAATGGTTTCTCGCATAATTTGGGCCTTTGGTTGTTTTAGGCCTAGTTTGTTTGATTAGGTAGTTTGGGCCTTTGGCTTGGGCTTTTAGTTTAAACCTTGTTTTAAAAGGTTTTGGGGCTCTTGGTTTCGGGTTTAGTTGTAATAGTCTTGGGCTTAGTGGTTTGGGCCTTCTTGTGTTTAGGGATTGCTTAGGTTAGAAGGGTTTTGAGTTTGATAGATTAATTCTCGATTAGAATTAGGTAAAATTAATTTGATTAATTTAAAATTGTGTGCTCGTTTTATAGGGCACGATCTTTAAATTAATTAGATTAATTTAGGCTTAGCTTAGAGCCTTAGATAGATTAAGGTTCAAATTAGTTTAGTGAATTTAAATTTACCCTTGGCTTATTGGGGTAAATGTTAAGTTCGTTAAACTAGTTGGACATTTCTTAATTACTTTTAAGATAAAATTAACATGGAGATTAAATTGACATTTAAATTAAAACCATGATTAATTAATTCAATTTACTTTAAATAGTGTTCTTGGCTTATTGGAATACTAGTTTATGATCGATCGAGTTAATTGTCATGTTACAAGATAAATCATAATTTATTAGGGTACTCTAGCCTTTTTAGGATTAATACTAGAAGCACTTAATTAGTAACTAGATCACTAATTAAATTTCCATAATTTGGGCCTTTTAGGTTAGGACTTTTAGTGGGCCTTTATGTGTTTAATTTTCAAGTCTTTGTTTGACATTCATTTTATTTGTTATCATTTGGCCCATTTGATTTATATGTTAATTAATTTAAATCATAAAAAGTGAGGTATTCATTAATTCTGATATTTGTGTTGCAACAGTCTGAGCTTAAAGAATGTTGACCAAATATTTGAATTAATCCTTACCGACTCAAGGTAAAATTAAAACTTAACCAAACCATTACATCATATTTTAAAATGCTTGCATCATGAATAAAGGTGACGTGCGGGATTCGAACCATAAATTAACACGGCAGTCGGGCTTATTCGATGTCGATTTAGTCTATGGTCCGATGTATCGTCAACCTTATTAATTAAATGTCCAATTAATTTGAATTCACCAGTTTGATAAAGCCCGTTCAATTAAGGTCACCGAATTAAATTCCTTTCAAATTCCGACAATTTCCTTCGAATAAAAGCAACAAATATTTTGGTACCGATTTTCGGGCGTGATGGGGGTGCTAATCCTTCCCCACACGTAACCGACTCCCGAGCCCTTTCAAAATGAATCTCTGGTTTTGTGGTGTCCGGCCTTCCTTATCCAAGTGGCCGGTGGTGACTCCAAGTTTTCAATCGATTTTTAAAGGATTACGATTTTTCAAAAGAAATCCCCTTTTAAGCAAACCTTCTCCCAAAAAGTGAGATACATTTTAGTAGTTTTTCAAGGACGTTGTTACACTTAGTTAGGTGGGTTTTTTTGGTTGGATAGGGGTGCCAGGTTTTTGTGGCTTTGTATTGTTTTTCTAGTGGTTCTTGGATGAAGAGAAGTATCATTTATCCAAAAAAAATCCAACAACAATATACTTTAACCAGAAAGCTCTATGAATCAAGCATTATTTCATTGCGAGTTCTTAGCACATCGACAAACTACTATAAAGGAATCAAAAAATACCATACCGCCGATCGTCTTGTGATTAGAAACGCTCGATAATTCTTGTTATTTAAACGCTAAATTGTCATAATAGCAAACAATATTGTCACAAAGACAGACAAACCTGCAAAAATACAGACAAATAAACTACCATACAAGCAGACGAAAAAAGTTAGAAAAGCATATGTAGTATGATTCTGGTAAAGCAAAACAAAAAAAAAACAACAAAACTAATAAAGAACAAAATATTTTTCATCAAAGGAGAAGAATTTTATTTATATGCAATAAACATAAAAATTAAAAATCTGTTGACGACATAAAAGCCGTTGCCGAAAATAACTTTAATAAAAAACTTTAAAAAAATCAAAATAAATTCCTTAGAAGAAATAGAAGCAAAGAGAAGTATCGTCATTTGCATCTTAAAAATATAAAATGTCATAACAACATAGTGAATAATATTTAATAAATAAATTATTTTATTCTCGCTCAACATGTAGAAAGTCTAATTTATCAAATTTTAATATTGAAAGGTGATAATTTTGTCAAACTATATATATATTAAAATAACTATTCTAATGAATTAAAACACATAAACTAGATATAATTGACAAAATTATTTGTCAATAATCTTTAGAATAAGTAGTTAAAGCTCTCTATTGATAATCTCTTATTTTTTTTAAGTTCTGTTTTTTTGTTTATCATATTTAAGTTCTGTTTTTTTGTTTATCATACTCATTTCTCTTAAGTTTTGTGTATTTTTTTATCATGCTCGTTTTTCTTGAGTTGTGAATTTAAAACTCATTAAAAGAACAAATTATATCATATATCCTTTCCACCACCTAAGCAATAGTCGCATCTAATATTTTTATTCTATATCAACATTTTTTCTAAGTCATTTTCTGACCTAATTTTTAAATGTCAAATATACTCTCATCTTCTCTCATTTACTTATTTCCCTTCCCTAATCTCAGCCTTCAACCTAAAATTTGGAATATGGTCTGATTTAGATGGAATATAAATGTTCTTTGAGATTTTTAAGCATATTATAATGGCTACTTTGAAAGTTTGCTGGCGGTGTAACAATTAAAAAGTGGAGAATGAAATATAAAATAAAATCGAGAGATTTAATACTTGGAAGTTGGAAATTAGGGAGTATGTGATATTATGGTTCTTTGAAAGTTTTAAACTTTTATACTAGAATTTTGTATTAAAATCACAGAATTAAAGGATTTTATTTATTATTTTGATTTGACTTCTAAAGTCATGACAACAATTACGCATGGTGCCATAAAATAATTGATTTTATAATTCTTCTGTGATGGAAGGCTGCGATTAGGCTGTGATGGTGCCATAAATTACTTTTTATTTAGAGAAGATAAGGGTATATTTGACATTTAAAAATTAAGTTAGAAAATGACTTAGAAAAAATGCTGATATGGGATGAAATCATTGGATGAGATTATTACTAAGATGGTGAGAAGGGTCTATGATATAATTTTTTTATTAAAAAATAAATTTTTTTCTAAATAAAAATTGTTCAAAAGAATTGACAAATTCAGAGAGTAATCTTATTTATGTATAGTCAGATTTTTTTAAAGAAAAAGGAAAATGACTACTAATGGCCGACCAAAAGCAATCACCCCGTCCCGGATACTGAAAAACTTGTGGAAACCGCTTGCTAAAAAGAAGATAACCGCAGCAAGAGGAAGATGTAGTGGAAAATAACTTACTTTTTCAAGTTTTTATATCTACTGAGATTTTGACATAATTTCTAAAATATTTGAAATAAGATAAAATTCATAGTGTGTTTGTTTTATGTAATTAAAAATCATAAAATTTAAAATATAAATATCTAAAATATTATTATTTTATGTATTTAATGTTAATATATTATTTTAGTATTATTTTTTAAAAAACATTAATTAATACAAAATGATCTGAACATAAAAAAAGTTATTTTAAAAACTGTGTTTTAAAAGTTTTATAAAATAATTATTTTAAATTCTATAACATATTTAAAATTCATATCTCTTATCGATTAAAAAAAGAATAATTATATCATGCATTGGCGGTAAAAATATATTTTGTTTTTATAAACACCCTTATTTTGGGGTTAGAGATTTAGTTTAAGGTTTATAATTTAGGAGTTTAGGTTTATGTGCTTAGAATTTAGGGATTGTAGTTTAAATTTAGAGTTTAGAGTTAGAATTTAAGAGTTATAGATAAAATCTTAAATCTCTACCATAAACCCTAACCTCTGAATCATAAACCCTAACACTAAAACCTAAATTCAAACCACAAAATCTAAATTATAAACTCCTAAACTATAAACCCTAAACTAAAACCCTAACCCTTGAAATTAAGGCACTTATAAAAAAACAAAATGTTTTTCACCGCTAGTGCACTATATATTTTCCCTTAAAAATTCATATCTTTGAAAAATTCGTCGTTTAAGTCTAACCACGTTGGCAAATAAATATGGGTAAAACTTTAATACACATGGTGTGTAAAACTAAGCCCTAAAAAACTAAACCCTATACACTAAATTCTAAATATTAACCTTGAATTCTAAATCATACAACCTAAAGTCCTAAACTTTAAACCTTAAACTAAAACCCTAACCCTTAAAATTAAAAAATACGTGTAAACTAAAATTTGCACGCCCTGTGTATCAAACTTTTTCGCAACAAATATTACCTCATTAAGTTGTTTGCTCCTCCAAAACTCTTCTATTTAATTATTAATGTCAATATGATGATGTGATATTGACATTTTTTTCTTTCAAATCTTTAATCGACGGTTCAATTTATCATAAAGAAATAAATTATTTATTATTTTTTTCTAATAAATTAAATTCTAGACTAATAAATTGAATTAATTAAATTTTTGATTAACAAAATCGGTTCTAACAAATTTTTAATCAGTTGATGCATTGCTAAGTGGTAAATTTCATGTTATAATATTGTCACTTAATATTTTTAGAATTTTTATTTAATTTATTTTTTAGAAAAATCTTAAAAATTCTAAAAAACTTATTAAAAATATATTTTTTTTAAAAAATTTGTAAATGACACATCATAGAACTATAGTGTTTAATAGTCAAAATTGGTCAAAGTGTTTAATTGATTAAATTTATTGGTCAAAGTGTTTAATTGATTAAATTTATTGGTCAAAGTGTTTAATTGGGTATAAAAAGAACTCCACGAGCTTAATTAATTTTTTTTCAAAAGTGCAAGAACTTACGAACAAGACTCTATTCATGTTTGATTTGTGTTCGTTTAAATTTTTAATATCATATTCATGTTCGTTTGTTTATGTCTGAAGGTGTTCGAGTTCATTTGTTTATCATTCGCGAACATGTTCGTTTATATGTTCGCCAAAATGGTGATATTACTCCACTAGTCTTTATGCTCCTTAGGTTTCACAGTTTTAATTTCAAAGTTCATCATGTGTTCAATTTAGTCTATATTTTCACCAATATTTAAAATGTAAAAAATAAAATTGAAAAAGAAAACCTGGGTAAACAAGCTTATAAATGAGTAACGAGCTTGTTCGTATAATAAATGAGCTGAACACATCTGTTTGTTTTGTTCGTTTATTAGTGTGTTCAGCTCGTTTATTAAACGAACATAAAAATTTTGTTCATGCTTGTTTATTTAGCTTAATAAACAAACGATCCATGAACAGTTCGTTGAACGCTCTGTTTATTTACACCTTACGGTTACACTCTTAAACCTATTTTAAATTTAATTTATTATACTAACTTTTGAATTCGTGAAATCTTTCGAACAAAAAAGAATTTCGAACTGTTTATTCAAGTTTCTAGACGTCTGGAATCTGGATAGCCTGCTCCTATAAGCATACTATTACTAGTACTATCTTAGCTGATAGCCATTTTAAATAAGGCCTCTCAAAGAAACCAAGAGCAAGGGTCCAGGGCTGAGATAACGTTAGCCAACTTTTTTTTCTTCTTACATGCTGAGTACTGGATTTATTAATAAACGAGTATCATAAATTATATGAAATACTTGCATTTTCATTATGAAAAATTTTACGATAGGCGTCGAACACCGTTAAATATTATTAATATTGAATACCTCTTACTATAATTAAATTAATTAATAAAGATTAAAAATCTCAAATACTCAACATACAATTAATAATTTTTTAAATTAAAATTTTAATTACATTATTTTTCATATATATTGTATTTTTTAATCTTTATTTTTAAATAATTAAATCAAATATCAACTATAATCAATCTCAAATTCCCAAATTAAAACCTTAATTCTCAAATTAAAACTCCGCCCTACCCGAATTCTCAATACTATTCTCTTTTAGTAATATATTCATACGTTGAGATTCAATTGACTACCTTTTTTCTTTTATATTCTGATTGAAAACCACTTTTCAAGTCTATGATCGGCAATTGAATCCTAAACTTATAGTCAAATGAAATTTTACTAAAAGAGAAGAGTATTGAGAATTTGAGTTTTAATTTGAGAATTTGGAATTGACTATGGTTGATATTTGATCCAATTATTTAAAAATAAAAATTTAAAATTTAAAATATAATATATAATATATATATAAATAATTTAATTAAAATTTTATTTTAAATAATTATTAATTATATGTTGAGTACTTGAGATTTTTAATCTTTATTAATCAATTTAATGGTGTTCAACAGTGTTCAACGTTAGTGGTATTCAGCGGTGTTCGACGCACGTGATACACTCATCCTTTCGTTATTTAGTTGCTACTTGTTGAGTAGTTGTTTTATTTTATATAATTATTTGTAGGGATGGGCGTTTTACCTGATCCGGTCGGGTTTCGACCCGGCCCGGCCCGATCGAGTCGAATTTTTAATGGAAAAATCAGGTTCGGGTCGGTTCGGGTTTTTAATAAGGGTGGACTTGGGTTGGGTCCGGTTTGGGTTTAGGGTAAAAAAATATTCGACCCGACCCCACCCAGGACTAATTGTGTAATTTTCTCCTAATTTTTTATGGATATTTATAATAATACCCCTCTTTATATATTTTTATAATTAGATCCTTAAAATTAAATTTTATTTACAATTTAGCCCTTCAAATTATATTTTTTATGCTAAAGTCCCCTAAAATTATTTTTTTACAATTAGGTCCCTTAATTTATTTTTTATATAGGTCGGGTCGGGGCTGGATTTAGTATAATTATTTTAGGGTCGGGTGGGGTCGGGTTTTTAAAAAAAATATTCAAACCAGATCATGTGCGGGTTTAGGGCATTTATTTTTGGGTCGGGTTCGAAGCGACTTTTTGCCCATCGCTAATTATTTGATATATTGAGAGTGAATTTTTTTATTTATTTTACAACCGGATTGAGTGTTGTTAAATAAAATCAAAAGAATACAAATTAAATGATGAAACATATACGTTTTCAATTTTTTGTAGAATTAAAATTTATCGTTCATATTTCCAATAATAATCTTTTAGCAAAATGATCTTTTGGTCTTTAATTCTTACCAATTTGATATTTTAATTTTTAAACTTTTATTATGTTTTTTTAGCACTCAAATTTTATTTTATTTTTTTCAATTTAACGTAGATGTGACGAAACAAAAAATAATGTCATTAAAATTTTGAAAAGAGAAATAATTTTGTCATTAGTGAGATGCATATAGGATTTGTCTAAAAGAAAATCGGTTAATTTAAGGTTAATATAAGGCTTTGTTTTTTTGACCCTTAGAACTAGGTGAATCATTTTGAACCGTTGGATTAAAACAATAAAAAAGGTGTACCCAGTGAACCGGTAACCTTAGTAATAGGGTAAAAAATTCAGTACCTACTTTTTTCATTACAAAAGTTGTAACAAGTTGCATATAAAGCTTAAGAATTTAGGTACCTACTGAAATTCTTAACAAGAGCGTAAGGAATTAGGTTTTCTTGTAAGCAACTATGTATGTACATAAATTCTTACATTTAGTTAAGCTACTTTTGCCTTTAGTCTTCACGTGTAAAGAATTCGGTACCTACTTCTTTCATTACAAAATTTGTAATAAATTACGTATAAAGCTTCAGAATTTAGGTGCCTCCTGAAATCCTTACCAAGAGTGTAAGGAATTAGGTTTTCTTGTAAGCAACTATGTATGTACATAAATTCTTACACTTAGTTAAGCTACTTTTGGCTTTGGTGTTCAAGTGCAAAGAATCTGGTACCTACTTTTTTCATTACAAAAGTTGTAACAAGTTACGTATAAAGCTTAAGAATTTAGGTACCTACTGAAATCCTTAGCAAGAGAATAATGAATTAGGTTTTCTTGTAAGCAACTATGTATGTACATAAATTCTTACACTTAGTTGAGCTTCTTTTGACTTTGGTGTTTAAGTGTAAAGAATTCGGTACCTACTTCTTTCATTACAAAAGTTGTAATAAGTTACGTATAAAGCTTAAGAATTTAGGGACCTACTGAAATCCTTACAAAGAGTGTAAGAAATTAGGTTTTCTTGTAAGCAACTAAGTATGTACATAAATTCTTACACCTAGTTAAGCTACTTTTTCCTTTGGTGTTCAAGTGTAAAGAATTCGGTACCTACTTCTTTCACTACAAAATTTGTAATAAGTTATGTATAAAGCTTAAGAATTTAGGTACCTACTGAAATCCTTACCAAGAGTGTAAGGAATTAGGTTTTCTTGTAAGCAACTATGTGTGTACATAAATTCTTACACTTAGTTAGCTACCTTTCGCTTTGGTGTTCAAGTGTAAATAATTCGGTACCTACTTTTTTCATTACAAAAGTTGTAACAAGTTACGTATAAAGCTTAAGAATTTAGGTACCTACTGAAATCCTTAGCAAGAGTATAAGGAATTAGGTTATCTTGAAAGCAACTATGTATGTACATAAATTCTTACACTTAGTTGAGCTACTTTTGCCTTTGGTGGTCAAGTGTAAAGAATTCAGTACCTGTTTTTTTTATTATAACATTTGTAATAAGTTACGTATAAAGCTAAAGAATTTAGGTACCTATTGAAATCCTTACCAAGAGTGTAAAGGATTAGATTTTCTTGTAAGCAACTATGTACGTACATAAATTCTTACACTTAATTGAGCTACTTTTGCCTTTGGCGTTCAAGTGTAAAGAATTCGGTACCTACTTCTTTCATTACAAAATTTGTAATAAGTTAAGTATAAAGCTTAAGAATTCAGGTACCTACTGAAATCCTTACCAAGAGTGTAAGGAATTAGGTTTTCTTGTAAGCAACTATGTATGTACATAAATTATTACATTTAGTTAAGCGACTTTTGGCTTTGGTGTTCAAGTGTAAAGAATTCGGTACCTACTTTTTTTATTACAAAAGTTGTAACAAGTTACGTATAAAGCTTAAGAATTTAGGTACCTACTGAAATCCTTAGCAAGAGTATAAGGAATTAGGTTTTCTTGTAAGCAACTAAGTATGTACATAAATTCTTACACTTAGTTGAGATACTTTTGGCTTTGGTGTTCAAGTGTAAAGAATTCGGTACCTACTTTTTTATTACAACATTTGTAATAAGTTACGTATAAAACTTAAGAATTTAGGTACCTACTGAAATCCTTACCAAGAGTGTAAGGGATTAGGTCTTGTTGTAAGCAACTATGTATGTACATAAATTCTTACACTTAGTTTAGCTTCTTTTGGCTTTGGTGTTCAAGTGTAAAGAATTATGTACCTACTTCTTTCATTACAAAAGTTGTAATAAGTTACATATAAAGTTTAAGAATTTAGGTACCTACTAAAATCCTCACCAAGAGTGTAAGGAATTAGGTTTTCTTGTAAGAAATTATGTATGTACATAAATTCTTACACTAAATTAAGCTACATTTTCCTTTGGTGTTCAAGTGTAAAGAATTTGGTACCTTAAGCCCAAAATATCAAACTTTTCAACATTGCCAAATTGGTTTTGAAACCAACGTAAGTGGTTTCGATACCACGTATATACAGAATTGGTGAGCAACTTTTGCTTTTAGTGTCAAAGTGTAAAGAATTTAGTACCTACTTCTTTCATTACAGAAGTTGTAATAAGTTACGTATAATGCTTAAGAATTTAGGTACCTACTGAAATCCTTACAAAGAGTGTAAGAAATTAGGTTTTCTTATAAGCAACTATGTATGTACATAAATTCTTACACTTAGTTGAGCTATTTTTGGCTTTGGTGTCCAAGTGTAAAGAATTCAGTACCTGCTTCTTTCATTACAATAGTTGTAATAAGTTATGTATAAAGCTTAAGAGTTTAGGTACCTACTGAAATCCTTACCAAGAGTGTAAGGGATTAGGTTTTCTTGTAAGAAACTATGTATGTACATAAATTCTTACACTTAGTTGAGCTACTTTTGGCTTTGGTGTCCAAGTGTAAAGAATTTGGTACCTACTTCTTCCCTTACAAAAGTTATAATAAGTTACGTATAAAGCTTAAGAATTTAGGTACCTACTAAAATCCTTACCAAAAGTGTAGGGAATTAGGTTTTCTTGTAAGCAACTATGTATGTACATAAATTCTTACACTTAGTTAAGCTACTTTTGGCTTTGGTGTTCAAGTGTAAAGAATTCGGTACCTACTTATTTCATTACAAAAATTGTAATAAGTTACGTATAAAGCTTAATAATTTAAGTACCTACTAAAATCATTACCAAGAGTGTAAGGAATTAGGTTTTCTTGTAAGGAACTATGTATGTACATAAATTCTTACACTTAATTAAGCTACTTTTTCCTTTGGTGTTCAAGTGTAAAGAATTCGGTACCTTAAGCCCAAAAGATCAAACTTCTCAACACTGCCAAACTGGTTTCGATACCACGTATACAGAATTGGTGAGCAACTTTTGCTTTTCGTGTCAAAGTGTAAAGAATTCGGTACCTACTTCTTTTGTTACAATAGTTGTAAAAGGTTACGCATAAAGCTTAAGAGTTTAGGTACCTACTGAAATCCTTACCTAGAGTGTAAGGGATTAGGTTTTCTTGTAAGCAACTATGTATGTACATAAATTCTTATACTTAGTTGAGTTACTTTTGGCTTTGTTGTCCAAGTGTAAAGAATTCGGTACCTACTTCTTTCATTACAATAGTTGTAATAAGTTATGTATAATGCTTAAGAGTTTAGGTACCTACTGAAATCCTTACCAAGAGTGTAAGGGATTAGGTTTTCTTGTAAGAAACTATGTATGTACATAAATTCTTACACTTAGTTGAGCTACTTTTGGCTTTGGTGTCCAAGTGTAAAGAATTCGGTACCTACTTCTTCCCTTACAAAAGTTGTAATAAGTTACGTATAAAGCTTAAGAATTTAGGTACCTACTGAAATCCTTACCAAGAGTGTAAGGAATTAGGTTTTTTGTAAGAAACTATGTATGTACATAAATTCTTACACTTAGTTGAGCTACTTTTGGCTTTGGTGTCTAAGTGTAAAGAATTCGGTACCTACTTCTTTCATTACAATAGTTGTAATAAGTTAAGTATAAAGCTTAAGAATTTAGGTACCTACTGAAATCTTTTCCAAGAATGTAAGGGATTAGGTTTTCTTGTAAGCAACTATGTACGTACATAAATTCTTACACTTAGTTGAGCTACTTTTGCCTTTGGTGTTCAAGTGTTAAGAATTCGATACCTACTTCTTTCATTACAAAATTTGTAATAAGTTAAGTATAAAGCTTAAGAATTTAGGTACCTACTGAAATCCTTACCAAGAGTGTAAGGAATTAGGTTTTCTTGTAAGCAACTATGTATGTACATAAATTATTACATTTAGTTAAGCGACTTTTGGCTTTGGTGTTCAAGTGTAAAAAATTCGGTATCTACTTTTTTTATTACAAAAGTTGTAACAAGTTACGTATAAAGCTTAAGAATTTAGGTACCTACTGAAATCCTTAGCAAGAGTATAAGGAATTAGGTTTTCTTGTAAGCAACTAAGTATGTACATAAATTCTTACACTTAGTTGAGATACTTTTGGCTTTAGTGTTCAAGTGTAAAGAATTCGGTACCTACTTTTTTATTACAACATTTGTAATAAGTTACGTATAAAACTTAAGAATTTAGGTACCTACTGAAATCCTTACCAAGAGTGTAAGGGATTAGGTCTTGTTGTAAGCAACTATGTATGTACATAAATTCTTACACTTAGTTTAGCTTCTTTTGGCTTTGGTGTTCAAGTGTAAAGAATTATATACCTACTTCTTTCATTACAAATGTTGTAATAAGTTACGTATAAAGCTTAAGAATTTAGGTACCTACTAAAATCCTCACCAAGAGTGTAAGGAATTAGGTTTTCTTGTAAGCAATTATGTATGTACATAAATTCTTACACTAAATTAAGCTACATTTTCCTTTGGTGTTCAAGTGTAAAGAATTTGGTACCTTAAGCCCAAAATATCAAACTTTTCAACATTGCCAAATTGGTTTTGAAACCAACGTAAGTGGTTTCGATACCACGTATATACAGAATTGGTGAGCAACTTTTTCTTTTAGTGTCAAAGTGTAAAGAATTTAGTACCTACTTCTTTCATTACAGAAGTTGTAATAAGTTACGTATAATGCTTAAGAATTTAGGTACCTACTGAAATCCTTACAAAGAGTGTAAGAAATTAGGTTTTCTTATAAGCAACTATGTATGTACATAAATTCTTACACTTAGTTGAGCTACTTTTGGCTTTGGTGTCCAAGTGTAAATAATTCAGTACATGCATCTTTCATTACAATAGTTGTAATAAGTTATGTATAAAGCTTAAGAGTTTAGGTACCTACTGAAATCCTTACCAAGAGTGTAAGGGATTAGGTTTTCTTGTAAGAAACTATGTATGTACATAAATTCTTACACTTAGTTGAGCTACTTTTGGCTTTGGTGTCCAAGTGTAAAGAATTTGTACCTACTTCTTCCCTTACAAAAGTTATAATAAGTTACGTATAAAGCTTAAGAATTTAGGTACCTACTAAAATCCTTACCAAGAGTGTAGGGAATTAGGTTTTCTTGTAAGCAACTATGTATGTACATAAATTCTTACACTTAGTTAAGCTACTTTTGGCTTTGGTGTTCAAGTGTAAAGAATTCGATACCTACTTATTTCATTACAAAAATTGTAATAAGTTACGTATAAAGCTTAAGAATTTAAGTACCTACTAAAATCCTTACCAAGAGTGTAAGGAATTAGGTTTTCTTGTAAGCAACTATGTATGTACATAAATTCTTACACTTAATTAAGCTACTTTTTCCTTTGGTGTTCAAGTGTAAAGAATTCGGTACCTTAAGCCCAAAAGATCAAACTTCTCAACACTGCCAAACTGATTTCGATACCACGTATACAGAATTGGTGAGCAACTTTTACTTTTGGTGTCAAAGTGTAAAGAATTCGGTACCTACTTCTTTCGTTACAATAGTTGTAAAAAGTTACGCATAAAGCTTAAGAGTTTAGGTACCTACTGAAATCCTTACCAAGAGTGTAAGGAATTAGGTTTTTTTGTAAGAAACTATGTATGTACATAAATTCTTACACTTAGTTGAGCTACTTTTGGCTTTGGTGTCCAAGTGTAAAGAATTCGGTACCTACTTCTTTCATTACAATAGTTGTAATAAGTTATGTATAATGCTTAAGAGTTTAGGTACCTACTGAAATCCTTACCAAGAGTGTAAGGGATTAGGTTTTCTTGTAAGAAACTATGCATGTACATAAATTCTTACACTTAGTTGAGTTACTTTTGGCTTTGGTGTCCAAGTGTAAAGAATTCGGTACCTACTTCTTCCCTTACAAAAGTTGTAATAAGTTACGTATAAAGCTTAAGAATTTAGGTACCTACTGAAATCCTTACCAAGAGTGTAAAGAATTAGGTTTTTTTTGTAAGAAACTATGTATGTACATAAATTCTTACACTTAGTTGAGCTACTTTTGGCTTTGGTATCCAAGTGTAAAGCATTCAGTGCCTACTTCTTTCATTACAATAGTTGTAATAAGTTACGTATAAAGCTTAAGAATTTAGGCACCTACTAAAATCCTTACGAAGAGTGTAAGGAATTAGGTGTTCTTGTAAGTAACTATGTATGTACATAAATTCTTACATCGTAATGTTTTATGTATATACATAATTTCTTATAATCTGTAAAAAATTTATGTACATAGCTCGTAAAGATTTATGTACAAACCTATAACCTAAAATATCGGTCAACCTTAAATTAGTCTCAATTTAGAGGTTTCACAGTATAATCTCCTATGCTAATATCAGCTTTCTTATTTGTAATTTTTAATATTTTCTTTGAATTTCTAATGATGTGATGTGAGAATAATAAACTTACACATCAGCATTTTAGTACGGATAAAATATATGACCTTAACTTAATAGGCCATTACTGTTACGGTCAATTTTACAAAAAAATAAAAAAATTAAAGACCAAAATATAATTCTTCCTAATCTTTTTTATTTGTAGGAAAAACAAGTCTTAAATTAATTTGAAGATACTAATATAATGTAAAAGCATCCGATAAATTCTCTTGCTTAATTTGTAAGGAGTCGAGATAAAGACGCGGGATTTGACTTTAGGAAAATTGCGGGTGGATTCTTTTCTAACTCTCCACTGTGTCTTTTCCAACGGGAGGGATAAGGATATATAGAGAGAGAGAGAGAGAAAGAAAGAGGATCTTTAGATCCTATTTTAATTAAAGCAATATTTAGAATTTTAAATTATTCGGATTAACATTTTTATAGTGAACTTATCGCACTATTATAGTGAGTTTTAAAAATATTTTTTTTTAAATTCGCCTTACACTCACGGTGAGTTTTATTTTTTTAATATCTGATTTAAATATTAATCACAAGATTAATATAATCCTAAACTGAACTCGCCGAATGAACACGATGAGTTTCCACTGAGTTAACGTCGTTTTGAAGCTAAACATAACGCTGCTTTTAAATAGAGTTATAAATTATGTTATTTATATTTTAATACGTTTAAAAAAGTTTTTATTAAAATATAAATTCCTGAAAGTTGTAAATTAAAATTTTATATTTTTTAATTCTATTTGAATGCACAAATATTATAACTAATATATTTTAAAATGTTTTAATGAAAATGTAGAAGTTGAAATGAGTTATTTAATTTTAAAATTATAACCCTTTGCACAAATATTTCGTAGGCGTCGTTCGAAATCACATGGTGAATATCATCATCCTCATCATACGGGATTCATCGAAACTGTAATAATATGTACATAACCAAAAAATTAGATCAAAATAAATTTAAATTTTAAAAATTTCGATCTAAAAGCAATTTTGCATTACATGCTCTTTGCAATACATGTCAATCTCCGTTCTCACTACGAGAATTGATTTTACTTCCAACGCTTTCTTTTTAATTTTTTGGGTTCATCTACATAATACAAATATATAGACAGGTCATGGTTTCTGTAAATTAATATTTAAGATAATTATGAGAATTAACATTATTACTTTAAAGCGAGTGAAAATTCAGACAGAGGATTGCAAATAGGAGCAAAGAATGAAAGCTTGTACCAGACCCATGATTGTATCAGCATCACACCCCCATAAATATCGATGTGCACGAATCTGTCGTTGACGTCTGTCTAGGTCGTTGCTTTGCACAACTCGTGGTAAACCTAATATTGCAGACCCCAACTGAATTTTTTTGCTATTCACGACGTCTCCAAGAACTGAAGGTACTGCGTGTGCACGTGAGAATTTGATTTGTCCGACATTAGCATACCATCGGTAATGAGCAATATATAAGCTTAAGCAACGCAATCAATTTCTGTTGCTGTGAAATTTTCACCACTTGAAAATCACTCCTCAGCCATGTTAGCTTCAGACGTGTACCATCAACAGCATGCGCCGATGATGCCTTTCCCAAAATACTTGGAGCAGTAATCACAAATTAATCGAATAAAAAAATATGCATATATAAAAAATTTGAATAAAAAATAGATCATATTCAAAAACATTAATCGTACTCTAAAAAATTAACAAACGTTACCTTTAACCTTTCGAATTAACAAGAGCTTGCTTCTTTTGGTGTTGTCTAAGAAAATCTCACGGCATGACATATTATTTGGCTTTGCTCAAACAAAAGAGGTTACAATTTTTTTGTGTGTTCTAAACCCTATACAAAACTATCTATTTATAATAAACAAAAAACCCTAATTTGCAAAAATCCTAAAACACCAGTTATTTTTTCTGTAAATTTCGTTACGACTATTAAGTCAGAAGGAAATTGTCGTGTCTATACGGCGAGTTCAGTTTAAGATTAAATTAATTTCGTGATTAATGTTGAAATTGAAAATAAAAAAATAGAACTCGCCGTGAGTATAAGGCGAGCTTGAGTATAAAAATAATTTTTTTGATATATCGCTGTGGTAATGCGACAAATTTACTGTAATAATGTTAGTCCGGATAATTTAAAATTCTGAATTTTGGTTTGATCATTATAAAATATAAAGATCCTATCAATGTCTTTATCCACCAAGTGGAGTAGCCGACGATGGAATGGAAGATCCGAACAAACAGTGTCGAGTACGTGTAGTGAACGGTGGGGAATTGAATATGAAATTTCTTCAGTTGGTTACCTATTTTATTCAGAGGAGTTATTAAGTGTGGGTTGGGTGAAAGTTTAGGGCGGACGCTAATAATTATAAGTGTTTAATTTTAATAATAATTTAATTTTTTTAATATTTATTATTAAAATTCTGTTTTATTAATAATAGTTTAATTTTTTCTAATATTTATTATTAAAATTCTGTTTTATTAATATTTGCCGTTAGAATCTACTATTAAAATTTAATTTTTTCAAAAACTTGTTATTAGAGACCTATTTTTTTTATTATTTTTTATTTGACCTACTTTTAAAATTTAATTTTAAATTTTTTTTTGCAATATTTGTTATTAGGAGTCATTTTCCCTAATACTTGTTATTAGGAGTCTACTCTTAAAATAGAATTTTTTTAATATTTGTTTTTAAGGACCTAATTTTCTCCGATACTTATTATTATGACTCAACTTTTTCTTAATATTTGTTATTAGGTACAAACTATTAAAATTCAATTTTTTCATTACTTGTTATTAGACCTAGGATTTTTTTCTAATATCTATTATTAAGAATTTACTCTTAAAATTTATTTTTTTCAATACTTATTATTTAAAGTTTAATTTTTAGATTCGTCCGTAAAATCTTAAGAACAAGCCTGCTTTTTTTCATCTGAAATCTGAATTCTTTTTATATTATTTATCAATTTTATTGATTGTACCATGAGATTTATAAATTCAAATATAACATATATATATATATATATATATATATACACATATATATGTCCGCTCTAAAAAAATATTTCTGGATCTTTCAATGCGAACAGAGTGAGCAGACTTTTCCAATTCTTACACCTTTTTCTTTTCATATTTAAAGCACGCGTATTGAAATTCAACTGTGCTTTGAGAAAAACAAGCACCAATAATGGAAGTTTTGACTCACGTTGAGGTTCAAGACTACAAATCTGGAGGTATATCGAAGTTGCAGACGAACATACATAATTAAAAAACATACTTAAATACTATTTTGATGATGAAGAAGAAAGTAGCCTTGCTAGCTTGCTTCCTCCTTTTTCTTACGTGGCATGCTTGTTTGTCCGATGCTCAGTCTAATTCTACTGCGGAAGCACTCGCGCTCCTCAATTGGAAAGCCACCCTTCAGTCCCTCACAAACCGTTCTGTTTTGCCTTCATGGACGGTCTCTTCCGGAAGTTCAGGAGCAAGTCCGTGCCGTTGGTTCGGAATTCATTGCCAGGGCGACAGCGTTCTCAGGATCAATCTTACCAGCTACGGTGTACAAGGTAACTTTCATGCATTTCCATTCTCTTCTTTGCCAGATCTTGAAGAGTTAGACCTTAGCATCAATGGACTTTTCGGCACAATCCCGTCTCAAATCAGTCAACTCTCTAAACTTACTTACCTTGATTTGTCATTTAATGACTTGTCTGGTGAAATCCCACTTCAAATTGGTCAGCTTATTCATCTCAAGACCCTTCACCTTGTTCAAAACCAGTTTAATGGCTCCATTCCTGAAGAAATAGGCCAGCTAGAGTCCCTGGAAGGGCTTGCCTTGCAGAATAACTATCTAAATGGTCCCATCCCTTCTTCTTTAGGCAATCTGGCCAACCTGACCTACTTGTAAATGTTGAATAATTCCCTTTCTGGTGACATTCCTTCAGAAATGGGAAACCTTACCAACTTGCATGAACTTTATATTGATACCAATCAACTCACAGGTTCCATCCCTTCCAGTTTTGGTAACCTGAAAAACTTGAGATTGCTCTATTTATCCACTAACGGTCTTTCAGGATCGATCCCTTCTGAACTGGGGCATATGACATCGCTCGGCGAATTAGCACTTTATAGAAACAATCTTTCTGGTTTCATCCCTGCCTCATTTGGAAACTTGACAGGTCTTACAATTCTCCAGGTCTATGAAAATAAACTTTTCGGTCCCATTCCTGAAGAGTTAGGAAAGTTGCAATCATTGATTTTCCTAGAGTTGAGTCAAAACCAACTCAATGATTCTATTCCATCTTCATTTTCTAATTTGAGTAACTTGGAAACTTTGTTCCTCCGAGACAACCGGCTTTCCGGTCCCATACCTCAAGAAATTGGGAACTTCATGAATATGAGGATGTTGGAACTTGATATAAACCAATTCACTGGGGAGCTTCCCCAAAACGTTTGCAGAGGTGGAGCACTGGAAGATTTGATAGCCAATGACAATCATTTCAGAGGTCCAATACCCCAAGACTTGAAAAATTGCAGCAGCCTTAAACGATTGCGCCTCGAAAGAAACATGCTGACTGGAAATATATCAGAAGATTTTGGAGTCTATTATCCTAGCTTGGATTTTGTAGGCCTTAATGACAATGCCTTTTATGGTGAAATTTCACCTAAGTGGGCATTGTGCAATAGTTTAAGCACCCTATTGATTGCTAGAAACAACATCACTGGCAGAATACCACCTGAGCTTGGAGACTCAGTTCAGCTTCAATCTCTAGATTTTTCTTCAAATCATTTAGTCGGGGAGATTCCGACGGAGCTGACGAAATTGACTTCTTTATCTAGGCTTATTCTGTCTGGGAATCAACTCTCTGGTGGTATACCAAGGGAAGTTGAATCTTTCTCCAATCTCGAGTATCTCGATTTGTCGGAAAACAGATTGAGTCAGTCCATCCCTGAGACAATTGGAGATATGTTGAAATTGCACTACTTGAATTTGAGTAGTAACAATTTCAGCCAGAGAATTCCAGCTCAGATAGGCGAGTTAATTCATCTGACTGATTTAGATCTGAGTCATAACATGCTTTCAGGAGAGATTCCAACACAATTTCAATCTTTGCAGAGCTTGGCAATAATGAATATTTCTTATAATAACCTCTCTGGCGGCATCACAATTTTCAGTGAGCTCCGAGGCTTGGTCTATGTCGACATAGCGCATAACGAGCTGCAGGGTCCAATTCCTGATGTTCCCGCATTTAAAAATGCTTCAATACAAGCATTAGAAGGAAACGAGGGCTTGTGTGGCAATATTAGTGGGTTGGAACCTTGCAATCTTTCTAAAAAGGGCCACAGAAAGTTACTCTATGCAATCATGTTCCCTCTGTTAGGAGCTGCTATCCTTTCCATTGCTATTCTGGCTTCGTTTTTCGGCTTCAAAAGACAGAGAAAAGATGCAGACGAAGAAAGTGAAAGCAGCATGCATAATGATATCTTTGCAATATCGTCCTTTGATGGAAAATTGTTGTATTCTGAGATAAAAAGTGCAACGAAAAACTTTAGTCCTCAGTGTTGCATTGGAAAGGGAGGATACGGAAATGTATACCGAGTGGAGCTGTCATCAGGTGATATTGTAGCTGTGAAGAAAGTCCATCAACTGCATTCAGATGAAGTTAGAGCTGCAAAAGAATTCCAGAATGAAGTAACGGCTTTGATAGACATACGGCATCGGAATATCGTGAAGTTTTACGGGTTCTGTTGGTCTGCCGAGCACTCATTCTTGGTTTACAAATACCTCGAAAAGGGTAGTTTATCTACAAATCTAAGCAATGAACAAGCAGCAAAAGAATTGGATTGGGATAAAAGGGTGAATGTTATAAAAGGGGTTGCTCATGCCTTGTCTTATTTGCACCATGATTGTTCACCACCGATTGTTCATCGGGACCTATCCAGCAACAATATTTTGCTCGACTTGGAATTTGAAGCTCACGTTTCGGATTTTGGCTCGGCTAAACTCCTCAATCCAGACTCAACTAATTGGACCAATCTTGCCGGAACATACGGATATGTCGCACCAGGTGATGTAGTTATAGAAATCTTTTGTGGCATGAAAGGTAGATCATCATTCTGTAATCGACTATATCTTTTTTTCCTTTGCAGAGTTTGCCTACACAATGAAGGTTACAGAAAAATGTGACGTTTATAGTTTCGGAGTGTTGATTATGGAAGTCATCATCGGATCGCACCCTGGTGATTTGATCTCCACGCTACCATCTTCGACTCGTCAAATGCGCCCTCTGGTGGAAGAAGTTTTGGATCAAAGGATTTTACTTCCATCACCATACGTTAAGGACCAACTGATATCGGCGATGAAGATTGCTTTTATGTGCTTGGCTGACAATCCGAATTCTAGACCAACTATGTACGCTGTTTCTCAGCTGCTAGCCAACTGAACCATTTTCTCAGCTGTAACTCCGAATATCTTAGTGTTGTCGCACTCCTTGTATACAAGTAGATTAGTAAGAATAATTTTAGAACCGTTATCTCATTGTGAAGTACATTATGAAGCTTTGTGCTTTTTGTTTGCATACTATCAAACTATATACCACAATTTGTATAACACGTCTTTGCATCGGTAACATCATTCACTACTTCACGACTGTTCTCAATAAAAGCTACACTTTACAGATCACATAAATATTGTGAGGTGTTAGGGTTTGATTTCAAAACTTGAGAAATATCATTTTCTAAAATTAATTGTATGAATAAACCAGATCAAATGTTATTCCGATTATGTCAATCACAGTGACTCCATTTTTTATTTTTTGTTTATATGCAGCGTTGCAGTAATAATCATGATTAAAGGGGAAGCCAAAAGACTCTGCTTTTCCAAAAGATTATGAACAGTGTTTCCTGAATTATCATGATTGTAATCATTCCTTTTGAAGAAACAGAAACAGAGTGATTACCAGCCACATCATCTCCCTAAAATATCAACCACAGCTGTCATTGCGATCCACGTGGGTCCTGATTATTGGTTAGATTTGACATGTGTAACGGCTTCGTCGAGAATACTCACGTGGCAAAAGTGGAATTTCCTTGAGAAGCGGCATATCCCGACAGACACGTCTTACTTAAGTCGCGCTACGCTGTCCTTAAATTGCTACCACCACCTTCTCGTTTTCGATTCTATACAGAATTACAGATTCAAGTAGAGGAAGAAAGCAACAATGGCGACTCTTACAGTTCCCTCGGCAGTTCCATCAGTGTCTGAAGACTGTGAGCAACTGAAAAAAAGCCTTTTCAGGTCTCTCATCTTCCAGTTTCTTATAACTCCCATTTTTTTATCGTATGTTAATCTAACTATGTTTACTTTGATCTTCTCAATACGATATACACTAGGGTCTATAATGATTGATCCTTTCCCGAGTTTATTCTGAAAACGCAAATGGTTTTCATTTTACACCAAAAGAGATCCTTTCCTTTCCTGAGTCAGTGAGTGGGCGGAGGGGTGATCTTGCGGTGTCTGCCAAGATCTATGTAGATAGTGTTGAAATACTGAAAAAGATGGCGATCATCAATTGATGATGCCCGATCTTTGTTAAGCAAGTTGCTTGATTTATGATCTGCCCGATATTGGTTTAGTCGTTTGATGTTTTCCTCGACTTTCAGATCGGTTTGAGTGAATGGTTTATGGTCGTTTAAACAATATATCCGACCACAAATGTGTTCCTGTTATACGAGACTTGAGGTTTTTTTATGTGTAAACATCGTATAATTGCCTGTCTATACAAAAAATAAGAACTTTGAAGTGGCCGAGTTTTGATCTTTAAGTTTTTAGATGTCAGTCCATGTAAACCTTGGATTGATGTTTGATTGCAGGATGGGGAACTAACGAGAAATTAATCATAGATATATTGGGTCACAGAAATGCGGAGCAACGGAACTTGATTCGAAAAGCATATGCTGATACCTATGGAGAAGATCTCCTTAAGGCACTGGACAAGGAGCTCACAAGTGACTTTGAGGTCAGTTTTGCAAACGCACTTGCTTTATTCACTGGTAGACAGTATTCTACATATGCTGGTCTTATTGCCTGCAATGATGAATAACTGAAGTGGTTTTCTGAGATCTTATCTAACAGAGGCTGGTTCTGCTTTGGACTCTTGATCCTGCTGAACGTGATGCACTCTTAGCTAATGAAGCGACCAAAAGGTGGACTTCGAGCAATCAGGTCCTTATGGAGATAGCCTGCACAAGGTCTGCCTGTTAGAGATTAGCTGTTATTAGTTGTTGTTATTAGTTGGATTGAGTTTGTTATTAGGTTGTTAGACATTGGGCTTTATATACCCTATAATGTAATGGGTTGTTCACCACAATTACCCATTGTTCTCAATAATATTTTCAGAGTTATTTTCTCTCTATTTTTCTAATATCCTAAACTCCAACTGCATTCTTTCTATTCTCCTCTTCCAAATTCACCGTGGTTCATCTATTCCGGCCACCATGGCTCCCTTCTCACATGGTATCGTTCGCCAACAACGATTCTGATGCCATTTGTTCCACTCTGCTGCTGCCGTTCGAATCTATTGTTGCTTCTCATTGCAATTCTCTTCTTGTTTCGTTTTAAAGCCATTCCGACTCCTTACCGGTGATCTTGATACTGCTTCCTCAATCGACGATCGGTTCAAAGGTTCATCTGCGCCGTCGGTTGTTTCGCATGTTGCTGCTGCCTGTGCGATATGTAAATCTTTTTCGATCGGGTGAGATCTTTGCAATTTTGATTCATTGAATATGTTTCAGATCATGATTTACTTGTATCTCTGGTTCGTGGCCGTTATAGTCTGCCATAATCTGAGTTGCTCTGCTCCGATTTGATTCATCTCTGCTATACTTCGATTTTGTGCGATTATAACTGATTTACTGAGTTTCTCTCGGTATATTTTCTGATTCGCCCAATGTTCTGGAATTTGTTGATTGCTATTATCTTCAGTTGCCTGATGCTAATGTGAGAGTCTTCTGAGATTATTTTTTGGTTGAATCAATGTCATCTGTTGCTTCTTGTGTGATATGTTATTACTCATTTGCCTTTGCTGAGATTGATAAGGTTTGGGAGTACTTGATAATCAGTCGAGGATCGTTGCACTTACATTTGATATTAGGCAATTGATGAACAAGTTTGGTGCTTCAATTTTTACAAGTGAATGAGCTAATCTTTGAGGTAGTTATTTGGCATTCTATCATGCTTGGAGTTATATGCTGGATTTCTTAAGTTGTCCTCTAGTTGATCAATTGATGCTACTGTTATACTGATGCACTCTTCCAGATTTAATCACTCATGTATTCTTTGTCAACTGGTTCGATTGTCTGTTTGCTTAATTGGTTGTTGAGTCAATTTAGTTCAATTCCTTGGTCTTAAGCTTACAGTGGCTTCTTGTTTGAGGTTTGGTGGTGGTTTGATAGTTGGACAGTGTTGTTTCTTTGGAAATTGGTTGTAGTGCGAGAGAGATGCTTGGTTAAAGTTCAAGGGGAAAACAAGTTTATCTATTGTAGCTATTTGTGGGGGTCTTGTTAGTCATTGGCACTGGATTGATCTATTGCTTCACATGTGATCTCTTATACCTGATCGATTATTTTTTTGTTTTGGTTGCCTATGGCTGATTCTTTTCAATTTGATGCATCTATTGTGTATAGCAAGAAGTTTATGTGTTCGGAATCTTGAAATTTCTGGGGTGATTCGAATTTTGAAAGTGGTTACAAGCTTGAATTCGCATTGCATTTGGAACAACATTAGATTCTGGTGGCAACAACATGTAACTGTTACTATTCTACATGAGGTTTTTTTTGGTTAGTGATTCGTTTTGGTTAGCTTTGGATTGCAGTTTGGTTGTTTGGTTTAGGTTAGCTTTGGATAGTAGAAAAGGATGCAAACATAGAAGGAAGTAGTAAGTACAAGAATAATGATAAGAAGAAAGGAAGCAGAAGAAAGCTTCTTTCCAGTACACTGCCAATGATGCAGATGTACGTATAGCAGATCGGATGTTCAAGGAAAGGTATATGTAAAGAAATTGATCAGGAAGAAGAGAAGAAAGATGGCAAAAAAAAAAAAACTTTTTAGTACACTGTCAGAACAACAGATGTACATGACAATGCTAGCTGATCAGCCGTTCAAGGAAAGGAAGAAACAAAGACTGATCAAGCCATTACCAGCTGTGAAAGCTGAGATACATAATCAAAGAATGAGAAGAAGACGAAGAAGTCTAAAACAAGCTGATCATCCGTTCAAGGAAAGGAAGAAACAAAGACTGATCAGGCTATTACCATCTTTAAAAGCTGAGATACATAATCAAAGAATGAGAAGAAGAAGTCAAAAACAAGTAAAATACTTGCATTTTTGTCAAGTTTTGATTGAGCTAATAGCTTCATTCAAGAAAATTCGAAGTAGAAGGAAGAAGAAAAGAAGCAGGGTGAATGTTAGAGATTAGCTGTTATTAGTTGTTGCTATTGTTGTTATTAGTTGGTTTGAGTTTGTTATTAGGTTGTTAGACATTGGGCTTTATATACCCTATAATGTAATGGGTTGTTCACCACAATTACCCATTGTTCTCAATAATATTTTCATAGTTATTTTCTCTCTATTTTTCTGATATCCTAAACTCCAACTGCATTCTTTCTATTCTCCTCTTCCAAATTCACCGTGGTTCATCTATTCCGGCCACCATGGCCCACTTCTCACACTGCCAACCAACTGCTTCACGCGAGGCAGGCTTATCATGCTCGTTATAAGAAATCGCGTGAAGAGGATGTCGCTCATCACACCACTGGTGATTGGCTTATCATGCTCGTTATAAGAAATCACTTGAAGAGGATGTCGCTCATCACACCACTGGTGATTTCCAAAAGGTAAATTAGACGGATGCTCAAGTTATCTGTAAAACACAAATGAAGTCTTGTATATTATTCATGGCAGTGGGTCAACGAAGTTTTTAGTGTTTGTTCTTTATTGTGAATGGCTCTGCTGACGAGTGTCTTTATTCCTTTCAGCTTCTCCTACCTCTGGTGAGTGCATACAGATACGAGGGAGATGAGGTGAACATGAGTCTGGCAAAAACTGAGGCCAAGTTACTCCATGAGAAGATTTCAAACAAATCTTACAGCGATGACGATGTCAAGGTTTTGGGTACAAGAAGCAAGGCACAGATCAATGCAACCTTGAATCACTACAAAAACAAATACGGAAATGATACAATCGAGGTATACAAAGTTGGATTGTGGGTGTTCTTTCAGAACCCCACCCCTCTGTTAAGTATATGGTATATTTGAATCCTCCTGATAGGTTTTCCCTGGTCTTTGACTCTCCTATCTGCAGGACTTGGAGGCTGACCCTAAGGATGAGATCCTTGCACTAGTAAGGTCCACAGTGAAGTGCCTGGTCTATCCTGAAAAGTATTTCGAGGAGATTCTTCGTCAAGCAATTAATAAACGAGGAACGGATGAAGGAGCTCTTACCAGAGTTATATCCACCAGGGCTGAGTTTGATTTAAAGATCATAGCGGATGAGTACCAGAGAAGGAACAGTGTCCCACTGACTCGTGCTATTGTCAAGGACACTCATGGAGACTATGAAAATTTGCTGCTGGTACTTGCAGGACATGATGAGGCTTGAATCTGATATCGTGACATGATTTTCTGTGTTGAATAAAGAGTTTATGGTGTGGCTATGTTTTTCATCCTGCTTTTCTATAGGTACTGTGGGTATTATGCTATCTGGGATGCTAAGTCTACTTAAAAACAAATGCAGATAATAAAATAATCTCTGGCATGCAATAGAGGCTTGTGATTAGTACTATATGGCGACTTCAGCAGCATTTCTTTTTCCCCAGGAGTACATCTCCAAAAAGAAGCAATTCAAGTATATCCCATAATATTCGTATTGAAGAAAAAATGAAATCTAAAATGAAATTCAGGCATTAGATTTGAAATATTCCAAAGCAAAAAGTCACTTGGTCTTAAACGTGATAGAGACATAAGACATCCCCAAGTTCGGACGGATCGACAAAAGACAACAAGATAACAGGACATCCCATAGTTCAGACGGATCGACAACAGAATAATACAAGTTTAAACTACATAATGAACAACTAGAAGCAATATTTTCATCTACATCCTTAGTATTATTGAAGGTGATTCCACTGATCCGAAGCTGTAAAGCCTTCCACCACAACAGCAGCACCAGAGAGAATTCATGCACATTCTATGTATCTAGCAACCCAAGGACGTGACTACTTGTAGTGAACAGCAAGCAACTTTGGAAGCACAGCTCAACAACATCGGCAAAGTGACCCCATCACTTTTTCAGAAGGTTCCGCGAGAATATCCTCTTGCAATATGGGCTGGTTCGCAATATTGTGTGGGGACGGACAGCTCCAACTAGTGTAGCATGAAGAGGGCCCTGGTTGAGATCAAATGCTTTGTGATGAAAATCGTGAATCTTTAGACTAAAGCTACTTAATTCAGAGAGATTTAATTAAAACTAGATCGAATACTATTAAAGCATGAAAATTACAGAGACATGTCAAGTACTCAAACCTTGGTTACAGCTAAAGCAGATTGAATGACATAGTTGGCAAAGGGGTCTTGCAGTAATTGTTCAAAGTGTACAACACAGGTTAACTCGTGGATGATTTGCGACCGGCTTTCTGCAATATGCTTGAGGCATTTTTCGACCACATGACTGCTAAATTTCTGCATTGAGAGTTGAACATAGTGCCCTTTGAACTGAGAAAGCAAGTGTCTTTTGAACTGAGAAAGTAAGTTGCCAACAGCAGAGGGGACCTTTAGCTCTATGATGTACTGAACAACATAATTTCTGTTTCAAAAACAAGCAAATAATACAAATCAGGTAGAGATAAATTAAAGAATTAAAAATCCATGATAAGAAGGCTTTTTTTCCTTTGGGGGGAGGGGGCAAGGAATGACTTGAGAAAATGAAGTTAAGAGTACTACTTTCATGATGAAATTCTCCTTTAGTCATTCATGATTTTAGCTAATTAATTAGTCATATATGTTTCGCAGGATGCATCTATGTCTAGTGTAGCTAATTTTTTTGAATGGTCTTTTGCCCTTTTAGGTACCAAATATGTACATTAGAAAAAAAATAAGACAAATAAAGGCATGAAGAACTAACTACTGATAATGCAAAATCTGCAAGATATCAGGTTTGTCATATTTGTTCTTAATACCAAGCGAGTACATCCCATGATCTTTTGACTTAACTTGCAAGGAACAGAAATGGTTGAATTTTGTTTATTAAATAAATCTATGATTCTCAGAATCTTGATCCGTAGGTCATAGAAATTCCCAACGAACTGTGTCGACATACATGAACTTTTTACATTAGATAAGGGTTTAAGTACTAGTTTAGATGATATAATTCATTAGCATGAAAAAGAATCATATAACCAGATAAAGCAACTGGTTTTTTGTGATCCATATGTTTCATTAGCTCGACAAAAGATATAGATACACAAATGGATTGATCTTTCTTTAATCCTGATCTGAGTTTACTCATTGAACTTGATTGAAGCAAAATGATAAGCTTAGTCATCAAAACCACGATAAGAATTGTATTTGTCAGAAAAATAGGATGAAAGAAACAAACAAGAATCACTTAAGTTTATCTTATTACCCGAAAGGATCTTGAGCAAGAAGAAGCCCATTTCTGGAAACTTGAGTAATTAGGTTATCTCGATGTTGTCCATTGGAATGAGAAATGCAGCGTTGCAACACACAGCATCCATGACGATGAGTGGCAATATCTACGCAAAATTGTGCAGCAGCATCAAAAATAATCTGCATTGGTAGTTAACAGAAACAAAGGACAGAAAAGGTTTTAGAATCAAACTCGACAAAATAAGAAGCATCAAAGTAGAGACAGAAATTTTTACACAGGAAATGAACCAATGCCAGCAAAATACAGTTCGAATAGGAAGCACACTTCTGGAAGAATTATGTACGGTAGCCTATGAGCAGACACAGAATGTGTCAATAATGAGAATTGCAAGCTAAAAGAGATTCTCCGATGGACTAAGAACTCCTCAAGAATCGTGTTGGTTTAGTTACTATCTACCTCACACCTATAATAGCCTGTTATAGGTTGGTTCCTCCCACGGAAAGAATGTTCATACTAATAAATATTCAGAATCAACAGATTCCTTCAAATTGGATCCTTGCATTCACGTCAGCTGGTTCTCATGCAGTGGCAATATGCCAATACCTGTAAATTAAGACAGTACCAGGAAGAAATGTTTCGGCCTCTTTACAAGGCGCGCTTACCAATCATGAGTTAAACTATATACCGACGTCTCATGATACACACACAACACTTACCAAGGGGAGAAACACACTCAAACAATGTATTACCTCAAACCGATCATGCAACAAAGCATAGGTAATAGGCCATAGGAGAAAGACCTCCAAGATAATCATACAACTTTATTTTGAAGACTCGAACACCCTTGTCAAGATGCAATGAAAACAAGATATATCAATCTAAATAATTAACTAGAAATGAACCATGTAGTGGATTGACATGATGAAATGAGACTGTAGTTGATTGTCAAAACTATTGTCTAAGTAACAAATTATATATAAAAACAGAAGAACAATCATGATTATGACCGTCTGTGAGCACAAGTATTGAACCTCGGAAGTTAATTCACTCTCATCATTTTACCTTATTATCTTCATTGTCAAGGCATTGCAAGCAGCGCTGCAAAACATGATTTCCATTGAGATCCTTGATAAGACCAAGAATTCCAGGTTTAAGTGCAGATTTGATAAGAGAAATCTGTTGTCTGGATTTGAGAGTCTCAATCAACTTCTGTACTACACGAGTACTGAAATATAGAAGTATATTAATTTAGCAACAAATATTTGTGTATATAAATGAGTAGAGAAAAGAGAATGAATAATTAAATGATAATGAAGATGTTACCCATATGTGTTCAAGGAAATCCTCACTAGCTGTCCTGCTTCTTTTGTCACCATGAGAACAATCTGCAGTCTTTGTTCTTCAGTGCACACATCCAGCAACTTTTGCACAAGGTAGTTGCCAAAGGGATCCATCATAAGTTCAACAATGTTATCAATAATTTCATTGAATATTATTTGAACATCTAAATAGCTTCCTTCTTCAAATATACTTTGTAGGAAGCGAGAATCATTCTGGTCCTTAGCCATATAATTAATAAATCCTCGAAACTCAACCAAGGAATATGGACTTGGCATTAGTCGTACATTTTCTCCATGATTTCTATCAAGTTTAGAGCTTTTCTCTTTAAGGTTTTGCATGGCAACTCCTTTGAGAGATTTTTTCTTACGACAGTTGAATGAATCATGGCCAAAGTAGTCAGCACCATACTTCAAATCCCTTCCTTGAATGATGACACTATGATCCTCCACAAGAGGAATCTTACTGTGCAAGAACCTAGGAGAACTCAAAGAATCAATGGCACCTCTACCTCCATTACCATCCATTCCACATTGCTGTGGGCAGACAAAAGAATTATCAAGGTAGGACCTAGTACTAAAGGCACTCTGTAATAGAATTCCCCCATTGTCAATACTCCTGCACTGTTCCATTCTCTGCTCCAAAACATAGTTTCTCTGGTTATTGTGCCAACTCGGCTTAGAAACGAAATCATTCTGATTGTAACCAATACCATAAGACCCTAATGAATCACCCTTTTCGTTTCCACCATGCAAACCAAGCAATGTGGACTTCATGACATCATTACCTTCAAAACCCATAGAAACTTGTGGAGAAGATTGAAACCCCTTGTAAAACGCATCATATGAACCATATTTTCCAGCATTATAAGAAGAAATGTCACCAACACAGAGGCCCAAACCATCTAGGTCGCTCTCGGATATCCTCCTTTCACCAGAATCAACTCCATCGATTTCTTCATCTCCAATATGCATTTGATATAGATTCTCCCACAAATCAAAACCATCATCGACCCATTTCTTTTCATTTGCAATCTTATTTCTGAAACAAAGATCAGGTAATGATGTAGGATCCAACCAGGGTACATAATGATGAAAATTGGGTTGCTGTTGTTGTCGGTCTTCAAATGGTGAAGTTATTTCAGGCGAAGGAAACCCATTAGAGAAGGAGCTTGAAGGAGAAGGGGACACTCGAGTCATCGGCGAATGGTGTTGACGATTGAGAAATGGAGGATTTTGAGGGCTTTCACTCGATAAAGCTTCAAGCTCACTGTTTCTTTTCATATCCCTTGTCATCATCGTCTCCTCCTTCTTCTCACCCACTTTAAACATCTTCCAAGAAACCCAATAACCAAAAACGAAAACTTTATAGATACAAAGAGAATACGTTTACAAGAAAACAGAGAATCCGGGTTAAAAAAAGAACCCAAAACCCAAATGTAAATTTCTGTTCTTAACGAAAGTTGATAAAAAAAAAAAAAAAGGAATACGGAAAGCTCACAGCGGAAAATAAAAACGATTCTTTTTCAGTAGACGATTGCTCTTTTGGCCGATTTGGATTTAGAAAAGAAAGAAAACAGCAATGGGTTCTTTATGTATCTCGACGGTTACAAAAGGGGTGATGGTGTACGGACTGGTTATGGTTTAAGCTCACTCCATTGCAGTAGGTGAGCAGGCACTACATTGTGAATATATATACACACATATAGAGAGAGAGAGAGAGAGAGAGAGATTAAAGTTACGGTTTTTATTTTTTGTTGTTGGTTTTAATGAAATGCAAAACAGAATGCTTGATTTTCTCTGATGAATTGACTTAATTCTCTTGATCTATGCAATTAGTTTTAGTTTTTTTATCAGTGAAAACGAAGATTGGAATGGTTTTATAGCCATTGGATTTGTTGAAATTCGGCTCATTCTCTATCGTCAACAAATTCAAAGATTAAAATACAGTGTGATCTGACCTTTTTAGATGTATACGGTAGAGCTAATCGCACCGGATGCCGTATTCCTCTATATAACCTTAACTGTTAATTGATTAGTCAACGACCGAGGAAGTTCCTTTTTCTTGATGCCCATGAAATTCAATTTGAAAAGGTAAAATTTTATGTTTCTTTTAATATCTTATTTTTTATTTTTTTATTTTTTTCATAAGTAAAGAGATATTTACGTTATTTTCTTTTTACATATTGTTGTGGAAAAAACATTTCAAGGTTTATGACATTTTTCAGAGTAGAAGTAAAAGTTGGTATGCGTTTTTGTCGACTTCAACATAAAAAAATGAAATCGGTATATATTCCTATTGAATTCAGGCAAAATAAAGGTAAAATCAACGTGTGAAACTACGTGTCTTGTCACCAAAGCAATGAAAGATAAAAGAAAAACAGCGCCAGGGTCCTGGCACAGCCGAGCAAATAAGTTAAACCAAAGCAATGCTGCTTTCACCGCCAGGGGGTTTGCGTACACCACCGAAGTAGTCTCGTGATTCCACCTTCCCATCAGCAAAGATGTTGCTGCCGGTCATCTCTCGCAGTTTCGCTATGCTGAGTGGTTTCTCTGCAGAACCTGGAGGAACATCACCCTTAAATATGCCATTTCCCGAAAGATCAGCAAATTTCTTATCATATATTTTCTTAGCTGTCTTAACCGCATCCTCCTCACTTGACATACTACCTCCAGCAGACTACAAAATAACATCCAAATCCAACAAGTTAGATACTCAAAATGTTTAATTAAAAATGAAAAATGGCACTAAATGGCAAACTGAGAACTTAGTGATTGCAGGAATTAGCTTATGCAGTGAAAATTTTACTTACATTATGTGTATCAGGTTCTCCCATTTTAAAATTATCCTCCAACGCCAATGCGCGAACGTTTGTCGGCCTGGGCAAAATTTCAGGTGGCGGCGCGAAGATGTCATGTCCAATCAGCTCCTTGCACTTAGCATCGGAAAGCTGCTTCTTTAACTCTGCTTCCGCGCTTTCTAGTGTTCCACTTAGCTCACGCTGCTTGGCCACCTCGGTTAGAGTAGTTGGCTTTTTGGGGGAAATACTCTCTTCCTCAGCGAATGAGATGTGACTGATTCCAGCTAAGGTTTGCTGAGAGTAAAACATCAAAATGTTTAATGAAACAACATTTGGTACGAATATACTATACTCTAAACATTGGTATAAATTTCATGTACCCATGTCCTCATAACAGACTTCGGATATGAAAGAATCCAACATATATACCTGGTACACCCGTAGTCCTGTTTTGCTGTTTGAAATGAGATTGGCACTGCCTGGTTCCGACTCATCATTTTCCCCGTTGGCTGCAAAAATCCCACTACCAGTCATCTCCTTCATTTTATATCCAGAACAAGGTTTCCTGGTCATTGGAACGGACGAATAAGTAGAGATTAAAACCAAAATTAGTACGTGACAAAAAAGTTACAGTTGGTAGAGTTAGATACTTCAACAGTTGGATCACAGCATGAATCCGATAGAGCATCAATCAATTACCGATAAATAAAAGCTAATAAGGAAATTAATCAGTTACCCGCAAATTTGAGCTCAAATTTTTCTTCTTTTTTAAAGTATTGGAATCAAAATTTTCTTACTTAGTGGTTGTTTTTTCAAAATTTTCAAAACGGTTTAGTTTAAATAATAAAGAGAGAGAAAAGGCGGAAACAAGTAACAATAGTAAGACAAAGGCGAAATTCCAGTAACAGTTCCATGTTTTCAAATTAATAAGAAAAACGTTTACCTACTAAGTTTTCAAAATAATAAATGAAAATGAAGGGTAGAGAGAAGGAAGACGGAAGCAATCTCACCGTTTGTTTAAGCTTTCAAATTCTTCATCGGTCACTTGACCTCCAAACACCACTTTTCTGATCCCATCCGACGGCTAACATTAATTTAAAAAAACTCAATAAAAAACACTAATTCACCAGGCAAAAAAAAAGAAAGAATGTGAAGAAAATTGAAAAAAAAGTACCTGGTGAGGGCGGGTGGAGCGTGGGGCGGTGGCGGGGGAATCGGCGGGAGGGGTTTCGGACCAAGTGAGCAGATCTGCTGTGGAAGTGTGTGGTTTCCTCACTGGAGTGCTCCTCTCCATCTTTATTTGGACTTTCCCCACTCTCAAAACTACCAAAAACAAACACGCTTGTAATTAATTACAAAAACCAAAAAGGAAAAAGAAAAGCCTGCGGTTCCTATACTCTTACTGCTCTGCAACAAAAACAAAGAGAGCACTGTTTTTAGAGGTCTGAAAGATTGAAGAGAACGAAATGAAGCGGAAACAGGATCTGACGAAGGTCTTCCACTCTCCTGATCTACACTGCAACTTTCTTAGCTTTTCTTTCTGGCCTTTTGCTTTGAATTCTTTCAATCCTTCTTTGTTGTAATTATATTGGACTGCTTATATATATTTATATAGTGACAAAAACGTTCGCTGAAACGTAAGAGTAGCAGCTACTCTACTTAAGTTTTAAAACGAAGAAAAAAATTATTTTAAAAACCCAAAAATAAAGGGAAATTGGTGAGGGCACACAGACACAGCATCATTTATTTTTTTACTCTGACATTTGTTAAATTTTTCAACAAATATAATTAACATAAGTAAAAACAATAATTCTTTAAATCATAAACTTTTAATTTAACTCATATATGTATATTCTCAATTATTTATTCCAATATTAATTATAATTCATTATTATTTATTATTAAATATTAATTAAATGCACGTAACGTAACCACATATTGAAAGTTGAATTTGAAAAAAAGACCATGCGTTAATGAATGAAATAATAATCATAAATTTTAAATTTTAACAATTTTATTGGTTTGAGAATTCGACCGCTACGTGTCAGTTGAGTAGAGCAATTTTTCTTGGTTTTAGCTGGTCTGCTATATTCAATGAGATTTTGTATTTTTGTTGTTATCATTTCAAATTCCTAAGTATCTAAATTTGAATATTTGATTTTTCATCTTTATATCTAAACCTGTAAATTTTGATTTTTTTAGTATAGTTGAAAGGAAAAAGTGTGTAATTTGATTGATAGAAATTTAAATAATTTTTTTCATACTTAAAACTCCAACCTTCTAAAATTTCACATGAATCATTTTTAAATATTTTTATATCATTAAATAACATTTAGGATTTAAATTTTTTTTATAAATAATGTAAATTGAGTTGGAAAAAATTTCCTATATTATCTTTCAAATATCTAAACTTAAATTAATTTACTAATAGATCTGAGTCATTATAAAAAAAACATTTTGTGAAGATTGAATATAACAAAAAGTTATATGTTAAGCTGAAATATTGATTTATTAAAGAAATCATCAAGTTATTTTCGTTTTGTTTTTAATATTTTTTCAATATTATTTTTACATTTTATACTTGAAAAAGAAGCAAATAATAAAAAAATCGAAATCTAAACTTCTTTACGAGAAAAAAAAGAAATTTAATTGGTTTTTAAATTGGCTTAACAGTCGAATAAGTGCACAAACTATAACTTTTTTAGATAAGTGCTCAAACTATATTTTGGGCAAAATAGGTGCCTAACATTTCATTTTGTGAACCATTTAAGGTTTGACCGTGACAGATGTTAATTTTTCGTTATCCAATCAAAATTGAACACGTGAAGATATTAAATATTTTTTAATTTTATTTTAAAATAATAAATTAAATTTCTTGAAATTTCTTGAAATTTTCAAATAATCACAAAATAGTCCTCAAATTCGGCCACTCTCACTGGTGTTGGTCGCGTTTCTGGCGACGGAATGAAATGTCCTCTCGCCGAATGACCCACACATCGTTCATCGTCCGTTATGCTACCGTTCGTCGTGAATCATTCGAATGAACTATTCGACGAGGTGGTGGGGTTAATGGTCATGATGGTCCAGTAGCGATGTGGCAATCGGCGGTAAAATCATGCCAAATTGAGATTTGGGTTTGGGGTGTTAGGGATTTCAAAATTTTGAGGCTATTTTGTAAAATTTAAGGTTATTTTGTTTTATTTATTTTTAAATATAATTTTAGAATTTTAAGAAGATGGCATGTCTCAGATAACGAAAATTAACGAACAACACCTATTTAAGTAACGTTGAAAACGTTAGGCACATATTTGACATAAAATAAAGTTTAGGCACCTAACTGGAAAAAATGGTATAGTTTGGACGCTTATTTGACTATTAAGCCTTTTAAATTTAGTTAAAAGTTACCAACAATCAATTGGTCTAGTGATATGAGATTGTGAATTTTTTAAGCAATATTAGATATTTAAAATCTGATGTTGTAAATAAAACAAATTAAATTAAATGAATCGTCATGTAATTAGTTGTAATAACTTAACCAAATTAATCAATTAATAAATTAACTATTGGTACTTATATAATGAAATATTTGAATTAAGAATTGTAATAAAAGGAAGTCGTTGAATTGGGTTTGAACCGTACACCTTTTTTACTGAGTTCACTTTATTTAATAAATAAATAGAGTGGATGCATCAATTAAGTAACCTTATTCGTCCCAGAATTATCACTGTATGGAAAAGCCAGACGTAAAAAAATAGAGAAAGAAACTATGTAAATATTTTAAAATGAGTTTTATCTGTAGGGTTTTTAGTTAAAAGTTATAATTAACACAAGTTAAATATAAATTCAATTGATGTTATTATTATTGAAATAAATAAGATATTTGTTCGAACGTGTTTAACTATATATTATTTTTAAATTTTAAAAATTTAGGTGGTTCAAGCCATTAAAATTCAAAGGTTAATGTCTCATGTTTTTGTCAATTTCTCTTTTTTTGTCAATTCCTTTTGTTTGAAAGGAAGGAGAAATGAAATGCTTTGGAAATTATAAAACTTGTGGACTGAAGTGCAGGTGCAGCTCCACCCCATGTGAGCATTATAGCAATTTGATGTCCATTCACTTTGGCCATTCATTCACGGCTCCAAACGAGATGATTTCGTGGATTACTTTTCGTTTTATTTTCACGTGCGCTGATAAAACCAAACTTTTATACGGGAAAAATAAATTTTTTGAAAGGTTACACGTAAAATAAGTTTTTTTATTATATTATAAAATTACTTTATTTGACAATTAACGGATAATTTATAGCGGATTACATTAGCTGATAGTTGATAATATTAGTTGATTTGATTAGCAGATTATATTAGCTGATTGTATAAAAGTGTTTGATAAAATTAACTGATAGCTTATAACTGTTTAATTATTTGAACAAATAAAATAACATATAAGGACATGATTATATCAATAATTGTTTGAATAATTTATTAGTTACTAATATTTTGTATCTGTTAATATATCATTACTAAATATATATGAAGGATGTATATATTATTTTTTATTTGTAAAATTCTCTTTTTAGTATAATTTTAATAATTGTTAAATTTAAATGTATATATTCATGTCTTATTATGAAATTATATTTTGAATATAATTTTATTAATTATTAAATTTATATGTATATATTGATCTATATATTAATTTTTTATTTCTAAAATTATTATTTTTAATTTTATTAATTATTCAAATTTATGTTATTTAGAAAAAATATATAGAAATTATGAATGATTTATTATTTAAAATTTTGTAAAAGAATATTTTAATGTTGGAGACAATATTTTTTTGTTACAATAGAGTAATATTGGGGCCACCTCCGCTGGTGGTGTCATGTAAATTTCTTCCCCAGCCCGTCGACCACGAGTCAAAGAAGCAAATTTATCCGCTGCTAAATTCATTTTGGGAGAAGAAATTACCTAGCGAACCAAGGTTTGAAGAAATACTCCTCCATATCTACGATTTATTCGAAGCTCCAAGATTTTTAAGCAATAATGAACAATTGTTCGGCTCGTAGATTGCAGCTATAGTTTTTCTTCACAAGGAGTTCAGTTCAGTTCAGTTCAGTTCAGTTCAGTTCCGTATTTACATTACCACTTGCATAAGAGAGCTTTATTTTTTGTTTTGAAGTCAAATAATCTAAGTCTATCGAACTCTTTAGGCAAATATAACGATTTCCATTTCAACCAATGAATTGTGCGACGGTCCATTGAACCTCATAAGAAATTTACAATAAGCTTCGACAATTTAGAACTGATCGCAGCAGGCATATGAAATAAAAATATATAATACATTGAGAGGTTTGACAACACTGATTTAATTAGGTTATACGACCCTCAAAGGATAACATTTTCGACTTTCACCCAACAAGCTTAGACTTAACTTTGTCCACTATTGGATTCCATATCTGACTTGAATATTTTGATCTGCCTAGAGGTAATTCAAGATGTAACCATGAAAATTGCTCACTTTGCAATGAAAAAAGAAGCCCATAATTTAATTAAGCTGTTGGTCGACATTAATACTAAGGAGTTTAGATTTAGACAGATTGACTTTTAAGCCTAAAGAAAGTTCGAACCCTCTCAGTAGGCGTATCAGATTTCTGATTTGAGTATCACCTCTACAGAATATGATCAAATTATCTGTGAATTGCAAGTGAAAAACCTCTGTCGAACTATTGTCAAAATAAAACCCATAAAAAATCATTGGAGACAGCAAAAAACTGAGAGCTTTTGCAACAAAATTAAATAGTATGGGCGATCAAGGGCACCCTTCTCTTACACCCCGAGAAATAGAATTTTTTTTTGAAAAATTAAAAAACTTTTTAAAATTAAGGGGACAAAAAGTGTCCAGAGATTATATTAAAATCAAGAGATATTACATATGTTCTCCTTACAAGATCATAAAACACCCCACGACCAACATGACCTAACCTTAATCCAGTATCCCAACAAATCATAGCAGGTTACCCAATCCCAGACTTAGCTAGACGATCAGTGTCTAAATTGCATCTACGAGGAATAAAACGCAAGATAACACCTTTGCTCTTAATTAGCTCAATTAATTCCACCACCAAGGGAGAGGCGTTTCTCGGAGCATCAACCTTATTGGTCACACAGTCAGCCACCAGCTTGCAATCCGTCTCCACTATCAAACGGTGGATTTTGTTTCATTCCGACAATAGAAAGCTTTGTACACCATACTTCACTGCCAATAATTCAATTAAGGAATGAGGCCCTCTATCTTGGAATATTAAAAATCTTTGACTTGAGAAACATTATTCTATTAATGACGATGAAAGCACTGATAAAATGAATACAGTTGTTGAGCATATCAAGAATTGATATCTGATAAAAGATAATTCTAGAAATAAAAGAATGTTGGCCTTAATCTTGGATAAGTGATTAGGCCTGGGTATGAAACCCTTTATATACAACCCACAAATTGGATTAACAAACGGGTACACTAAATTTTGTTTGAGTTAAATTAAATGCTCGAAATAAAATAAATTTATATTACCTATTTTTTATACCCAAAAACTTTACTTTATACCATAAGCTTAAAATTTTATGGCCCATTATATATAATTTTATATAGTAAAAAAATATATACAATAAAAATCTCAACTCCTTACTCACCAAGTCTTGGTTCTCATTGGATGGATCAATGCCTCATTCTCATTGGTGGTGACTAAAGTCTTGATTTTTATTGGTTCTCATTTTTAAGGGATAAACTAAAAATACCCTTCATCATATATATATATATATATATATACCCTAAAAAAAACCACTACCCTAATCACTTTTCCTTGCATTCGGCAACCCCTGCCATTTTCCATTGTTTTAAAGACCCAAATCGCTACCCTAATCATTTTTTTTAGACCATTCGATTCTTTTATCCACTATAATTTTCCCTAATCAAAATTATTTTTCACTATTATTAAACCTTTGAATCGAACATCTCAACCCCAACAACATGTGGAATTTGGTTAATCGAGCATAAATATTTGGGTTTTTTGTACATTCTTCTCTTTTCTTTTTATTTATTTATAATCATTTTTTATAGTTTAATGAAAATGTGGATGATTTTATTGGTAACCTTTGTTGTTTATTTTAGTCTCTTTTATGTGTTTTTATTTTTATTTTTTTTGCTTGTGATATGTATGTTATTTCACTTGTTGAATGTTGTTTAACTTATTATTAGCTTGTATATTTACTTTATTATTATGGTTTCATATTATCCCTTTTATAATATATTTTCTTGTATATGATATATAATATATAATTAAAGTATATTTTCTTAAAAGTATATACATGTGGTTTTTCATTTGAGTTTAGTTTAGAAGTTTGAGCCTCTTGGTTTTTTGGGCTTTGGGATGTTAAGTTAGTTTTAAATGTTGAATGTTGTTTAATTTATAATTAGCTTGTATGTTTACTTTATTATCATGGTTTCATATTATCTCTTTTATAATATATTTTCTTGTATATGATATATAATATATAATTAAAGTATATTTTCTTAAAAGTATATACATGTGGCTTTTCATTTGGGTTTAGTTTAGAAGTTTGAGCCTCTTGGTTGTTTGGGCTTTGGGTTGTTAAGTTAGTTTTATATTAGTTTAGGAATTAATTTAATTAATTTAGGCCGCGTGCTCGTCTAATAGGGACACGATCCTTAAATTAATTAAGTTAATTCTATGATTAGATTCTTTAGAGCCTTAATTAAATTTAGGTTCGAATTAACTTAGTGGATTTAAATTTATCCTTGGCTTATTGGGATAAATGTTAAATTCATTAAATTAATTGAATATTCCTTAATCACTTTTGGAATAAAATTAATTGCAACCTTAGATTGACATTCAATTTAAAACCATGTTTAATTAACGCGATTTATTTTAAATAGTATTCTTGGCTTATATGAACACTAGTTTAAAATCGACTGAATTAATTATCATGTTACAATATAACTCATAATTTGTTAGGGTTTTCTAGCCTTTTAGGTTTAATTAATTTAGGGTTAATACTAGAATCACCTAATTAGCAACTAGATCACTAATTGGATCTTCCATAACTTGAGCCTTTTAGGTTAGGGCCTTAGGTGGGCTTTTGTGTATTTAATCTCCAAGTCTTTGTTTGACATTCATTTTATTTGTCAACATTTGACCAATTTGGTTTATATGTTAATTAATTTAAATCATAAAAAGAGAGGTATTCATTAATTCTGATATTTGTGTCGTAACAGTCCGAGCTTAAAGGATGTTGAACAAATATTTGAATTAATCATTACCGACTTGTAATCACTAATTTTGTCCGGAGATGACTCATTTTTGTTTTTGTTCTTGTTTTTGCAATAAGGGGCTTATATGTTACTACTATCCTAAAATTATGGGCTTCGTTTACTGCATCCTTTTTATTAAAACTTAAAAACCCAAAAAATTAGTTATTTATTAGTACTATTTTAATTAAGTATATATCTATGTTTTGTTATTTATTATTATATTATTCAATTAAAATAAAACCCTTAAATACTATAGTATATTATTTCTTTGAGATATTATTATTACCTCTTAATTACTATCGTTGTTATCTTTTTTATTTGTTATTAGTTATATAGTTATATCGTTGTTATTATTATTATTACTGGTACATATTACTATTATCGTCTTCCTTATATATATATATTATTGCTAAATTCAAAGAGAAAAACCAAAAAGAGTAATTATATTAAAACCACAACCCAAACTATATTAAATATATATCAGTTTTACGGTCCATTTACATAAACAAAGAAAGGCCCAGACTTCTTTTAATTACATGTTGGCCCAATAGGGCCTTAAACAAAAAACCTAATTATTCATCTGCCCTCTTTGCGCAACTGAACCACGGCCGTCAGATCTACTCTAAATTTGACTAGGAAGCCCTAGCTAGCCCATTGTTGCCCTAGCGCCGCATTGATAGCAACCGTCGGATTGGGAATACATCGGATGGCCAGGATTGCATTTTGTTTCGCGCTTGTGCCACGCCACTCCGTCTCCTCAGCTCCCAAGCAGCGTCATCTCCTTAGTTCTCAAGCCGTATCGCTTTAGCCACCGCGTCGTGCCGTCTCCTCTAGTCCCTCTCAGCAGCCACGGTATATACAAACAAACCAAAAACAATGTCAGAGCAAAAACGTGCAACAAATGCAGGGTTTTCAGAGAATTAACCAGCAAAATCAGAGATACATGTGAATCAAAACAAAATAATGAACAGCCAATTGGGTTATTTCGGATTTTTATTTTCCCTTATCTAAAATACATGTAATTCAAGGTATATAAAGACAATGCCCTAAATCAATTGTAAGCATTCTAGAATATTGAATGGAATAGCGTAAAAGTAGCATACCTCTCAACTTTGGAGGTATATCTCTTATTTTTTGTTTTAAACACTTGCATATAGAAATTAGGGTTTCGATTTTGTTTACCTTCGGCGTTGGTCTCTCTCGGGCCAACCTTCTTTTCCTCATCAATAAGCCATTCGATCCTTCTGGGTTCGTAACGATGAGATGAAGGGGGAGAGAAAGGTGGAGGTGTTTAGGGATTTTGTTTTCTTTAAATCGAAAGGGTTTTCGTCATTTTAAGGAGGATGACCTCAGTTTTGAGTCGAAAATTGAAAAATAGTTATATTTTTTGGGATTTTGGTCTCGCCGGCCACCGTTGTATGGCGGCCGACACGGTGGTGTGGTGGTCATTTTCTAGAAACTGCGGTGGTAGGTCGTCGGAATCTGGGTTCGTGATGAACCCAGATGAATATAGGATAGGGGTGAGAGCTTAGGAGCTCTGGTTTTTTTGCCAAAAGAGGAATAATGACTGAAATGAGGGTTTTTATAATGGTTTCATGTTTTAAAATTGGTCCATTAGTCCTTCCCGTTTTGAAATCACGACATTAGTCTTCTTGTGTGGTCTAATTAATCCCCTAAGCCATTTCATCTTTTAGAATCGTCATCTCGGTCCCTAAAATTTCTAAATGGTTTGCAATTATATCCAGTTTTCCTTTTAATTCCGACCTCTGTTTTTATTTCTTTAAATTTTGGTCATTTTTTCCAGTATATTAGGCCCCTTTTTTCATGCATTTTAATTTCTAGTCTTAATTCATGTTGTTAGTATTGTTCTTGCCTTATTTTGGTTATGGATATGTTCTTGTTCAATGTGGCTTTCATGTGTACATGTTATAATATGTGGTTTTATGTTTGGTTTGATGTTTACTATATAATATATAGTTTGTATAATATATATATACACGATTTCTTAAAGTATATGATATATAGTTATTTTTAAATATATATATAATATATTGTCTCTATGATAGATGTATAACATATTTTTTTCTAACAAATATTAAATATATAGTTTTCTTTAAAAATATAACCTTTTTCTAAAGTTATATAATATATAGTTTTATAAAGATTATAATATATATATTATAAGGTTTTTATATGATATATATATATCTTTTTAATATATATGTGTTAAAAGGTTCTTCTTCATAATATTTGTGTAATATATATTTTCTTTTAATATACTTAATTTGGTTTTTAAATCTATATAATATTTTCTTAGTATATTCATGGTAGGTAGGCTTGGGCTTTTAGTTTAGGCTTTGTTTGAAATAGTTTAGGTTTGACATAATTTTAGTGTAGGCTTAGTTGCAGTTTGGGCCTTTAGGTTTTGAGCCTAGCTAATAGTTTTTGGGCCTTAGAATAAATTAAGCGGATTAATTTAATTAATTTAGATCGTGTGCTCGTCTCATAGGGGCACGATTCCTAAATTAATTAAGTTAATTTTAGGTTTAGAGTCTTTATATCCTTAGCTAGATTAGGGTTCGAATTAATTTAGTGAATTAAAATTTGCTCTTGGCTCTTTTGGGTAAATGTTAAATTCATTAAATTAATCGAACATTTCTTAATAACCTTTATGATAAAATTAACTTTAAAGTTTAGATCGGCATTAAGGTTAATCCTCATAATTTGTTAGGGTTTTTAATCTTTTAGGGCTAATTAATCAATTTAAAGCTAATATTAGAGTCACTTAGCTAATAATTAGATCATTTTTTGGGCTTTCCATAATTTGGGCCTTCATAGGTTAGGTCTTGGAGTGGGCCTTGTGTGCTTATCTTTTATGCCTTTGTTTGCCATCCCCTACTTGTAATTCATGTGACTTTAAATATCTTAATTGCATGTCAATTAATTTAAACCATAAAAAGAGAGGTATTCATTAATTCCGATATTTGTGTCGTAACAGTCCGAGCTTAAAGGATGTTGATCCTTACCGACTCAAGGTAGAATTAAAACTCGACAAGATCATTACATCATTCTTTAACTGCTTGCACCATGCATAAAGGTGACGTGCGTGATTCAAACCATAAACTAACACGATAGTCAGGCATATATGATGTCGGTTTAGTCTATGGTCTGATGTATCGTCTACCTTATTAATTAAGTGTCCAATTAATTTGAACTCACCAATTTGATAAAGCCCTTTCAATTAAGGTTAATTTTCAACTAAGGTCACTGAATTAAATTCTTTTCAAATTTCGACAATTTCCTTCGATTAAAAGCAACAAATATTTTGGTACCGATTTTCGGGAGTGATGGGGGTGCTAACCCTTCTCCACACGTAACCAACTCCCGAACCCTTTCAAAATGAATCTCTAGTTTTGTGGTGTCCGGCCTACCTTATCCAAGTGGTCGGTGGCGACTCCAAGTTTTCAAAAGAAACATGAATTTTCAAGAAGAAATCTCCCATTTTAAAACAAGATTTTGAACAGGTGATTTATGGGATAATTAGTAGCCGACTTCTTTTCTAAAACTGCTTTGATACACTGGTGTTGATGGAAATTTCAAAAAAAATGTCGCTACACGACTCAAGGTAGAATTAAAACTTGACAAAGTCATTACATCATTCTTTAACTGCTTGCACCATGCATAAAGGTGACGTGCGGAATTCGAACCATAAACTAATACGACAGTCAGCCTTATATGATGTCGGTTTAGTCTATGGTCCGATGTCTCGTCAACCTTATTAACTAAATGTCTAATTAATTTGAACCCACCAATTTGATAAAGCTCATTCAATTAAGGTTAATTTTCAATTAAGGTCACCAAATTAAATTAAATTCCTTTCAAATTTCGACAATTTCCTTCAATTAAAAGCAACAAATATTTTGGTACCGATTACCGGGCGTGATGGGGGGTGCTAATCCTTTCCCACACGTAACCAACCCCCGAACCCTTTCAAAACGAATCTCTGATTTTGTGGTGTCTGGCCTACCTTATCCAAGTGGTTGGTGACGACTCCAAGTTTTTATTGTTTTCAAAAGAATAAAAATTTTCAAAAAAATCCCTTTAAACTAAGATTTCAAAAGTATTTTTTGGGATAATTTATATAGACGGATTTTATAAAAAAAGCTATGCTTATATTTTTTAAAAGAAAGAAAAAACGTCGCTACAGGTTATAACCAGGTTGTTAGTCCAAACGACTAAGAAAGATGGACTGGGTTCCAATTTTTTTCTGTTTACCCTAACTAACTTATAATTGTAATTAGTTCCAACATTCTCCATGCTCCTTCTTTTTTCTTCAAACAAAAATAGAAAAAAGAAATTAATCAGCTCTTCGAACAGTTATCTTCTCTCGAAACAACTGAAAGAACGACTTGGATAATGGCTTTGTAAGCCCGTCTGCTACTTGATGCTGAGCAAGTACATAATTCACTTGAACATGTTCTTGAGCCACCTTCTCACGTACAAAGTGAACACTGGATTAGTTGCCATGGCAATTGCACTGGTATTATCGCTCCAAACTACTGGAGTTGTCGTTGGTTGAATACCAAGATCACTCAAGACTTCCTTCACCCAGACCACTTCAGAAACAACATCTGGCGATACTGCGATATTCAACCTCGGTGGTTGAATGAGATACTGACTTTTACTTCTTGGATGCCCAGGCAACTAGACATTTGTTGACATACACACAATACCCTGTGGTAGATTTTCGATCATCCAGATTACTTGCCCAATCTGCGTCGGCATAAGCAACAACATTCACCACTCATTTCTTCGAAGGCGTGAAGGCTAACCCATAGTCTAAGGTACCGGCAAGAATTGAGATGCTGCTCACAAGGATTGTGCATGAATTGAGCAGCTTTGTGCACATTATACGCTATGTCGGGGCAAGTGTGACAAACATAGAGAAGTGCACCGACAATACTCTGATACTCCTAGACGTTAGCTAAGGCACTGCCACCCTCTTGTACAAGTTTCAACAAGGATAACATAGACGTTGGTGTTGCCTTTGCTTCATGCATCTTAGTTTTATGAAGAAGCTCGAGAACAAACTTCTTTTGATTGAGAACTAACGATTCTCCAACCCGTCGAGCCTCTATCCCAAGAAAAATGTCAGCTCACCAAGATCTTTAAGTGCAAACTTTGCACTTAAGCTAGTTATCACAGCCTCAATATGTTGATTAGACTGCCCGTAATAATGATGTCGTCAACGTACACTAACAAGTAAGTAACGACATCGTTTGTATTCTGAATAAACAAAGAAGCATCCGATGTGGATCCACGAAACCCAATTTCCAGAAGATACGCTCGTAACTTATTGTACCAGTTACGAGGGGCTTAACGCAGACCATATAACGCCTTTTGAAGGCTGCACACAAGAAGAGAATCATCAGAGGCAACTTGTTCAAAACCCGGAGGTTGTTGCATAAAAACTTCCTCGTCAAGCTCGCCATTGAGGAAGGTGTTATTGACATCGACCTGACGCAGTTGCCATTGAGGAAGGCGTTATTGACATCGCCTTTTGATTAGTGCTTGAATTATGCATTATTCTATCGATAATTACTCATTGATTGATTGTTTTAAGTTACTAATCTGAGCATTTTTGTTCATTTTCAATGCAGAACAGTAGATTCCAGAAATATTACTAAAACTGATGAACTTCTGCAATTTTTGATTTTCTGTACTCATGGCTGGATTAGTGGGCATGAAAGTCTGACTGGACGCCACATCAGCAGCTTCTAGAAGACACCACATCAGCAGCAACGATAGCTTATCAGTCGCATTTCAAATAACTTATCAGCTGGAATTTAAATTCAAACTTTTGAATTATCTTTTGTAATTAATTTAAATAATTTAAAATTTATCTTTTATCTCTTTAGGGTTATTTTTAGGGTTTTAGGCTGCTATAAATACCCATTTGAGCAAACTCAAAAGGAATCTCTCATATCTCTTATTTCTGGGGTTTAAATTTGTTCTTGTTTTTCTTTATTAATAGAAATTTTTACTTTTCTTCTCCATTTTCACTTTTTCAAGTTTTTATTTTTTTCAAAGATGCTAAGTGTGATATCTATCGTACTTAGCTAAGTTTCTCATAGCCAAAGGCTAAAGCAATAACTTAAATCCAACGTGAGGATTGAAAAGCACTTAAACAACTTCGGGTGTCTCTCTCAGTTTTCTAAATTTAATTTCAAAATCAAAATGATTTCAAAAGCGAAGATTGACGTTGGTCAGGATGTTGTTTTAGTTAAATGTGTAGGAGGAAGGATTGGCTATTGAAGCACATTTGACTTCCTGGGAACACACTCAACAAAATTGTTTGCTAGGAGGAAACTGAGATCGAAATCAGTTATTATTGAAACAACATAGTCCGAGTCGGCCTTTACTTAAACATTTTTTATCTACAACATTGTTGTTGATTAGATCAATTTCCAAAATCGATATCAAAGATGGCACTTGGGTATTCGGTATACAAGGCACAGTCACAAGGATTGATCCTTGTAGGCAAGTATCCGACGTGAATCCCCAAGTGAAAAATCTTTTTTCCGATGATCCGAGGAAACTGAGTCAAAGCAAGAGCCCGAGGCTAATCTTTACCATACTGAATCCACCTCTTAATCTTCTCTACAATCGCTTATTTTTACTTAATTCCACAAATCTCCACCATACTTAAATATCATTCAACTCTCTTGCTGGCTTACCGATTGAACAAACATAAATCATGAAGTTCTCTTAGTCCTTGTGGGATCGACCTTTCTCTTTTACTACGTTTGAATTCCTTTATTTATTATTTGAGAATAATGAATTATATTGACACAAAAACGACGCGTGTCAACTGCCATTTCTAGAACCACATTCAAGGTAGAAAACCTTACTACAGGACTAAAAGTATCCTTGTAGTCTTGACCAAGAACCTGCGAGAAACCCTTCGCCACAAGATGAGCCTTATATCTAGAGATTGTACCATCAGGATTACGTTTGATCCGAAACACCCACTTGCACCCAACCGAGTGTCTGCCTTCTGGAAAAAGAACCAATTTCCGAGTAGCATTATCCACTAAGGAACTATACTCAGCAAACACGGCTTCCTTCCAAGCAGGTGAGCGCAATGCTTGCTCAATATTTTCAGAAACTGCCTCAACATGTTCAACAGTTACTGAAAAAATCTTAGGTTTAAAAATGCCCCATTTGCTTCTGGTTAGCATAGAGTGAACATTAACAACATCACTCGACACCACTCGATCATCAGAAGCAGGCAAAGAATCCGGAGCACAACCAATATCATCAACCCTCACAACACCAGCAACAGAGAGTAAAGGATCAGCAACAGGAACAGAAAAATCATCACCACCAGCAGAATTTATCAAAGAAGTATCAGAGGGACCAACAACATGAGAAGGTACATGAGAAAACGTACCCAATACAATATGCTCATCCACGTGAGCAGAACCAGAACTTGATGAATCTTCTGCATGAGCTTGACTACCAGGAACTCCACCGGTGTTTGGTATATTCACCAATGACTGAGACATGACAGGACTAGGCTGATCAGGGGCCTGGTGTGAGGTGTGAGGTGCAAGGTGTACCCAACTGACCAGCACTCAAAACAGGCTCAGGAAACTAATGCACATCAAGAGGGGAACCAGCTTCAACACATCGCTGAGTGTCATTCGACACAACACGCAAGGAAGGTGACTCAAACTGGTGGAACGCATCCTTGGCATAGCAAGATCCAGTTTTAGCAGACTTGGCATCATCAAAAGGAAACACAGATTCGTCAAAGACCACGTGACGAGAAATAATAACCTTACCCTGTGGTGTAAGACACTAATATCCTTTATGGCGAGAACTATAGCCAAGAAAGGTACAAGGTTGAGACCGAAAGTCAAGCTTGTGATGCTGAAAAGGACGCAGATGAGGAAAACAACGACAACCAAAAGCCCTCATGAACTGATAATCAGGTAACCTGTGCTGCAACTTTTCAAAAGGTGAAATGTTATCAAGAACTTTGGTAGGTAAACCTGTTTATCAAATAAACAGCACTTACAACTGCATATAACCAGAACTACAAGGGTAACAATGCTTGTGCAAGAAGAGTGAGAGCGAGCTCTACTATGTGGCGATGTTTGCGTTCAACAACGCCATTCTGTTCAGAAATGTGCAGATAGGAAATTCTGTGTGTAACACCTTCTTCAGCAAGAACCGGTGACAAACTGCGGAACTCCCCACCCCAGTCACTTTGAATCTCTTTTATCTCAGTTCCAAACTGAGTACAAACAAACTTAGCAAACAGTTTATAGGCTTGTACTGCTTCAGACTTGTTCTTTAGCTAGAAAAGCCAAGTATGCCGGGAGAACGTATCAACAAAGGATACGTAATAACGATACCCTGCAGAGGGTACATGGGCTAGTATAAATAGTGTTAGATACAGGGAACGGCAATTTGTGACTCTTTCCTTGTTGGCAAGTAGAACAAATACTCAATTTATTATCTTTCACAAACAAAGCAACATTACACTGCCTTAACAATGTGGCCAACGTGGCATGGGCAGGATGTCCCAGCCGACGATACCAAATATCAAATGATGTATAGTTTATGTGAGCAATATTAGACTCAAAACTACTATCACTAGTATAACCAGTGTGTTTATTGAAAGCATAAAGACCATCAGTTTCCACTCCTCGCAGAAGAACTTCTCTAGTAACTTCATCACGAACCACACACTGATCGGCATGAAACTGAAAGTAGACGCAGTTGTCTCTAGCAAACTTTGAAACGGAAAGAAGATGATTAGTAACTTGAGGCACAACAAGAAGATCATGAAGCATTAAAACTCTAGAATCAGATTGAATCTCAGATTGACCAATTTTTGAAATGAGTAGACCCTTACCATCACCAACCAGCAACTTACCAAGACTGTCGTAATCCGAGCATTGATGCGCACCGGAGCTGTCAGGCAACACATGATGAGTGGCTCTAGTGTCTATGTACCAGGCATCACGAGCACCAAAGGAGGAAGATGAAGCATGAGTTGAAGTGCACTGATTACAACTCGGAGAACCAATTCCTGTAGTGTTACATGCTGAAGAAACAATGTTAGTGTCATTATAACACATATGAGTAGACGATGAACCTTCACCATTACCAGATCTGTTGGAAGTAGCAGTTACGCCCGGAAAGGTCTTGTCAAAACGGCGATAGCAACATCAGCAAGGTGGCCCAATTTGCCACACAACTGACACTGATACCGGTTTACCAGCACCAGCCCTACCACCAGATCTCTGATTACCACGTCCTCTACGATTAGACCTCTGATTCGAATCACTACCATCTCTATCGTCAAATCCAGAAGTGAACTGCATAGTATGTGCACTCATGAGCAGAGAACTCGATTGATCAAACATGGACTGCTAAGCTTCAGCATCAACAAGAATGGCAGTGACACCGTCGAGTGTAAACGGCTCACGACTTGCGGTTATCACCGCAACAAATGGCTTGTATTCAGCCGGAAGGCCATTGAGGATGGAAGCAATTTGCTCGGTGGTGGAGATCGGGCTTCCACAGGACGTTAAGGCATCATATAGCTCTTTGACTTTGGATATGTAAGCACGCATAGTCAGATCACCTTTCCGTATCGATTTGAGTCTAAAGTGTAGAGTCATCACCGTTGTAGTAGACCGGCTGCTAAAGAAATCAACAACGATGGACCAGATCTCGGCAGATGTCTCGGCTCCAACGAAGTATGTAAGAAGATGAGGGCTCATAGCCGACAAAAGCCAAGAAGCGAGGGCGCTATCTTGGGCCACGAAGATCTCATACGCATCATTATTAACCTTCACGCCATCGGCAGATCTAATTTTGGCCGGCAGAGCGGAGAGAGCACCATTGAGAAGTTTTTCCAGCCGGTGACTCCTCACTGTGAGCAACACCTGTTGTTTCCAAACAAGAAAATTAGTTTCATCTAGCAACACATTGACTTTCTTGTTTGTAAACGAACGATTCCACTGAGAAATGGAACCAGATCCAGCAGAGTCACCATCACCGGAAGATTGAATAGCAGAGTTCTTCATGAGAAAACCAACACGAGCAAGAGAAAACGAAGAAGAAGATCTCAGATACAAAGAGCAAGAAAGAGACGAAGGAAATCAAAGAAACCACAGAGAAGCGGAAGCGTATCGAAGCACAAGAATTCAAAAATTGTAGTAAGATTTTACCATTATGGTCCCTTAGAAGCCTTCCAATACCACATTCCGAGTCATCAATAGCTGCCGCGCCATCTACATTATACTTCAAGAAGCCTATCGGAGGAGGTTCCCAACATGGAGGGGACTATGTTTTTGGCGCATTGAAACGAAGCTTGGCCGCCAAGGTCATATCCGCCACCAAGTTCTCGAGAGTAACACACGCCTCCGGGAATTTGGCCTTAAGCCAACACGCGAAGCGATATTTAACCATGTACAATAACTGGAATGCATCAACCTCTTTACCATTGAAAAAATTTCATTCCTTATAAGCCAGATGGTCCAGACATCTGCAAACAGCACGTAAACCCACCATTTCTTACAGATGCCAACGCAGATTTCCTTCCACTTTTCAAGAAAGCCAATAGAGTTATCAGGAAAGACAGCAAGCACCCTCCATACGACAAAAACTCATCCAGACCTACCATGAAAAATTACAGCTAAAAAAGAGGTGAGGTACTGGTTCTGGAAAATCATTGCATAAAGAGCATAAATTACAATTATTGGAACCTACACCCCTTTTCGATAGTTCTACTTTTACAGGAACACATCCCCGCATCACGACTGACAGGATCGCGAGTTAGTAAGACTCGGTCAAAGCTCGACTCAAGTGAATTCTACTCGAGCTCGAGTTTGGCTCGAGACATTAACAAGCCGAGTCGAGCCTACCAAGTTCAACTCGAAAAGCTTGTGAGCAGGCTCGGAATAATTATATATATGCTATATATTGTCACGGCCCAAATCTTTTGGTCCGAGACAGTTGCGCAAGGATCCGCCCAAGAGGTACAAAGCGGATCATCGGACTTGCCAAGACCACCAGACTTGGCCCAACACTTGGAGAATGTTAAAGAGCCCGATCACACTTGCTCTTCGGAAATAGCAGGAGACAAGAAGTTAAACGAGGAATCTTGCCATATCGGGTGTGATCAACTATTTTAGGAAAGAAACCTACTAATTGATGTAATTAGGTAGGATTTGATATTCTTTCCTAGATTAGAGATTCTTGTAAGGATTTGGGCTAATCCTGGCCATCCATGTAAATCGATCCGGACCATTGATTGAGTGGGAGCTCAACTATAAATAGAGAGCCTCCCACTCTCATTTGTATCATCCATCCAATTCCATTCATTCTCTCATTTGAGAAAAGTAATAATACTCTGAGGCATTTACTCTATTTCTCCTCTTGTTCTTTCAATTGTCTTCGTTCTCAAAGCTCTTCGAGCTAGTTGCCTCTCGAGTGGCCAAGAGTAGCCACCATAGTGCTTAAAGCGCTTCCGCATCCATCGAAGCCTGGAGGGCTTGTTCGAGCCGTTGTCGAGCATGAGTACTCGCAAGGCTGGTTGAAGGCTTACTTAGGCGCGAGAATCGACCGATTAGCGTCAAGGGCGTCTAAGGCCGCACGGATCACTAGGGTTGAGCCCTAGCCCCGTGACAATATGCACTAAAAATAATATGTTTAACAAAAAAAATAATAAAATAAATTAGGAAAAATAAATTGGGCATTTTCCTTAGTTGTTATTTGATTTTGTATTTTCTTTAATTATGTGTTTGTATTGAAAGAATATTTATTGGTTATTTGGATTAATCTAATTTTTAGCACTCTTTTTCCCTTTCCTATCATTGAATTTCGTTTCATTATTGGTTATGAGAGGGGCTTTTAATAAATCTTTTATATAAAAAACTATAGTAAAATTGTCTATTTTCAGCCGAGCTTGACGAGCTTCGAGCCAAAGCCGAGCCCAATAGTATTATTTTCGAGCCGAGTTCGAGCTTAAATTTTTGAGCTCTATGAGCCTCGAGTTTAAGTCGAGCCCAATAATACTATTTTCGAGCCGCAGTCGTTATCACACCTACTCCAAACAAAAGCTTCGACTTTAGGGGGCAAAACCGAGCCACACATGTTTCTCCCAAAACAAATTAGCAAGAACCCTATTCCGGATCAAAGCTTTGAGAGATTTGATCGAAAAGGCACCATCACATGAACCCACCCACCGGACCCAAAGTTTGCCAAACCCATCTTTTCCATTGACTATTAGTCAGAGAACCATTGACTATCACTGATATCATAGATTTGCAGTAGAAATGCAAGATTTTATCCATGAACACCAAAGTTTGCCAAACCCCATCTTTTCCATGACAAATATCAAAAAATCTCAATCCATACTAACACACACTTCCCGAAAATCCACTTTAAAGACCACGATCCCTTTAAACCCCTCCTTCTCGTGTACTCAATAATAGATATTAAAGAACAATCCAGTATTTGCTTACCTGGGCAAAAAGTAAACTAGGACTCCCCGATCAGCTCATTTGAAACTCGATTTAACCATACTGATAGTACTTTAGCCAGTAACTTGTAATTAAGAGAGAAAAATATGCTTGAGGGTGATTCAAACCTGAGTAGCTAAGTGGTTGACTCAAATTCCAGCCTTAAGTCTCAACCCGACTTTCTATGGATTTCTGTGAAAGCATCGGGTGACTTTGTTTCGTGTCTTACTTAATCTCTATCTATAATTTTAATGATAAGCATTCCTTGTTAACATGCGTGTCTCTTTTGCTTTTAATGTTTAAACTTATATTTTTGCATTTTATTTAATTTATGGATATTATTAATTCCTTGAGTCAGAATTTAGATTCAGTGTCCAGTGATGTTTAATATAGAGAAGGCAAATTCATTAGAAGTTTGATCAAACATGCAGATCAGCAGAATACTCGTTAAACTTACATACCTTCAAAATTATGAATGGTAAATATCGACTGCATTCATAGAAGTTCCGCCCTCATTTTACTTATGTTTAATTTAAGCTCCGTTGGAACTTGGAACGAGATTTGTTAGACAAATCTTGTTTATCTATAACGCCGCAAAGAGAAAATAAAACATTCTGTTTTAATTCCTCTCAGCCCGGGTACTCCAAATATATAACAAATGATACCATTGGGCTGAGTGATTGGATCCGCCTCATTCCTTTCATGCAACCCAAGATCAAATACCATTAGAGCTATGTTTGGGGTCAAAAATTTTCATCTAATCAAATAGTGGTATGTATTATTGTCTGACTAGAAGATTAAATTTATTAAACTAAATTAAACTAGGATAAAATTGATAGAATATACAAGTACCATGAATCAAATGTATAATTATATCAATTTTGTATAACAATCACGATAATCTCTTCGTTAGATTTCAACAATAAATAATTTTATTGATATCATTTAAATAATTAAATAATTTTATTGACAAAATTAAAAGAATGATGATAAAAATAAAACCTTCTATAACTGTACAGTCCTTCTATAAAAGACTATTTTTCTATGGGAAAGAGAAAACTACAATGAATCTAAGGTGGATGTGAGCAGGGAAGAACGTAGGATTTTATATTAAAGGTGACAAACCTATAAAATTTTGAAGGACAAATTTATAAAATTTTAGAATGACAAAAATAATTTTTTAATAGAAATACATTAAAAAATATCGTTGAATGTGGGCTGTGAGGGGACAGGCTTGGGGGATAAAATATCGAATATACGGTGGTAGAGCTTTGCTTGGATTGCAAGACACGTAAATTTAAATTTGTAATAAAGAATGCCCCCCCGAATAAGGAGGCGGAAGGCCAACCCAAAAATAATAAAGAGTTGCCCACCGTGGGGCTCGAACCCACGACCACAAGGTTAATCACTAATAATTATAGTACAAACATAATCCCCTAATCCCTAAACTAATCTCATAACCCCAAACACTCAACTTGACATATTTACCCTTAAACCTCGAACCTCAACACCTAAATCTTACGTTCATTAATAATTAAAAGTGCAAGCATAATCCCCTAATCTCTAAACTAATCTCATAACCCCAAACACTCAACTTGACACATGTACACCTAAACCCCAAACCTCAACCCCTAAATCTTACAATCACTAATAATTAAAGTGCAAAACTAATCACCTAACCCCTAAACTAATCTTATAACCCCAAACACTAATAATTATAATTTAATACATTGACGTCGTTTTTCATCCTTGCCGAAATAAATTGAGCATTCAAAAGCCCGTCAAACGTTTTAATTATTAAACAATTTTATGAATGAGCATTTAATTTTTAAAAAAATCTAAACCTAAAGGTCTAAGGAAACTAAACTAAAATTGAGACTAAAATTAATCAAACTAAAACTAAAGAATAAAAAAGACTTAAGTGTAAAGCTCCTAAACTAGTAATGGCTTAATCCACTAATAACCCTTAAAAATGGGCGAGCAAGATTCCCTCCATTTGTTACAACAATTGACAATTGTTTTTTAAATATGGGCAGGCTGCGGGCAGATCAACTTGAAAATGGGCGGGTAGGTTTTTACTTTTTAGGGATTAAAATAAAATACAAAAAAATAAATATGGGTCAATTTGGAGTAAAAATTAAATTTTAGGGACTAGAATAAATTGGACTAAATTGTCAAAAATATAAATAAATATGAGGCAATTTTGACTAAAAATTAAATTGTAGGGACTAGAATAAAAAATATTATCAGACTAAATTATCAAAAATAAAAACTCCTCTAATTCCCTCCAAAATTTTAGGTGGCTTTTATATCTCTAAAAATTTTAGACTAAAAGTAAATTAATCTCAAACCTAAAAATGGGTGGCTTATTTTCCTCTAAAATTTTGTCTTTTTCCTTTTCTACCAATTGTTTTAATTTAATTCAATTGAGTCCCAACTTGGATTAATTTAATTAAAATTCCATATTTAGTTTTAGAATTCTTTTAATTATGCCCGTAATTTATGCTTCTAGATTTTAGTTTAGCTCAATTAAATCCTAAGTTTAATAAATTAAATCAATTCGGACATTATTATTATTATTACATATAGTAAAGTTTGATTAAATATAATTATACACAATTTTGATATGGATGTAAATAGGTAATTGCACACATGATAACATCAACATAAAAGTTAAAATTTAATTTAGTTCAAACTTAGTAGTTCAAACTTGACAAATAATTTATATTGAATGAGTTACTATGCATATTGAATTATTATTAAGCATTAAATTATTTAACAAAATTTCAAACTTGTCGCAACATCATTTTTAGGAGTTTCGACGTTATTTGGGAAACTTAAGAAAACACGGAGTCGCCACCAATCTTTTTTTTGAAAAAAAAGTGCGATTTGATCACTTTTAAAACAAAGGTCATTTTGATAAAACGTTTTATTTATCAAAATAACATTTTGGTCCACTAAAATAAGAAAAACAGGTTCGGGGGTTGGTTACGTACGAGGAAGAGTTAGCACCCCACAACGCCCAAAAATTAGTACCCAATTGATTTTAAAAATTATTTTCAAAACTGGAATTTGCAAGTTCACAAGAGTTTTATTTTATTCGTCCGTTTAATGAATATAAATCTATTTTAACGGCCTTACCGCCCGGAAAATAAACTCTAATCACCGCCAACACTCTTGGCGCTAACCCGTCATTTCCGTTTGATAAAGCACTGTATTAATTAATTTTCACTTTTTAGTAAAACAACAAAGATTATTAAGTATGTTAATGTTTTTTAATTATGCCCCTAGGTGGTGATCAAACCCTAGAATCTCTATATTCATTTTATCTATTTAGGTTTTCATAAAATTAAGTGTATTTTATTAAAATTATGAAGGAAATCTTACTGCACACATGTCTCTATTCTAAGCTTTGAAAGAACCTATTCCTAAGATTTTAACATACACATATTTACATAAAAGAAAACAAAGAAGAAATTAAATTGCTTTTAAAAAATTAAAAAAAAACTAAGTTTTAAATAAAGAAATGGATAATTATTTTTTAAGAAAAAGTTAATTTTGGTTCGAGACCGAATTGAAAGGAATTCGAAATATAAAGGCTGATTCGAAAGTAATGGAAAGTCTGGTGCTCAATTTGAGAGAAAAAAGACTAAATTAAAAGAATTGAAAACTAGAGTGCCACGATACAAGGTTTGAAAAAAAGGGCACGGGTCATGGAGCAGATATGAATCGGATCTCGGGTTAGTTTATATAACCAAAATTATAAACAAAAACATTTTATTTCTTTTCTCTTCTAACAAATCAAACTGGCTCCCTTTTAAATCCTTTGAAAAGTTCTTCGTGTTCTTCAGTTCATGAAGAACACGATGAACATCCGTGGAAGGCGGCCGGCGGCAAAAATTTCTAGAAAAAATTTTCATTTCCCAGGTTCCGGCGACCCCAAATCATGTTTTTCTCACCGGAGCTACATCGAAACCAAATTTACGGTGGTGTTATTCAAAACAGAGGTAAAAAGCTACCATTTTCTTTATTTTAAATTCGAAATAATAACAATAGAAGAAGAAATTACCAGAAACTCTGCCTTTATTTCTCTGAAGAACACTTGAATACACTTGCTTGCTACAATTTCTGGACTCCGAATGCTTTTGTGTATACTTTGTGTATTGTGTGATTCGAATGTGTGTGTTTCGTATCAATTTGGTGTGTGTTACATGAAATTACAAAGGGGGGTTTATATAGCTACTGAAATACTTGGATTACAAGAACAAATCCCTAATTTCTTCCCTTGGATTATCTCCGATTTGATTCGGATTTCTTGATCTTCGCCGTGGCATCAATTTAGGGATTTAATCCTTCCCGCTCTGGTTTATTTTGCTTCAGATTTGGGATTTAACCCTTTTTGTTTCCTTTTTGCATGTATTTGATGACGCCGACGAGGAGCAGTTCAAGGCGAAAACAACGCAGCCACCATCGGGGAAGACGAGACTGCCGAAGGGAGTTGGAAGGTCGGACGCGTAGCTGCTACGCGTGATTGGTGATCTATGTGATTTCCCGTGGTCGATCCGGGCCATTAGTTCACTCCTTGATCTAACGGCTAAGAAGAGCGACGTCTGGACTTCTCAATTTGGCGTAATCTGCGCCGTTGGATCAATCCCCTAATCGATCCAACAGTCCTACTTCAGCTGTGCATAAAGAAAGAGCATTAGGGTTGAGCTTAATCTGGACCGGGCCGAACGAGCCTTCATTATATATGGACATTTTTTGTAATGGACATTTTAATATAAATATAAATAGGCTGTGATTTTTATATTTTGGATTTTAACAGCTAATTATACTAACACAACTAACACTAATCAAAAGTCTAATACAATGATATTACTAACTAACATGTTACCAATATTACACTAATACATAACAATGATACTAATACTAAATTAATATAACAATGACACATAACAATTAAACTAAAAACAATAATATACAAAAGTGAAAGTTCAGTGACAACAAAATTTAGTAGTGTCAAATGGATATCTAAATCCAATCTTTCTTTTTTTCGATATTTTAAATTAATTATATATGTATATATAACAAAAAGATTATTTAACACTTTAAATTGATTTAAAAAATTAATATTTTACATTTGCCAACACTTTATAGTTTACATTTATCAACACTTTAAATTCATCAAATCATAAGCCTCCTCAATTACATGTCAGGTAAATCAAGCCAGGTCAATATTAGTTCAGGTAAACAACAGGTCGGGTTCAAAACAAGTCGGTTTCAAAACAAGTTAGGTAAAATCGGATCTTGAGTCGATTCAGTCGAATAATATCGGTTATCTGCCAGGTTAGTCTCGAGTTCGGGTTCGTTTCAGTCGGGTTTCGAGTCCACAGTAACATGTTCAATTCGAGTTCGGGTCGTTCTCGGTCGGATGCAAGTTGAGTTCGGTTACTACAGTAACAGGTCTAACTCGAGTTCGGATCAACAACAGTCGGTTACAAATTAATTTTGAATTATCGCATCATCGGGTCAAACCAAGTTTTGACTGGAGCATATTTCAGTCGAGTTTTCACTAATTTTTTGCATCCCTAAATCGAAGCAAGCACTTTGTAAGTGGGAAAACATGCTCATCACAGCAGAAAACATGGAAAAGAGCTAGCTTTTACATATAGTATTAACTAATATAATCCATACATCAAATGTTAATTCGAATTGTTAGTATATAACGTTGTTTATCGCTTAGTTCTTCTTTCAGCATGTTTTTATAGTTAATTTAACTGAACCTGCTTTGTCGACAACATTATAGTGTTGCTATACATGTATGTTCCCTCAAAGAAAGGAACTGTGCTGAAGTGAAAAGGTTTCCGTCTATTGAAGCAATTGGCTCGAAATTGAAAGGCGACAAATAGGGGTGTGGCGGACACGGTTTTTGCATTTCTCACTCTATCTCCAACTGTTGCTATTATGATTTTAAGAAATTCTCAATAAATGATTTTGAGATTTTTTTCCTCGTACCTTCCCCGTATAGATCCTTACGGTTTTCGGGAATCTCCATCCAAAAAGTTAAACAAAATTACTAATTTACTAGCTAAAATAAACGACCAATTCAGTTTAGAATATAAAGTTTAGATACTTCTAATAGAAGCATTTACGAAATGATAAAGATTGAAAGAGTGTTGTGCTGGAAAAGATTTAACAAATGTTTTAGCTTATATCTAAAAACTAAGATAGAAACATGTTGAGAAACTCGAGTGTTACTAGATTTGAGAGAAAGTTAAAGTGATAATAATATAATTAGTGTTTTTTTATTAAGTTATGTATAAGGGGTATATATATATATATATGTATATATATATATATATATAAATTAGTTAGGATGGATCTATCACGCTCGACGAACATTGCTGAACACCACTAACGCTGAACACCGTTGAACACCATTAAATTAATTAATAAGGTTTAAAAATCTCAAGGACTCAACATATAATTATAAATTATTTAAAATAAAATTTCAATTAAATTATTTTCCATATTATATTACATTTTTAATTTTTTAAATAATTGGATCAAATATCAACCTTAGTCAATTTAAAAAATAAAAACCCTAAACCTAAAAACCAAAACCCTAAAACATAAACCCGAAACCATAAATCCAAAACCCAAAATCCTAAACCCAAAATTCTAAACACTAAATCCTAAACCCAATGTTTGAATTTAGGGTTTTGGGTTTATGTTTTAGGATTTTGGGTTTAGAGCTTTAGGTTTCAGATTTAAGGTTTTTTATTTTTTAAATTGACTAAGGTTGGTATTTGATCTAATTATTAAAAAAAGATTAAAAATATAATATATATGAAATATAATTTAATTGAAAATTTACTTTAAATAATTTATAATTATATGTTGAGTCCTTGAGATTTTTAATCTTTATTAATCAATTTAATGGTGTTCAACGATGTTCAACGTTAGTGGTGTTCAGCGGTATTCGTCGAGCGTGGTAGAATTTTTTTTATTTTTTTAATAATCTTGTAAAATATCAGGGATCTTTGTGGATATTATTGGAGATCCTTACGGTTATTTATACGTTACGGTTCGGATATAGCAATCTTCATTCTCATCTCCATTTGAGCTTCGGTAGTAAAATTTTGTCTGTTCCATCCATATAGATGAAGATTTTTGTTATTTCTCATCTCGTCAGTTTGAATCCCCACGATTTTTAGATATTCCCCGCCTAATTCGCAACCCTAGCGACTGAGCCGGGACTTGCCACCAAAATGTTTCTATTTTTGGTCAGTATACCAATTAGCCCCTGAAGTTTGAAAATTTTCTTGAAGTGGTACTTGAATTTTTAAGAGGGCAGTGAAAGAGAGTGAAATGAGAGAAAACAATCATATCTGTGGCATGGGCCACCGTTGATTCCAAAACAGAAATATGTCTCCTTCAAACATGTCCTCTTCCTCCAAATTGCACAAATAGCTATAATCATCCCCCTATTCCTTGTTTTCCAAATATTTCATCATTGCCATGTTTTCTGTTGATAGGGTTATTATTTCATCACCCCCTTTTCTCATCTTTAATCATTCCCTTGAGCTTTCAAAGCTATTCACAAAGATTCTTAACCCCCAAAATCCCCCTGTTTATTCCAATGAGTAGGATCAAAGATATAGCATGTGAAACAATATCTAAGGCAACCAATCAATCAACATATACATGAAAAAAAGGAAATATTTATATATCATCTGACTGTTTTGGCAGATTACATCTCTCCCATTGCTCCATTTTATCGCAACCCTAGATTCATAATTTATATACAAACCATCCATGCAAAGAATCTGTTTTTAATCTAAGTTGTCAACCAAAAAATGGCGTGTGTAGATCTCAAGCTTACCACTATACAATATATATACATTATGATATATGAGGACTGATGATATAAATGTTAGTATTATTAATTTCTTAATGCTCTAATGATTATTTTAATATGTATTTTTTTATAAAAATATTTTAGTTTATAAACTTTTTTCTATTTGACCATTGAACTTCTATTTTTTTCGATGAATTAAATCAACCGAAGGAATAAGTAATATACTTAGTTTTTTATATTTTTTTTCATTTTTATAACTTTTAATAATTCAAATATATATTTTACAATTTTTATAGATTCAAAATATTTTTATTTTTTGTGCAAAAGTAAAACATAATCGGTGTTAACATTCACAAGAAAATAAAATAGTTGACATCAACTTAATATAGTCGTTAATTTTTTGTCAATTGGTTTGTTATGGATACACAAAAATGATAAAAGCAAACAAACAACCGCTCAATAACAAAAACAACGGTTTTATGTGAAAAACATGAAAGAGAAAAAAACAAGAGCATAGAGGGAAAATTTATTATAAAGATAAAACTTTGATATATAGGTCGTGTACGTGTCTTTTAGTTTTAGGAGTTAAAATTTTAGTTTAGGATTTATGTTGTAGGGTTTAGAATTTAATGTTAGTGTTTAGAATTTAGAGTATAAAATTTAAGGTTTAGTTTCTTAAGGTTAGGAATATAAATTTTGGACTTGAATTTTATAGTGTAAATATGCAGATTTGTGTAAAATTAATTTTACATAAAATGTGTATTTTACCCTTATTATAATAATATTGGAATAATAGAAGACGATGAGTTTGTACGACTAGTCAAGTTTGCAACTTCTTCAACGGCACAATTACTCGTTGACTGAAACCCTAAGTCACATTAATTATTTATAAGTTACAAAAGAAATTTGTGTATTAAAAATATATTTAAATTAATTTTTTTTTATTTTAACCAAAAGTTTAATGGGTCAATCTTTAGAGCAGTTAAAAACTTTCAATCGACTAATTTATGATGGTGTTACATTTTCGTTATTATATTATACATGTCCAACTTTGATTGAAATTTTTTATATAAAATAAACCAAAAAGTTATACAAATATTTAATATTTTTCATAATTTTGTTTTTTAAATTTTAATGAAATTTTAATATTTTTATGATTTTTTGTATTATCTTGTCAATTGAACCCTTACTCTCACTTTAAATGTAAAAAAATCAGAAGAAAAAAATTTAATGTACACTTTTTTTTTTAATTGAAATTTTAAATATTCTTTTATGTTTTAGCTTACAATTGTAAACCTTAAACATACTATAAAACGAACATAAACAGTACTACACTTAATTAATTATAACATTTTTTTTAAAAAATAATCTTTTAATTATTAATTCTTAATTATACGTGATTGCAGTTTGTCGATGGCTAATAAAACATATCTAAAAATTGTAATTTTATAATTACTAAATGTATAATTACTATCTAATAAGTAGTTTTATAATTATTAATTAATCAGTAAAGAGATTAGAAATTTAAAACATAAATCAATAAGCTAAATATATTTAAATTTCTTATATATTTGAAAAAAGTAGTAAAAATAAAGGAGGGAAGTTAAAAGAGAAGAGAATACGATAACTGTTTCCAAACCCTTTTCACATTAAAATTTCTAGGCAGTTATACATGACAAAGATCATGTAAGAAATAATTCTACTCTGCCGGGCAAATTCATGAATCAGCCCTACCTGATGGCGGAGCTGATTGGTTCAACTTGCAGGCTGCAGCTATTCAACTCTTTATGAATTTTGATCACCACTATCATAATTCCAGTCTGAAGGCCTCAAATGATCTTGATTTCCTTCGTTCACTCCCACGGCTGTTGCATTACCATGACACAAGCCCAATTCATCAAGGGAAGACATGGCTGAACCTCCATGGGATTGGGAACCCACAGCAAAACCAGGCAAATTAAGACAAGGGTGAAGAGGTAGGGGATGTAGGAAGGACTGGAAGTTCTGCAAGTTTAGCATATTTTGAGGCTGTTTTAATATGCCCAAATCAGATTCCGAAGACAGTTGAACATAGTTACTACAAGTGGGAATGATGTTATTGCTAGTTGTATTTGTAATATTAGCATCAGCTAAAGGATGAACTGAAAACGAAGGAGAACTAGACGATACAATAGGAGTTGGCTTAACCCTTTTAGCCGAGGGAGGTAGAGGGTAGAGAGAAGAGAACCTAGAGTTTCCAAACGACTGGACCGCATACCTGACCCGGAGCCGAACAGATCGAGCCTTCGAGAATACGATGAACTTGAAAACGGCGGTGAAGGGATACCGATGAATTCTTGCACTATTGCTCTAAAATTCATCGTGTCGGTGGTGAGAATTGTAGTGGGTGTTGTCCTCGACGCTCTTGTTCGTTTCTTGGGGTTCTTGACAACACGTTTCTGATCAGATTCTGTTGATGGCCTTGATTGCATCGTTGACGAGCTTGGATATAAGCCTTGACCGATGAGTCCTTGCGATGAAGCTGAGCCTTGAAGGTTGCCAAAGTCGAGGGTGCAGTTTGGCTCAGATCTTTGGCTGAGAAACCCAACCCCATCAAGATTTAGCAGTGAATTGTCTGGTTGCGACTGAGATAAAGGGTTGAGGAAATTTGCAGAAGGATCAAAGAAAGTCAGTCCGGGACTCGTACTCTTCTTCATCGTCGACACCTGAAGATTGCATACCACCACTACTACTACTATTACCGGAATCCATGGGAGTATCTTTAAAATTGGAATAAGAAACAAAGGGTAGAAAACCTGGAAAGGGCCGGGGATCTATATATATTGAACAGACGGCGATAGTTGCACAGTTGAGAACAGGAACAAAGATAATGTCTTAGCTCGAAAAATGCGATTATAAATAGACTGGAAAAGTAGGCAAGAAAAGAAAATACATCCTTCTTAAAACAGAAAAAGCCTCGGGAAAGTTTCCATGTATGTTCTTAAAAGCTTCCCCTGCTATCAATCATATGCATCTTTCCTCTTGTCTTTCAGTCGTAGCAAGAAAACCCTTCGGTCAAAAAAAAGATAGCAATAAAACATTCGAAAAAAAGAAGAAGAGCGAATAATAATATTACACACAGCTTTGCAAAAACGCGACAAGCAATTCTTTTTCCTGTTCCTTGCTCCCTCACCCTTATGAATTAGGGTTTTTCAGCAAGAAAAAGAGATACAAAGGAAAGGTTATTATTATTTCTTAATCTGTAAAGAAGAAGTGGGGTCCTGTGTCCCATCAAACAAATGTTACCACTGTAAATAAGATCAACTGACGAGATAAAAATTAATCGTAATTATAAAATTAATTATTGTAATGATGAAATTAAAATTAAAATTAATAAAATAAGAGATTAGTGGTTACACAAGTTTTTTTTATGATTACCCGTAATTAATTCGTTGACTAATTAATTTGATTTGAGCATCATAGAAGTTTATTATAAAATACTCTTTTTAATTTTGTTGTTCAGTTTATAATTTTAAAATTTAAATATCTAATATTATTTAATAATTTATTGTCTCGTACTACTAATTCAATTGATTCTTTATATTAGTAGTTAGATAATGACAAGACTGTGATGCGATTAACTTTGAAGGGTAAAGTAAAAACTATAATAAAGTTTATTTATTACGATAATCATATGCAAAGTTGAGATAGTATAGTAATACCTTTTTGTTTATATATTTTTAAGATTATTAAATGGGTAAAAATAGATGATTGTTATTAATAAAAATAATATTTTTTAAAAAATAAATCATATTTAATTTAGAATTTCCACTCAATTAATAAAATGATCATAAATAAATGTAAGACTGAATAATTTTATATTGCATACGTGGACCTTAGCTCCATATTCTTTTTTATCATAAGCTCCATAAAATATAGTACGTTGTATATATATGTATGTATATAAAGAAAGAGTGTGATAGTGATGAATTTGATGAACAAAAAATTTATGTGTCTTGTACTAAAAAATATTAAAAAATAAATTTTAAATTTAAATTTTATATTCTGAATTCTACACTTTATCTCTATTCTTTAAATCCTAACTGCAATTTATAACCTTAAAGCTACTATTTTTAAAGCGAAAAAAAGACATGATTTGGGCATGCGATTTTCATCCCATGTAAGAGGAGTTATAATTGCATATCATCAATTCTGTAGTAAAACTCAGCCTTTGACCAAGTCAGAAATCAGAGACAAAATCTAAGCCGTAATAATTCTACAAAATCAGAGAATCTTTTACCATTTTCGTCATGTGCGATTGGTTTTGACAATAAACTAATTTATGTCATTTTATTTCCCACTCCTCACTCTCTGTCCATAGTTTGTACCAAATATGTTACGATGTGCAGCCTCTCATATCCACATGATTCCCCGCCTTTGAAATGTCATTGGGTCTTTGCTGCTACTGTTTGATGGCAGTTTTGATATATTCGTCATTTACCAAGATATTCTTACCACCTTGTCTTTTCGTATACAATGGCTAAGTTGCTTTTGGTTTGATGGCAGTGAAATCCACCCTCCAATATTCTTTTTTTTTTTGGAGTCAAACAGCTCTCGTGCTCTTGTCACGTCCTGTTAAACTGTTGATACGTACTGCTCCGTTTCAATCTCATCATTGTTATGCGGAATAAAGCGTTGGGGAACTTCTTGCCCATCTCTTAAATCAAGTTGCAGATAACAATGCTTTTTACTGTTCTACAATCTTTGTTTTTTCGTTGTTGCTAATTAGGAGTAGGTGGGTTGAATCTTTCGGAAACTGGAAGAATAACAATGTCAGAATGAGTGCTTAAAAGAGTTCTGAGATTACAATTTTGATCCCCACGCATCGATTAGCTGTGCTGAGTGACGACAACTCTCGGTATGGCCTTATACTACAATTTAGGTCATGTTTTCAAGATATATCATCTGATATCTATTATAGTATTCGGTGCCAGTAGTATGATTAACAAATGGTATGAAAATCTTTTTGCATTGCTGTATTTCTCATAAATTTAAATATTGAAATCAGGAATTGAACAAGAGGCTAGAGGAGGTGGTCGACCTCAAAAAATTTAAAATTTGTATATAATTTAATATTTTTTTATTAAAAATTTATTTTCACCTCTTTAATTTTTTTTGAATATGGCCATTGAATTTTTATTATAAACATAGAAGATATTACAATTACAACGCATTCAGGAAGAAAAATAATGAGACTAATCTACCCAAATTTCTTACAATCCAACAACAAAGAAAAGTAAAAATCTTCTATGGAGATAAGCATACCATCAAAATTTAGAAGCTTCCTGAATCTCCTTGTCTTTATCCAATCGTGACTCATAACTGATGAAAAATGAGTGGTGAACGATCAAAACTATCAGGTAGAATGTTACGCTATCCAGGAGTGATTACATCAGCAAACAACTATCAACTGAGTGGGGTTTAACTTTGCGTGATCACTGACAAAATCATAATCAAGAACTAGCGCTGATTAAAAACTCTATGCGAGCAACGATCGACCACTAGAGTATGTCAAATCATGCCACAATGACAGATGAAACAAAACCACAAAAATAAAAAATATTACAAAAACAAAAAAACGTGTCATAACGACAAGAAAAACGCGTGCCATAAAGACAAAAAAATTTATTAAAAAATTAAAAAAAAACAAAAAAAAATAATCTAACATCTCCTTAAAATTTTATTAGTCTATCCGCTTAAATTTTATAATTTCACCCTCGTATATAAAGTCATTCGTCTGTCTCTAATCGAAACAAAGGCCGTATTGTAGCCGGCTGGCAGCTGAAAATTGAAATAGAGGCTGCTCCCCTTGGATTCCTAACCCACGAGCTAACCCAAGTTTCATGGGACAGTTTTTAAGGGCCAAATTTCCAGTTCTAACTCTATTCCACTTCATTTTCCTCTTGGGTAAACAAGTTTAAAAGTGGTAAAGGGGCTAATTCATACGGGCTCTGTTTGAGCTATTTTCTGATTTAGATTTTTTTAGATCAAATTCAAACAATTTTAAAATTTATACATGTTTCGAATGTAGTAATTATCAATATTTTAACTTTATAAACATGGTTAACTAACTATTGTTTTGTAGGTAATTTATATTTTCGATCATCGAACTTAACATTCAATTTTATTTACGTCACAAACCTTTAATTTATTCAAATTACATCATTCAACTTTTGTTATTTATAATTTTTTGCCAAATTATTATTTATAAATTAAGTCATTTATATTAAAAACCATTAAATAATTCTAATAAAAAATCTGAAATTGACACATTAATTTAATAGTTTCAAATAACTATTTAAGTGACTTAATTATTCACCTTCTTGTTATTTTAGAAATAGGTTTTTCTTCTTCCATAATTTTAAGGGATCGCTCTTACTTCTTGTGTTTAATTTTCCCCTTTATTTATTTGGTTGATTTATTCTAAACGTTTATTGTCGTTTGCTTTAATAACATAAAAGTCTCTTTCATTAAAAAGAATCTAATGGTTTTTATCGAATAGAACTAAAAACGAAAGACAGGAGAAAAAAATTATTCAAATTCGAATCAAATTTTAACTCGAGATTTATAAAGTTTAAGTTGAACCCAAATCAATTATCATTACATTGACCAGGGATAGCACATGAACTTTGGTAATGAATTACTATTGTTATTAATGTCGTCTAACACCACTAAGAATTAAGGTTATTAGACCTAATGATTAATGAATATCCTAAAACTGAAACATGGTTTTAATCAAAGGTACAAACATGTCTGTTTTACATTTTATTTACACCCATGATTTTTGTCAACATGTCTAACCCTTGTCTTAAGGTTTCTATAGGATCAATTCACCACCGTAGTTTACTTTGGTGGAAATATCTGCTCATTTCCAGATTTCTTCCGGTGCAACCAAGCATGCAATTATCTTCTATAGATAAAAGGTCTGGTATGGTTAATTCATCACGAAAATTAATTACATACGAACCAGAAAATGAAAACAACAATCGCATTGTAAAAACTAGAAGCTGAAAGAAAGAAAAAAATCAGGGTAAGCAAGAACCACTCAGGAATTTACATGCATAGCAGCAAAATCTTTTCCATTGGAAAGAAAAGGAAAGCTGTACAGATTATGCGGCACAAATTAAATACATACAACTCTCAAATCATACATAAAAATGAAACATATCAAAACTCCAAAGTAAACTATAAGGCAGTGATTATAGAATTCCCACTTCTCAAAACAAAGCAGAAACAAACAAGCATTTATGAAGTGAAACTATGAAAACAGAGTACTCACCGGGGAGAATATGATCATCTCTTCCAACTTCGGCTCCGGGATAATTGATCTCTCATTCCACCAACAAGCCATGTCTCTTGGGCTATATCAGGTGAAATTTTGTAGAAATCAGGGTCGTATTTCATCACCACTAAGCTCTCTTTCATCTTCCTGCTTTCTTCTTCCATTAAAGACCTCAAATTCTTTCTTTTCCCCTCGTCTTTCCTCTTACATTCTTGTAATTTTTCTCCTCCTCCATCTCCATCGTTCTCTTCCACCCTGTTAGCTTCAATCCAGGTGTTAGCAGGAGCCGACCGACATCGCATGAGCAAGAGAGCATTTGCAGGTGGAACTGCAGGGTTATCATCAACATGACCAAGTGAGCTCTTTTTTTCTTCTTCTTCTTCTTCTTTACGAAACCCGTTGCTTTGATTCTCCTGCAGGTCCATGAACCATTTCGAAAAGATTGTTCTTGATGTCTCGTTGTCTTCTACGCAGTTGTCGTTTTCATGGTATTCTTCATCTTCGTCTTCATCCTCAGTAGTGATGTCGGATTGTGGAAAAGACCCGAAACACCGAAAATCGAAACGAATGGATCGCAAGCATGTTAAGAAGTGCATGACTTCTTTCTTAAAACCAAGCGAGTCCACCCAACTCGGTCTCTTTTTGTGTTGCCTGTTGTTGTGAATTCTTTCAATCTCTTCCATAACGGATTGCCAGCTTTTGCATGAGCTTGTTTTAGACCTGACTTTGATCTGCCCAGCGCACGTGACTTTCGGAGAAGTCGGTTCCGTGATCTCGGATCCCATTTGCTTGTTTTTAGCCCATAGAAGAGGGCTAGCATGGCCGCCGGCTCCACCACCATTTCTGGTGCTTGATTTCTTAAGGAGACGGTGGTGGCGCTTGTTGGGTTCTGAGGGCCCAGCAGGACTACAAATGTGCTTTGGCGGCATTAGTGTCAGATGGGCTCGAGATGGGAAGCATACTAACAAATCTGCCGATGGAGCTCCTTTGGTTTCTCTTCCTTTCATGCCACCTTTGTTTTGTTTCTCTCTTATTCTATGTGCTCAGTTTCAATTTCAGTTGAGTTGGTTTTCTTTAGATGTTGGACAATGAGCACTTATGAACATTGTATTTGTTTGTGTTTTGTTTTTAAATAGATTTGTTTATGAGGTGTGGTCGGGCTTGGGATGTTTTTAAAAGAAAAGGAGGGAGAAGGGTCGACAGCTTTCTTTGCTTTTCCTTTGCCTTTTTTATTTGTGTCCCTCCCTTTAGTCTTTAGCTCTTCACTACAACCTGTTCTATGTTAGTTAAATTCCCTCTCCATTCTTCTCTCTTTCAAAATAGGGGTTCACATTCTCACAAGTGAACTTCTTTCTTGGCCATTGCTTTTTCATCTTTTCTTTTCAAAATAGGGGTTCACATCTCACAAGTTGGATCATAAAAGAAATATGAAAAAATGTTAGAAAAGAGAAAGGGTTAAAGCCCATGAGCTTTGTTTCATGATCCAACTTGTGAGCCCGTGCCATTTGTTAGTGCATCTTATGATAAGAAAACAGGGGAGGTTTTGTTTTAGAGCAAAGAAATATGGTAAACTTGTCAAATTAGGAGATAAAGAAGCGTAGCCGAAAGTAATTAACGAAGAGGGCAAAATGGAGAGGTTGGGCAGGTATAATGAGTAATGCAGTGCACTCGAGAGCACAGGGTCCATCCACTTAACAGCTTTAAGTTGCGTTAGGATTAGACTTTCTTTGCTTTTTGTTTACGATTCCCCTTTCCACGATGGAACAGAAGCACAGAAAACTCTCTTCTTTATGATTTTATAGTTATCATCATCATCATTGGAGGGAGATATTATTGGGGTAAGCAACCGATTTCCATACAAACCTACACTTTACGCGTTTACACTATGCTTTTCTCTGATGATTTCTTTTTTCCAGAAACAGTCACCTATTTCTCACGAAATATGGAGTTTCTGCGTATTTACATGTCAAATGTAACGAGATGTTGAAAAGTGGTCTAAAGAAGAACAGTTCTGTGATTGTTTTATGATAATAGAGTTTAAAGGGTAGGGTGGAAATTGGAAAAGCAAGAAAAAGCCTAAAGTTAGGTGACTACCATCAATGAATTGGATTGGAACCACATACTTTGAAATTTCTCTTCATTCTCTATATAGAAATGTAGGGCTTCCCACGAAATGATAGAGAATACAGTGGAGGGCTGAGTTCTAAAAACAAGCTACCTAAGCTAAGCTACCATTTCATTAGCAGAAATCATCGGCACCTAATCATGCCCCTTTTTATGCCTCACACTAAAAAATATTAAAAAATTAATTCTAAATTTTAACCATAAATTTCACATCCTAAACCCTAAAACCCTACATATTACCCATAATTCCCTAAATTCTAACTTTAAACCCTAAACCTAATATTTTAAAGTGGAACATCAAAAGGAGCATAGTTAGGGCAGACAATTTCCATTCCCATTTCATTAAACTTATCGTGGTGCATTCTAACCAAGAAAAAAATCCTTGCCCTTTTCGGTGCTCCAACAATAAAAATTTAAATTTTAATCTTTAATCCTAAATTCTAAATACTAAACCCTAAAACCTAAAAATACACCAAACCCGTAATTTCTTAAATCTTAACTCTAAACCTATTTTTTCTGTGTAAGGGCATAGATAGGGCATCGAAAAAGACAAGAGATTTATATTATTCTACCTATGTCTAAACATCGGGATCCTTTAAAAAAAGAGTTATCAAACGTCCCGAAACTATGACTCATTAAATTGGTCCCTAAACTTTTTAACATTCTAAGTTTATCATCAAACTACAACACTCATTCTAAATTAGTCACCAAATTTTTAGCATTTCAATTCAACCCACAAATTATCGATATGCGCAACATTAATTATCGTTTATGCCCATCATATCATTACATACTACACATCAATATTTACATGACTGCTATTTTTTTTTTAACAATTTTACCAACATTGGATGTGAATAGAATATACCAGTAATTTGGAATGAAATTAAAATATTTAAAAGGTTGTGGATTAATTTAAAATGAGGGTTGTATTTTGGGTACAAAATTAAAAAGATCAAAAGTTTGATACTTGTTTAGAATGAAAATTATAGTTGGATAAAAAAAATAAACACTCAAGTTTAGAATTCAATTTAATACGAAAGCCATAACGATTTTGTCAAAAAGTGGGGAGGAATTAGGCGGATGCCAATAAATAGGTCCGTGATATCTATAGCATTGCTTGGAAACTGAAAGGGAGGAAAAAGCCAAAAGCTGGAGATTTTGGTGTAATGGCGTTCAAATTTAAAAGGCTGGTAAAGAAATTGATGTCGCTCATTTCCAAATTAGACAAGGCTAAAACTGCATTTCTGAAATTCATTCGAATAATTAAGTTTTATTTAAATGATATTCAAAGAGTGCTGCTTTACTTGATCATCAATCAGAACTCATCAAAAGACTCGAGATTATTTGACGGTCAAATCTAAATACAGTCAAATTAAGGAAGTTGCAGTCACTCCTTTGGTTGATTTGGTTTTGTTCACCGGAAAACGTTTGATGGTAGTGGAGGGGTTAGAGGAGATGATCGTCTCCATAAAATCTTGAAATCCGTATGCTTTGGAATCTCTTCTAGTCACATAGCTCTAGAGCAATGAAGCATTCTCCTCTAAAATCCGATTAGCAATTGCTTTCGCGTATATATTTAGGGCCTTCTAAATCATATCATTATTATTTCTTGTCCCCCACCTTTTTAGTACCAAAAGAAAACAGCTAAAGCATCCCTTTCTGCAGCTCCTGGAACAGCCGAATAATCTGGAGTTGCTCTCTTTCTCGTATTCGAAGTAGTAGAGCGAGCTTATGTATTTTTCATTGAAGGGAATGGTCTTTCGCAAAAGAAGTGAGAATCTCCTTCCACCTTTGATTTGATAATAATTCTATCATCCTTTCAGCCTAATCCGTTTAGCAGGTAATCTGTAGTCCGATCGTCCCTTAAAATTTTATAAGTTCGTCCCCTTAAATTTTTATAAATTCGCTATTTAACATAAAGTAATGCGTTCGTTCAATCCAGTAGTTTCATATCCTCACAAGGGTTTGGGCATTAGCCACCATATAGGAAGAAGGTTCTGCGTTTTTGTTTAATGACAAAAGTCTTTATTCCATGAAATGTTTTTGAACTAATTATTTTATGTAAATATCGCTTTAAAGAAAGTGGGCCTTCTTTCATAATGCAAAACCATATGATTCTCAAGGTGTGAAGCAATCATTTTTTTTTCATTACATATTCGAAGTCTTTGATATTCTAGACCACTATCAACATTCGGTGGGTTTATACTTGATTATTTTTAACTTCAAATAAAGTATCTATTTTGCCGAGCTTAAAAGCATCGATTCCACCCAAGCTAATTTTGATGATGTTTGGGGAAAAGGTTTCTTACAAGTTTTCACCGTGGATATGTATATTTTTTGCCCACTTTTTTTTTTAACAATTTTTAATAAATTTTAAACCTACAACTTAAAAAAAAGGGATGATGTCAATTGAAAATTTTATCACTTATTTTAGAGATCGATAACCTACTCTTTAGAACACTTAAATTCATACAACATGTTTTGTGCTACATTGAATAATGTGCGTTTGTCTTTCACTATTTGCTACCGATGATCATTGTCTGCTACAAAAATTATTGGGACAGAAAATGTCTGTACTAAGAAACTCCTTTCCCTCAGCCATTACTGATGGTTTGAAGAGAGTGTGGGGAAATTTCAGTAAAACTGATCGTTTAAGGTTCAGCAATGGTGGGGTTATAAAGGAGTTTCTAAATTTGAACATGCGAAAATAAGTAGTGAATGAGTCACAGTCTGACTGCTTTTATCATTGCAGCTAGTAGTTTGGAAAGAAAGCTCAGTCTAAATATAAACTCACTTGTCTTGGGCTTTGGACAACAATTGAAAACAGGCTCAATCCCAAGTACCAATTGGTCTGATCTGTATATCAAATCTTCAGTCGTCCAGTAAAGCTACGATAAATGATTATGAACTGCTACACGCATCCAGGCCAGTGAGCCCATGCCCTTTATTTGATTACGTTTCACCCTGTAATTTCCCTCTAAAAATAGTTCATCATTTGAAATTCCGATCAACCAAAAGATCTCAAACCCTCTCAGTCTCCATTATTGCTACTGTCCCCAACATGCATGCAACTGAGCCGCCTCCACCTCCCATGCAAAGTCACCGCCATCTCTAACATTCTCCGCCCCATATATTGCTCCTCCACCATCTGCTTCTCCTCTCCACCGCTCCCCATCTTTCTGTGGAGGAGTGGACCACATTGCCAACCAACTTCGACGCCAGTAATCCTAACCCTCATCAAGGAACTGTACGAATTCAAGCCCAACAACCGAAGCCTGGTTATAAGCCAGGAACCTACATTATTCAGGTCCCTGGAGATCAAGTATATTGCTCGTTAAATAATTAAGGAACCTACACTATTTAGTGCTTAATTATTAAGGATTGTGTGTTTGAATATCACAATATAATTGTACAAAAATGTAATAATTAAACTAATAATTACATAAAAATATAGTTATTATAAATTTTAATTACTTAGGGATGAGCACAGGTTGGGTCGGGTCGGGTTTTTGGCCCACCCGAACCTGACTTGAAAATAAATACCCTAAACCCGCACCCGACCTGAATATATATTTTTTAAAAACCCGACCCGACCCAAAAATAATTATACTAAATCCGACCTTGACCCGTAGAAAAAAAATTTTAGGGACCTAACTGTAAAAAATAGTTTTAGGGGACTTAATCGTAAAAAAATATAATTTGAAGGACTTAATTGTAAATAAAATTCAAACTTAAGACCTAATTATAAAAAAAATATATAAAGAAGGGGTATTATTATAAATATCCCTAAAAATTTAGGAGAAAATTACACAATTAGTCTCGGTTGAGTCGGGTCAGATATTTTTTACCCTAAACCTGAACCCGACCCGAGTTCACTCTTAATAAAAACCCGACCCGATCCAAACTCGATTTTCCATTTAAAAAATTCGACCCGATCGGACCGGGTCGAGTCGGAATCTGACCGGATCGGGTAAAATGCCCATCCCTATAATTACCTAGACATGTTTGGAAAGTACAATATAATTACATCTTAATTACTCAATTGTACAAATTCTAATTATACAATTATGTAAATTTAAATTCTACTAAATAATATTATCAACCAAACTTTGGTCTATTGGCAAGAGACATCAGTATAATTTTGGTTCTACTAAATAATATTGTCAACCCTTCTTTACATTTAAAATTTATCAAAAACAGTCAATAAAATCTGATTAAAATCTGTTCAAAATCAATCATAACAGTCTGAAGAGGTAATTTTTACCGCCAATAATAACTTAAGAATTAAGTTGGGAGAACCTAACGAGTGGTTTAGTAGAAAAGATAATAATATTTTTTATAGATGGACTTGGTCCGAGCATCTATATATGTAGGTTGTATGTACCTACCACCATAGAATCATTATATTATAAAAAAATATATTATTATTTTATCTAAATGCTTTTAAGATTTAAAGTTTTGATATTGACGCAAAAATTCTAAGAAATAACAATGGAAATTCAATTAACTCATATGGATTTTTCATTGCAAGTGTTCGTGGCCAGACGGCTTAATGTAAATAATAAAATCTTTGCCTAAGAAGGCGCGGTTGTTAGGTGTTTATGTGTTCAATCGATATGGAATTCACTTTCCGCTTTTCTCTCTTTATTATTACCAAGTATCAATTACAAGCAGAGCATTAACGCAATATTCAAATGTTTTAACTATGGTTTCCGCAAATTAGGCCTTTGATTTATTTTTTAATAATTTTTACTTAAAAAGAGGGGAAAGGGAAAATTTATATTTATTAGGTCTTAAACTCGCGACCTAAAAAGAAAAAATGTCAACAAAAGATTGATTAATTCCCGGAACCAGCTGCCCTTCTTCGCTGTTCTGACGCCAGTGCATTTCCGGGCAAGAACTTGATTAAGCACCCCAAATATATTAGAGACAAAAGCAAAGCCATTCCAGATTCAAGTGCTTTGGCCCTCTAATTATATGAATAAAGTATTGGGTAAAGGAATGCAGGGCCTATTCCTCTCTTTTTTAGGTACAAGATGAAATGAAAAAGAAGCACCAAGGCTTACAAACAGAGAAATCTCCATCTTCATCCACCAATTATCAGCTTATCTATCAAAATCCAGGTGCCTATATGTATATGTAATACATATACATATAATACTAGTAAAGTTGAACTGCTTTAAAGGTGGGTGGAGAACAGGTCCCCCATTGTTGGTTTAAACAAGCCCCAAAACCACAACTAAAATACGGTAAGCCGATTCGAATTAAAATCCCAGTTCCTACGTGCATTTGCCTTGTCTCCATTTATAATTTTTACAAACTATAATTTGAGTTTCAAAACCACGAGAAGAACAATAGCGAGATTAGTTGCTTAAGCACTAGTGAACGTATCTGGAACTAGTACATATTGATATGAGTGATTCTTCTCTTAGATAAGTGAACGAATCTGGAACTTTCTAAAATAGGGGTGAACTCATAACACACAACTAACCCCTTCATCCACCGAAATCCTCGATGTGTCAGAAAATATACAAATGTATATAAATATATAGCCATCTGACCTCAGGATTTTAGTAAGTATATTAGAAAAACAGCCCAATGATTTTCATAGAAGGTGACTAATCCTTCTCACTTACGTAGATTATTTCATCGGGTTTATCTCAACATAAACCGCTCAAATAAGAGCTATGAAATAATTAAGAGTTTTTCCTTAAGCTCATCCTCTCAAATAAATAGGTGAATTTTTCAAGTTCATTTATAAAATGAACCACCCAAACTCAGGGATAATAATTCATTAAGAATAAAAACTCAACCTCTTTAATCGGTGAATTCAATAAGTTATTCTCAATAGAACAACCCAAACTCTTAGGATTGAATTCATTAAGAGTTTAAGAAAACTCATCATTTCTATCGGTAAGTTCATTCAGTCCTTCGCGATAGGAATACTCACTCAACACTGGGCTATGAACTTATTAAGAGTAGTTATTCAACCAAAGTCGGTAAATTCATCAAGTCTTTCTCACTAAGACCACCCAAAACCTGAGCTATGAATTTATTAAGAGTAATAAAACTCAACCTGAGCATGTACATTATTCGTCATAGGGATAGGTAGTAAGAATGTACACTATGAGTACTCTCCATGGTTTCGTTTGACCACATTGAACTTAAATAATTAAGTTGGGTGTTCACCATGAATTTTTCAACCAATAGGCTTTAGACCCATCCCCTCGATGAATCCAGAACTAATTTTCGACTTAACCCTTTGGTAAACGGATCAACTAGGTTCCTTTCTAACTTCACATACTCTAAAGAGAGTACTTCGTTCCTTATTAAGTATCTCACTGATTCACGTCTTATGCGAATGTGTCTCTTCTTACCATTTTAAGCTTGGCTTTTAGCCACACATATCGCTGCTTGTGAATCACACAACAAGGATACCGGATGAGTCAGATTTCCCCACAAAAGAATTTATGCTAACAAATATCTAAGCCATTCGGCTTCTTGCCCAGTTAGGTCAAGAGCAATAAACTCTAACTCCATGGTAGAGCGAGCGATACAAGTCTGCTTAGCAGACTTCTATGAAATCGTTGCACCACCTAAGGTAAAGGCATACCCACTTGTGGAGCTTACTTCATCATTATCGGTAACCCAGTTGGCGTCACAATATCCCTCTAAGACTGAAGGAAAGCCAACAAAATTGAGTTGCCAATAAATTGTTGGGAAATGTCGGTACACCCCATGGCCCAGTGAAAAAATTATCTGGTGTAATCCACCAGTGATCCATGTACAAGGGACTAATTCGGGGTGATAAAGAATGAAACGTTACCTTAATAAATCTAGAATCTACAAAGCCCTAGGGAATTCAGAATAACCAAATCGAATCCGAGTCGTCACAATAGTGTTCCGACCTCTACGCAGTCCACCCGAATGAAACAAACAATATTTTCTCTTCTCTAACTATTAGAGAGGTTTTTCAAAAACGAGGGATGATTGGCTGGTAGACCTTATGCCTTTATATAGCATTTAAAGACCTAATTTTAATTAAATTCGAATTCTTAAATATACAATATATTTAACCGAATATAATTAAATATGTAGAATTTGATTCTACTTTAATTAGGTTACTTTTAGAGATATATATATACTTTAATAATATTTGATAATTACAATAACTTATCAAATATTAGCATATATATATATATATATATATATATATAAAAACGAAATTATCCATAATTACAATAATTATATCAATTTAAGTTTCTCACTAATTACATGTACAACAAGTTTGTACACATGATATCTAATCGATATTTATTCGTTTCAATCATAGGGTGTGACCCTTGTAGGTTCATGTAACGTTAGCAGTAATATCCAGAACAATTCTAATATTACAAGCAATGAGATACATCTAGCAATACATCAATGCTACCTAAGTTACATGAAATCGTGGTTTGATTTAACCTTTTTTCCGTGATTAACTTCTTTTTATGTATTTCATTCTTTTGTCCTCATATCTAGATCAAACACAAGTCATGGATTAGTCACACTTATATAGTCCATCTAATGTTTCTTATATCTTGAGTAAACTGTTATAAACGAATAATTATGATATCCCATATCAATTTATTCAAGCATGGCCATGCATTTTCTAGTCCCACTCAATCAAGTGGCCTATGATATTACTCCTATTATGTAAGAAGGACAAATCATATCTTGATCAACCATATTTCGCTACATGGATTATGACGTATCCAATATCATTCTTTATAGTGTACTCAGTTACGACACACATTTGACCGCATCAAAATATGTCACTCACGATGTTGAAATAATGATGATCTCAAGTCTGAGGATCATACATGTACCTATCACCATAAGCAATATTATGACTGTCACATAGTAATCCAAGAAACATGCTCATAGCGGGTCAGTCTAGTATTTTGTTCCCTAATACATACTTATGTATTGATTTTGACATCTCCATGTCAATGACAACACTTTGTCATCAATCAACTACATATTAGTCTTAATACAATATTGTTGTCTAAGCCCACAATAATTCTTGACTAAGGACATTCAAGAATAACTATATTATTTTAAGGACTTTATTATAATTTAGTTTATTTATAAATACACAAAATAAGACTGAAATAATAATAATGACTTTATATTAATAAACAAGATAAAATAAGTAGGTCTTTTACAACCATCTCATGATTGGTCTTTGGGCATACTCCAACAATCTCTCACTAGCACTAAGGCCAATCACTCATATATCTAATAACAAGAGACTTAGTGTGGAGTTCATGCTTATGTTGTGCCAGAAGCTTTGTTAGTGGATCGGCGATATTGTCATCTGTTGGTACTCTGCATATTTCTACATCTCATCGATCAATGATTTCACGAATGAGATGGTAACGCCTAAGTATGTGTTTGGATCGCTGGTGAGATCTGGTTTCTTTTGCTTGTGCAATGCCTCCGTTGTTGTCACAACGTATATTTATAACATTTGATATGCTAGGCACGACCCCTAGTTCAGATATGAACTTTTTGATCCGAACAGCCTCTTTTGCAGCATCGCTTGCTGCAATATACTCGACTTCTGTTGTAGAATCTGCTACTGTATATTGCTTTAAACTTTTCCAGCTTACAGCACCTCCATTAAGGCAAAACACAAAACTCGATTGCGATCGAGAATCATCCTTATCAGTTTGGAAGCTTGCGTCAGTATAACCTTTTATACTTAGCTATTCCTTGCCTCCATACATAAGGAATGTATCCTTAGTTCTTCTTAAGTACTTAAGGATATTTTTTACTGCAACCTAATGACCTTTATCGGGATCTACTTGGTACCGACTTGTCATACTTAGTGCATATGATACATCCGAATGTGTACATAGCATGACATACATGATAAATTCAATGGCCGAAGCATATGAAATCTTACTCATGCGCTCTCTCTCTCTTGAGGTGTTGAAGGACACATTTCCTTCGAGATCGAAATAACATGTCTCATAGGTAAAAATCCTCTTTTAGATTCTTTCATACTGAATCTTTTCAGTACTTTATCTATGTATGTATTTTGACTTAGTCCTAGAAGTCGCCTTGATATATCTCTATAGATCTTGACTCCTAATATGTAGGTTGCTTCACCCAAGTCTTTCATAGAAAAACATTTTCCTAACCAAGTCTTTACAGACTGTAAGGTAGGTATGTCATTTCCTATTATTAGGATGTCATCCACATACAATACCAAGAATATAATAGTGTTCCCACTAGTTTTCTTGAAAACACATGGCTCATCTTCATTTTTAATGAAACTGAACTCTTTGATTGCCTCATTAAAACGAAGATTCCAACTTCGAGAAGCTTGCTTCAACCCATAATTGGATTTTTGTAGCTTGCATACTTTTAGGGCATCTTTTGGATCGACAAAACCATCAGGTTGTGTCATGTACATATTCTCATCTAATTTTTCATTAAGGAAAGAGGTTTTGACATCCATTTTCCAGATTTCATAATCATAATATGCAGCTATTGCAAGCAATATCCGGATAGATTTAAACATAGCAACAGGGGAAAATGTTTCATCATAGTCTATACCATGAATTTGACGAAATCCCTTAGCGACCAATCGCCCTTTGTATGTTTGTATATTGCCATCCATGTCGGTTTTCTTTTTGAAAATCCATTTGCACTCTACGGGCTTAATCCCTTCAAATGTGTCAACCAAAGTCCATACTTGGTTTTCTGACATGGAATCTATCTCGGATTTCATGGCTTCTAGCCATTTCTCAGAGTTTGGGCTCTCCACTGCTTCTCGATAAGTCCTAGGCTCATCTTGGTCCAGGAGAAGAACATCTCTATGCAATGTGACAAGAAATCCATATCTCTCAGGCGCATTGCGTTCTCTCATAAACTTTCGCAGTAGTTGTGTTCAAGAACGATTGAATGTTCCTCAACTATTTGTGGAACTTGTTGTTGTTCAATCTCTGGTTCAGTGATCTGTGGTTGATCTTGAATTTCCTCAAGTTCAATATTTTTTCCACTTTCATATGATGTCTGATGTTTAGGTTCGAATTTAGGATACCCTAAAAAATTACACTTATGAGATTTATGTTTGAATTTTGTAGACGTCTAATGTTTAACATAAACTTCGCATCCCCAAATTTTCATAAAAGACATACTAGGACGTTTCCTAGTCCACATCTCATATGATGTCTTTTGAACCGATTTAGATGGAACACGATTTAGTGTGAAAGCAGTTTTTTTCTTGCGCATGTCCCCAAAAAGAAGTTGGAAGATCAGCATGACTCATCATTGACAGAACCATGTTTAACAATATTCGATTTCTCCTTTCAGAGACTCCATTATGTTGTGGAGTACCTGGAGGTGTAAGTTGTGAGACAATCCCACATCCTTTAAGAAGTTCATAAAACTCCAGGCTTAAGTATTCTCCTCCTCGATCTGATCGAAGAGCTTTGATACTCTTTCCTAATTGGTTTTGTACTTCATTCTTAAATTCCTTGAACTTTTCAAGGGCTTCAAATTTATGATGCATTAGATAAACGTACTCATATCTACTGAAGTTGTAAGTGAAAGTAATGAAGTATTGAAACCCTCATCTAGCTTGTGTATTTATCGGTCCACATACATCACTATGTATTCGACCTAATAAATCACTTGCTCGTTCGTTTTTACAGTCAAATAGTGATTTGGTCATTTTTCCCATTAAGCAAGGTTCACAAATATCTAATTATTCGAAAACAAAAGAATCCAAAAATCCATCTTTATGAAGTTTTGATATGTGTTTCTCACTTATATGACCCAAGCGACATGCTAGAGATAAGTTTGATTAGAGTCATTTATTTTTGATCTTTTCGTATTTATGTTATATATGGAATTGTCTTGATCTAAGATGGCTATTGATTAATTGAGTCATACCATAAAAAACATTATTGAGGGAAAAAGAACAACTATTATTCTTAATAATAATCTAAAACCAATCTTGTCCAAACAAGAAATTAAAATAATATTTTTAGTCAAACTAGGTACGAAATAACAATCCTCTAAATCTAAAACAAGTCTACTAGGTAATGACAAAGTATATGTTCCTATAGCTAATGCAACAACTCTTGCTCCATTTTGAGGGAATCCTAACTTTTTCAGGGTCTGAATATACCCTATCATTTTGAGAACATGAGTTCCCACTAGAGTTCTCCCAACCATCTTGCATCGAAACAAAGCCTTAAAGGTTGCATACCTCTCTTAACGAGCTTGCCCCTCATATAATTCCTTGAGATTTTTAACCATCTTATAGGGAACCATGTCCTCATGTTGCTTCTGAAGCTCATGGGTCATGGTCGCAAGCATCAAACAACCGACATCTACCATGTCACTTGATCAATTTTCAAAGGCTTCCAATTTATCTTTAGAGGCATCATCTGTTGGCTTTTTAGGGACAAGTTCTTCGATAACTGCTAGTTTATGTTCTTATTTGAGGACAATCTTCAAATTGCGAAACCAATCAAGGAAGTTCAAGCCATTTAATTTGTCTTTCTCAAGGACAGATCGCAATGATAATGTGTTTGCCATCAATCTACAACGATAAAATATGTTTTATAAGTACCTATTTATCATGTTTATAAAGTAATAACATTCCCACTATTAAAAACCCTCAAAATTGAAAAACTTGCTAAAAGTATTTCTAGTGGGTAAGGATCCATATTTCATTTTATTCTAAGTCAGCTTTGGCTTTACTCATAGAACTCAATTATTTAGGTAAGCAACACTTGCTAATTACATATCATGTAATTCATATATTTGATGAACAATTATTTGTCCAAAACAAAAGTTCATATGGTCTAATAGAAAGAACAATAATGAATAGTGTACCAGGTAGGTAACTTATGTAAGAGAGGTGGTGTACTGGGCACGCTTAAATATCAAGTCTTTCAAAGAACCAATCCTAGACATGCACTTTCGTATTGTTTTTCAATCACCAAAGTTCTTGAACAATCTTTAGTCTTTAGGTTTCTAATCTTATTAGAACAGCCTAGTTTAACCAATATTGCTACTAGTGAATATCACTTGCTTATTCTTCACGTTTAACCAGGATAGATCTAAGTATTTTGCTTTGGCAAAACCTACATAGTACCGATCAAGGTTTTAACGAAGGCTAATATTGGATGACTAATTTTAATTAAATATGGAGGGTCTTTTGTTATATTAATCTCATCATTCTATTATGATCTAATCAGTTACCATCGTGCTAAAAACATACATTGTATCACATACATGTAAAGTAGTAAATATAAATGCAATGGTTATAGCCCTTAAAACTAAGCTAGCCCATCACAAGCCAATGGGAGAACCAAAATTACTAAAGATAGAACTTGCTTCTCAAGCACCCAATCCACCTTTAATCAGCCCATCAATTTGTTCCTTTGGTCCACGCTTTCTCCGTAAATATTATAATTTTTTAGAAACTCGTTTTACATACGAGGGAGTAAGATGAGAAGAGAATTACAATAGAAGAAAGAAAGACACGACACACATGTCGTATTTATATAAAACCAAAGTAAATAGACTATTTGGGCTATAACCATGCATTTCAAACACCGTGCATATCATCCAAAACATACACATGTTTTATCTTGTTAATTAAGATTGCCTAAATAGTTCTTACGACCTTTGTTGCCTACGCGGTCCGGCAGATTCGGGTCCGTCCGGCATATCATCCATGAAAAATTTTAATTTTGGCACTTTGATTACTATGGAAAAACCTCACGATTTGATCACTTTTATCAACAGATTCGTGTTTCTGGGATTTTTCAATCCCTAAGGTTTTTCACTATGGAACAACCATTATTCCTCTACCAAAAATGATCTGCTATCTTAACCGCATGTTCATCATGTCAAGTATTAACATATGATTATCAAAAGCTTACTGTAACAAACACATGATTAACACTTAACCATCAATCATAAAAACTTGTTAAAATAGATTAACATATTAATCGCGACTGGATTCAATTTCTACGTTTCGCACAAACATCACATACTCGTTAAAACAGAAAAAGTAAAACATGCATCTCATACAAAAACATCATCCAAGTATTTAAGTCCGAATTCGTATCGTACAAGTGGCTCTGATACCATTGTTGGGAAACGTCAGTACACCCCATGGCGTATCGGAAAAATTATCTGGCGTAATCCACCATTGATCCATGTACAAAGGACAAATTCGGGGTGATGAATGATGAAACGTTATCTTAATAAATCTGGAATCTAGAAATCTGTAGGGAATTCGAAATAACCAAATCGAATCCGAGTCGTCACAATAGCATTCCGACCTCTACGCAGTCCACCCGAATGAAACGAATAATATTTTCTCTTCTCTAACTATTAGAGAGGTTTTTCAAAAACAATGGATGATTGGCTGCTAGACCTTATGCTTTTATATAGCATTTAAAAACCTAATTCTAATTAAATTTGGATTCTTAAATATACAATATATTTAACCGAATATAATTAAATATATAGAATCTGATTCTACTCTAATTAGGTTTCTTTTAGAGATATATATACTTAATAATATTTGATAATTACAATAACTTATCAAATATTAACATATATATATATATATATATATAAAAAACGAAATTATCCATAATTACAATAATTATAACAATTTCGGTTTCTCACTAATTATGTGTACAACAAGTTTGTACACATGCTATCTAATCGATATTTGTTCATTTCAATCATAGAGTGTGACCCTTGTAGGTTCATGTAATGTTAGCAGTAATATCCAGAATAATTCTAATATTACAAGAAATGAGTAACATCTAGCAATACATCATTGCTACCTAAGTTACATGAAATCGTGGTTCGATTTAACCTTTTTCCGTGATTAACTTCTTTTATGTATTTCATCATTTTGTCCTCTTATCTAGATCAGACACAAGTCATGGATTAGTCACACTTGTATAGTTCATCTAATGTTTCTTGATATCTTGAGTAGACTATTATAAACGAATAATTATGATATCCCATATCAATTTATTCGAGCATGGCCATGCATTTTCTAGTCTCACCCAATCAAGTGGCCTATTATATTACTCCTATTATGTAGGAGGGACAAATCTTATCTTGATCAACCATATTTCGCTATATGGATTATGACATATCCAATATCAGTCTTTATAGTGTAGTCAGTTACGACACACATTTGACTGTATCAAAATATGTCACTCACGATGTTGAAATAATGATGATCTCAATTCTGAGGATCATATATGTAGTTATCACCATAAGCAATGTCGTGACTGTCACATAATAATCTAAGAAACATGCTCATAGCGGGTCAATCCAGTATGTTGTTCCCTAACACATACTTATGTATTGATTTTGACATCTCCATGTCAATGACAACACTTTATCATCAATCAACTACATATTATTCTTAATACATTATTGTTTTACAAGCCCACAATAATTCTTGACTAAGGACATTCAAGAATAACTATATTATTTTAAGGATTTTATTATAATTCAGTTTATTTATAGATACACAGAATAAGACTGAAATAATAATAATGACTTTATATTAATAAACAAGATAAAATAAGTATGTCTTTTACAACCATCTCATGATTGGTCTTCGGGCATACTCCAACATCAATAGTACCTTTAAGATACTTTAGTAAGCGTCTGAGTGCAATCCAGTGCTCACCACTAGGATTATGAGTATATCTACTTAACTTACTCACTGCATAGGCAATATCAGGCTGAGTATAGTTCATTAAGAAGATGAGGCTTCCAGTAATTTTAGCATACTCTTCCTGAGAAACACTATTTCTTTTATTCTTAAAAAGATGGATACTAAAGTCATAAGGAGTTTGAACATGGATGACATCAAAATTGTCAAATTTCTTTAACACATTTTCAATATAGTATGTTTGATTTAAAGAAAATCTATTTTCAATTTTGGTAACTTTTACTCCTAAGATCACATCAACCTCTCCCAAGTCAGTCATCTCAAATTTAGTAGACAAGAAATTTTTTGTTTTGTTAATGGATTCAAAGTTAGTACTGAATATCAACATGTCATCCACATATAAGCTTATGATGACACAACCAGTTCCAAACATTTTCGAATACACGCATGCATCCGCTCTATTAACAATAAAACCAAAACACAAAATGGTTTTATGAAATTTCTCATACCATTGCTTTGGAGCTTGTTTAAGGTTATAGGGAGACTTTTTAAGTCTATACACTTTACATTCCATACCAGGTGTCTCAAAACCTGATGGTTGCTCCATATAGATCTCGTCGTCTAGATCTCCATTCAAAAATGCAATTTTTATATCCATTTGATGTACATGAAACTTATGAATGGATGCGATTGCAAACAAGGCACAGATCGTTGAGATTTTTGCCACGGGAGAGTATGTATCAAAGAAGTCAATACCAAACTTTTGAGTGAACCCTTTGACTACTAGTCTTGCCTTATACTTCTGGATTGACCCATCTAGTCTTAGTTTCTTTCTAAAGACCCATTTACTACTGATAGGTTTAGATCCTCTAGGCAAGTCAACCAACTCCCAAGTGTGATTAGACTTAATTGATTCTAGTTCTTCATTAATTGCACTTCTCCAAAAACTAGCATCAATTGAACTTATAGCTTAGTTATATGTCCTTGGATCCTCATTTAAAAGGAAAGATTGAGCTATAAGTTCAGTTAAAGTGTCTAAATCACTAATTTTTGTAATAAAGGAAGTTATAAAATCTAGTCCAAAAGTAGTGGCTACCCTTTGTCTTTTACTTCTTCTAGGCTCTAATTCAAACTCTAGAGTCTCCTTGGCATGAATATTAGAAGAAGTAGGTGTATAACTTTCTCATTGTGTTTCAACATTGATTATAAGTTTCTTAAGAGGAAAGAAGTCCTCAAAGAACACAACATCCCTAGATTCACAAACTGAGAAGTCATTCAAAGACATAAACCTATATGCAGCACTATTTGTAGCATACCCTACAAACACTGCATCAATGGTATTAGGACCGATAGTGGTCTTCTTAAAGTCAGGCAAACCTACTTTTTCCAAACACCCCTACACTTTCAGGTAATGCAGATTTGTTGCATAACCTTTCTACAATTCTTATGGAGTATAGCCTATTTTTTTATGAGGTACTCGATTTAATATGTGATTAGCCGAGAGAATGGCTTCCCCCACATGTTATTAGATAACCCAGAACTTATTAACAAAGAGTTCATCATCTCTTTTAAAGTCCTGTCTTTCCTCTCGGTAATGTCATTCTATTGAGGAAAATATGAAGCAGAGGTTTCATGTATTATATAATTCTTCTCGCGCACCTATTTAAATAAATTAGACCTATATTCATCACCCTTATCGGATCTAACACGTTTTATTCTCCTATCAAGCTGATTCTCAACTTCTGCCTTATAAATAAGAAAGAAGTTCTCAGTTTCATCTTTAGTTCTAATGAGATAAACCTTTGTATATCTAGAGTAATCATCTACAAAGGTGGTGTAATAGTGTTTTCCTCCCTTACTCTCACAGTTTCTAAAGTCTGCTAGATCAGTATGTATAAGTTTTAGAAGTTCATATCTACTTTTAGAGACTGTCTTAAAGGAAGGTTTAGTATTCTTAGCTTCTACACAAATTTCACATTTGTTAAAGCTATTATCTTCCAGATTAGGTATTAACTTCATTTTTATGAGTTTCTTAAGAGATTGAAGTTTTACATGTCCTAATCTAGCATGTCATATATCAAGAGTCTCAACAATATAAGCAGAAGTAGTGGCTTCATTCTTTTCATTAAACTGGTTTTCAATTATAAATAAACTATTTTGTAAAAAATCTTTCCCTACATAATCTTCGTTTCGGGAAAGTATTAGTTTATCTACTTCAAAAACTAGTTTAACGCCCGCCTTATTCAATAATCCACCACTAATTAAATTTCTTCTTAAGGCGGGTACATACAAGACATTGCTTAAAGCTAAAGTTTTACTCGAGGTCAGTTTGAGCAAAACCTTTTCTTTGCCAAGCACGTCTGAGCTGCTGGAGTTTCCCATGTAAACTTGTTCTCCTTTGTATACAGCTTCGAACTCAGCGAACAACTCCTTTTTGGCGCAGAAATGTCTTGAAGCACCAGTATCCACGACACACTCAGTGTTGTTCTCCACGAGATTCACTTCTGAGACCATCACTGTAATAACATCATTAGCATTTTCTGCAACGTTGAGTTGTGGTTGGTTCTGTCGATCAGACCGTTGTTGACACTAGTAGGCTTTGTGTCCAGGTTGGTCACATACATAGCAATTGACTACTTTTCCATGGACCTTGTCTTTTCCTGGCTTTTTGAAGTTGGTAGCCTTGGGTTTCGTTTTCTTTTTCTGGTTTGCCTTCTTGTTAAGTTTAAATTTAGAACCTGAGGCACCACCAGATTCAACAAGATTAGCTCTTAAAAAATATTGACTAGAGTTGAAAACCTTATCTTTTAACCGGTTTGCCTTCTCTATCTTCATATGGGCCACCAATTCCACAATCGTCATATCTCTCTTTTTGTGTTTGAGAGAGTTGCGGTAGTTGGACCAAGATTCAGGAAGCTTTTCAATCAGGACGTTGGCTTGCAACACTTCACACATTTTCATTCTTTTAGAAAGAATGTCAGACACCAGCTTCTCGTTGTCATATACTTGCTCCATGATTGGCTTTTCATCCGTCATTTGAAATTTTAGCCATTCGCCGACTACATATTTTTTAATTCCAGCATCGTCGACTCCGTACTTCATCTCGAGAGTATACCAAATCAGTTTGGCACTCTTCTATTTGTGGAACATGTCAAACAACATGTTTGACATGTGACTCAGCAGATGTTCCTGAACCGTCTTATTGTCTTTTTGGAATTTGTCGTTGGACACTTGGACGGCTACGAGGTCTTCATTGGTAGTGATTGCGTCTGCAACATCATAGATTGATTGTGCTGGATCTGGATTGATTAGCACATAATCCAGGTCTAATTGTTCAAAGAATATCATGATTCATTGGGACATCTCCGGTAGTTGAACCCGTCAAGTGCATCGAGCTTGGAGAGATCAGGAACAAGCTTGCTCGATTGATTCATCATTTAGCAATATAATCTATTTCTAAATTGTTGGAAAAGTACTACAAAACTAGGGTGTTAGCACTGACTGAGAATAAATAAAAATAACCAAAAAATATTTAACAGTGTCGTGGTAAGAACCACTACCTTAAAAATAGATTCGCCCCAACTGGTGTAATTGCTGCTACAGGCGGATTGTCCCCCGAGATTAGCACAGACACTCTGAGAGTTTGTACACCCAAACTTCAGAGTGGAAACCGGTGGTATTGCTCTTCCCAAAAATTCAAAAGAAAGGCAAAGGGTTGTAGAAAAAACAAACTTTGCTAAAAATTATTGGAGAGAATCGGACGTGTATTAGGCAATTTGAATTGCGTTGGATGATCAAAAAAGATTCAAAATGCAATGTATTTATAAGCTGAGTTTTGAGGATAAAATGGTCCAAATACACTACCGAAATTAAAGCCATTAAAATCAATTTTAAATTGATTATAAAACCATATAAGACTGTAAAAAACAACCTATAAATGCATCGGTTATGGAGCTGTAAAATCAGTCCATAAATCTCATTAACCAGCTGGAAAACAGTTCGAATATGAACCAAAATATTGTCCAGATTCATTCCAAAACTACAGCTGATTTATATGGTATTTAACGTTGATTTTCAATCAACGTAAATCATGCTTTTAATACAGCAATCCAAACAACTGGTTCGAATTTGAATATTCCTCTAGAACATTCGAATCTGCTTATAAATAGAGAAGAAATAAACCAAGTTATTTTAAGAAAAAATCCTCCGTGTTTATTGTAAAAAGATAATACGTGCGCAGTACGTGTCGATGACAGGTGTTAGCACGAATGTGGGCATGTATGCTCTTACTCCCTTAGCATTACCAACAAACGAAATTGGTTAAACGTGGTTTGGGTTCTATTCCAGATTCGTTGTGTCCTTTCTGCAGATTTAAACCAGAAACGGTTAGCCACATCTTCTTCTTCTGGCCTATCTCATGGTTTCTTTGGATGAAGTTCGCTTTCTTCAGGAAGTTATCTTTGGTGCTGCCTCATGAAGCTTTGAAATTTTTGAGGGTGTGGTATGAGACTTGCCCCAGTCAGTTAAAGGAATCTATTTGGCACCTCATTCCAGCATCGATCATTTGGTCGAGATTTGGCTCCTTCGAAATGATGTGATCTTCAGAAATGGTAATTTGGATCCTCTCAACTTATTCTTTGTGGCGAGATTCAGACTAGCTTCGTGGTTCAAAGCAAAGTTTCCTTCAAAGCTAATTTCGGTAGAGGATTTAATTCTTAATCCAACTTCTGCTGACTCTTCTAGCTGCTTTGTTCGTAAGCTTCCTGTTAAACTTTCTTGGTCACCTCTCCCGGTGGGATTTATGAAGCTGAATGTTGATGGAGCAATGTTAAATAATGGGAGTGCGGGGGGGATTGGTGGTGTGATCCGTAATGCAGAGGAAGCTACTGTTATCTTTTTCTCGGAATCGATTGGCCCGGGCCCGCCTATTCTTGCGGAACTTCTGGCCCTCAGTTTTGGATTAATCTTATTGGGCTCCCTTAGCTCTTGCAATTCTTCGCGCTTGATTGCTGAACGTAACTGCAAGGCTGTGTTGGAATGGATTTCTAACCCATGTGTGTGTCCGATTTCTTTTAAATCCATTATTCGTGAAATTGTAATCTTAGGTAGGTCTAGATCTACCGTTTTTAGGTGGATTCCTAGGTGTTTTAATATAGATGCAGATAGGTTAGCTAAAGAAGGTATTGGGTAATTCTGAAATAGGCAAGTCACGTCATTTAAGTGTGGGATTCTTGTAAGTCTCCCTGTTTTGAGGTTAGTTCCTAAGATGTAATTTACTTTATTATTAATATATCTTATGTATTCTTTTCTTCGTTCCGTTGTCAGACAATATACTTTTAATATGTTGAAAAATACGAAGGAATTTTTAACGAGGCATTTATTTCCATTAAAAAAATAAGTTTTTTGGGGTAAAAGGACGAGGGTTTAACCCTCATACAACATTAGCATCTTACGAAGCAACCTTCTGCGATATGTCGTTCCCAACATGTCTCCAATATGTATTGCATTGTACCAAAAGGAAAAAGAATATAACTGTGACAAATCATGCTATTGTATTACATTGTATAATTGATCAAATATAATGTTTAAATTTAATATTTATCCCTACTAATAATAATAATATAAGTTTTTTTAGTTTTGTTGGTGTAATCGGTTAGCCGCTTACTAAGTTGTGAAAAAATTGAAAAGTTCATTTGGCAATTGATAGTTAATATTATGGTAATGGTTTTAAAAAACAATAAAAAGTTACGGTTAAGATTTGAACGAGCAATTAAAAGAATTATATGTACATTTTATCACTTCACTCGTAATTTGTTGTTAAATAATTTTGTATAAGAGTGTTATCGAGAGATCACATTTTCTCTTTTTTATAAAAAACAGATAATATTCATTCTAGTAGATTTAAACTCAATCACTTTATCGATAAGGTGTGTATATTGTTAAAGGATTAAAAATATGTATAATTTTACCGTCAGTACATAGTATATTTTCTCAAAACTTAATATATATATTACGAATTTTGTCAATATACATAAACACATCACACATAATTTAAAGGTACCTTACAAATAAAATTGTTCAAATCTAATTCTATCAGAAATACAACATTTTTTATTAGGGGACAAGTCCTTAGGTCAATTTATTAACATAATTTTAAGTTTATTAATAAATACTATTTATTGTATTATTAACATGTTTAAGTATATTTTCCCCATCAGTTTAGGAAATTGTTTTCGACATTTTTGTATTTGAATTGTAGGCTAAGAGGAAAACGAATCGGTTTTATATCGGTTAGAGAAGAGATGTACAGAAAATTATAGAACAATGAATAAGTTAAAGAATTTAGATGTGTACCCAAAGATAAACGAAGATTTCTACAGCCGTACACTCTCCGGTGGTGTTATCACTCTCGTCTCCACCGTTGTTATGTCATTACTCTTCTTCTCCGAGCTCCGTAAGTTTCTTTTCTCTGCACAATTATTTGGATCTCTCATGTTCTTATTAAATTTAAATAAACTTGTTCATATTTCTGTTATTCATCGATTTGGTCTTGTTGATGATATGAGTTAGTCGATCTGTTTCCATCAACATTCTTTTCTTGTTCATTTTCTGCGGTTTTTGTTCTAGGATTATACGTGCACCCTGTGATCGAAACAAAGCTTGTGGTTGACACTTCAAGAGGGGAAACTCTACGCATCAATGTAATTTTAACTTCAAATATTCTTCTGCGTCCAAGTTTCATTTCGAATAATCTCGCATCAATGTGATTGACATTCTTTATTGTATGTTAATCCGGATAATCTGCATTATCAAAATTGAGTATAACTATGTCATTACACATTTTGCAATGATTATTTCCAGTTTTATTCATAGTACCGATGCAGTTTCGTAGAGGGAATGCATGTACATGTGATGTTGCTGCTAAAAGTTATAGTGTCATTTATTTTTCACCTAACTTGCAGAAACATGACATAGTAAAGAAAAGGTTAGATGCACATGGCAATGTTATTGAAGTGAGACCGGATGGGATCGGTACTCTGAAGGTTAGCTGTATGATAATATTGGTTGAAGTTGATTTCTTAGTTGCTCCCCCTCCCCCTTAAGGATCTGAGGAACCACCTATCCATCTTTCTTTATGGCCTTTGCTTTCTTTCTGCTCATAATTATCTTGCTCCTCACAGATTGAAAAGCCTTTACAGAAGCATGGCGGCAGACTTGGGCACAATGAGACTTATTGTCGTTCATGCTATGGTGCAGAAGAGGTACAAGTTACCTATCTGCTTTCCATCTAGCTTATTAAAATATAATCCAATCTACTGGGTGCATGTTTGTCTTGAATAGGATCTTTGACTTTGTTGTTATAGATCTCAGTACCTTATCCTTTTAATCCTAATAATTTAATAATGTGTCATTTTGTAGTAATTTTCCTAAATATAATATAAACATTTGATTAGTAGTAGCATTTATTTGTTACTGTTTATTTTCTTCTTTTATTTGGATATTTACTTAATATCTCTTGTTTTGGTTTGGTTTATTCTTGACTGAAGAGGCAGCTGATGTGGTTGGTATTTAGATAAGGAATAGCTATTGAAACCAGTCCATTTATAAGAAGTACTATATTTTTGCTCCTGTTATATTTGTTTTCCCTGCCTTAACATGCTTTTCACTTCCATCTCGAAGACTGATGATCACTGTTGCAACTCCTGTGAGGATGTTCGTGATGCATACAGAAGCAAAGGTTGGGCTTTTTCAAATCCGAATATGATTGACCAGGTCTGTCTACATTAGAACTTAACTCTATCTGTTTTCTCAGGTAACTTCAATTAGAATGAGACATGCAAAGGCCGTAATAGAAAATATTGATTTTTTCTTCTATTATATTTGATATTGATAATCTTGCTCGTACTTCATTTTTGTTTTGGTAAGCTACATAGCATACATTAAAACCTCTTTTCCCCTCCTGATAATGCTTATTGAGTATTGACCCAATTCCAAATCCAGCTCACTGAGAGCCTCCATTTTGGCAGCCAAGATGGCAAGGGGAATAGTTATTTCTCCAAAATTAGGTAATCAACATGGAACTTTGCACATGTAGACATGGTTATGGGAATATGATCCTTCAAAGATCCTCCAAATAACTGGAAAACTTAGAAAAATTGAACACGCCCGTGTTTGACACATACATATATATGACACACTCCTGAATCCTAGTAACATAGCTTCTTGGTGCGTTAAAGAGCTTGATTCATTAAATAAAGATTTATCTTAAGATAAATCTTTATTTGTTATCTTATATCAGAACAACTTCCAATATAGTAATAGGAAGTTTTAGCTGTTGATTGCTGATAACTGCAAAATATATGCAAGTTTGCAATTTGCCTGGACCAATAGTAGTTCTTGGTAGTAGTAGTTATTGCTTTCTGGTTAGCTCGTCTAAAGATTTTGTCTGTTTCCCCAATTGGCTTACATGACTTAATTTGACCCTGGTTTGTGTCTTGATTTATACTTTCTTGTTTCTGTTGTTCAGTGCAAGAGGGAGGGTTTTCTTCAGAAGATTAAGGATGAAGAGGGTGAGGGGTGTAATATATATGGCTCTTTAGAAGTTAATAAGGTGGCTGGAACTTTTCATTTTGCACCAGGGAAAAGCTTTGAGGAATCAAGTATTCATCTAAATGATTCGCAAGCATTTCAAAAAGACAGCTTTAATGTAAAACGTAGCCCTATTGTTTTCATTTTTGTATATGTCAATTTGTCTTATATGAAAAAGGGTTATCTATTCTAATCATGCTTCATGAACATTTGATACAGTTAAGTCACAAGATCAATAGATTAGCTTTTGGAGATTTTTTTTCCTGGTGTGGTGAATCCTCTTGATGGGTACTCGTTAACTTCTACTTAATTTTTTAACTTTGGCCATGTACAACAGCTGGATGTTGCTATATGTTTCTTATAATTTATATTGTTCATATTCTTCCCTTCAAAAATTTAGTTTTCAATGGATCCAAAAACAACAAATTGGGATGTACCAATACTTTATCAAGGTTAGATTTCTTATCATTTTTATTATCGAATTTCCATCAGTTATCACATCTATCTGGTAACTGAAGCCAGGGCATTACCTTTGGATCTGGGCTATTTGACTTTCAGGAATCTTTTGTATTCCTTTAGCCTATTAGTGCATGTCTTCAAATTTATTGAAGAACCATTTCCATTTTGAAATGCTAGTGACACTAACAAACAGATCCATAAAGACAAAAAATGAGAACCTATTCAAAATTATTACTAATGTTGTAAACTCTTCAGTGGATTGATGGCTCAATGTCATATTAAGGGGCATGTATTTTTCCTTTTTTTGTCTTAGATGCATGTGGCATTTCTTGTTTCTGAATTCCGAGTGAGCTTTAAATAAGAGAATGGTCTTCTAGTTTGATGGATTTTCGATATTTTCTATCTTGTAGGTTGTACCTACCGTGTATTCAGATGTGAGCGGACACACTATCCAATCAAATCAGGTGTGGCTAGAACTTGCAAAAGTTTTTTCTTGCCATGTTCTTTTATTTAATCAGAATGCTTAATGCATGAGAGATGGCTACTGCAGTTTTCTGTAACAGAGCATTATAAGGGTGCTGAAATAGGCTTTCTTGATACCACCACAGGGGTTTTCTTCATTTATGACCTTTCTCCTATCAAGGTTGGTTTACCATCTCCGCTTTTGTTTTCATGCTATTCAATGTCTGCATCACCTTCAAGTTTCCTTTTAGTTTTTTTTCTGCTTTTATACGTGCGAGGGAAAAAGCCTTTCGCCTTTTCAAGTTGTTTTGGTTCCGAGTCATTCTAATCTTGTGAGCTTATCTTTCAACTTTGGTTTGCAGGTGACTTTCATAGAGCAGCATGCCTCATTCTTGCACTTCCTAACAAATGTTTGTGCTATAGTTGGAGGTAAGGGTCCTTTTGACCTTAATTGTTGACGGGGATTCGGAGTAGTTGATTATATATGTTTCGATCCGACATATAATATATGGTATCGCAGGTGTTTTCACAGTTGCGGGAATAATAGACTCATGTACATATCATGGTCACAAAGCAATGAAAAAGAAGATGGAACTAGGTAAAATGAGTTGATGATTGATGGAGCTGTTGGCTTGAAATTTTGTGTTCTTGCTTTGTCAAGGAAAATTGAAGTAAAAGGAGAAGACCACTGCCACTACTTACCATCCTGCCTTGTTCGGTTATTGAAATTTTGTTCATGAAATTCTTGTCTATGCTTCAATTATATTGGTTGATTCATTCATTTTTATCGGTTCATTTAAAAGATGTCTTATTATGCCCGATTGAGTCTTAATTCAGTTAGTATTATTATTGTTGCGTCAACCTAAATATAACACAAATTAACAGTGCGGGTACACATGTTCTCAACACATGGTTAATTTCCTCGGTCTCATTCGCACACCAAGTGCATTGCGGATCCCAGGCTAAATGAGGCCTCACTATTTCCGAATTCCTCATCAATTTGCCATTGCACGCCGCTTTTTTTACTCGTGTACAACATTTTTTAGATTACTTACAGAATTGTCATCTGGTGATTACTGGGTGATAAATGCACGCGTAAAATAAATATTAAAAATGGTTCTAGTGATAAAGCATGTGTAAATTTGAAGCCTAGTCTCAAGTTCAATTCTTTTCAGAGATTGTTTTTTTTTTCAAATATACTTTTCAGTAAAAGTTGTAGTATTTCAAAATTTATTTTTTAGTCCTTATATTTTGATTTTCTGACATTTGAGTCTCTTTACTAGCATTTTTTATTTGAAAATATTGGTACTTCACTTTTGTTCAATTTCATCTTTAACAGTTAACATAACAGTTATGAAATTTAATATTTAATCATCAAACTTTAATTTTATGACATTTAGTGACCGTATTGATTTTTTATTCGAAAATTTTATTCTGTATTAATTTCTATTCAATTTTATTATTGACAGGTAACATGACAATTATAAAAAAAAAGCAAAAGAACTTTTTTCATCGTATGACTATAGTGTTTATTATTGTTACAACACATAAAAGTTTAGATGTGAGTTTAGAATATGTAATGAAATTTTTATATAAAAAAAATATATTTAGAGACAATTTACACACAACTTCAAAATAGGAGTTGAAAACGCTGTTTGATATGTATTCACCAAATAAACAAAACAAGACTGCTACAAAAGTTGTAAAGAAGCAAAGGCTTGGAGTTATTGGACACACAGGATCAGAAAGATTGGATCACATCCAAGTGTAAGCTGCCTGATGAGAGTCCATGAATATTGTTGAACCGTGCAGCCCTGGACTGCGAATCCAAGTTTTTCCATAGTAAAATAATTTAAAAATATAATAGGTTAGAAGAATGGACAAGCGACGCTTTGGTAGAGTGGTTAAGGCGTGTGCCTGCTAAGTACATGGGGTTTGCCCGAGAGAGAGCTCGAATCACTCAGGCGTACTTCTTAAAATTCAGGAAATGGCCTCTAGTTTTAGATTTTATGTGGTCTAGCTGGGCCATCGCTTTCCACAATTAATTGCTTTGGTCTAAAAAAAGAACATCCATTGCTATTACTTTATTTCTTGGTTAAATTATAGTTTTATCATTTGGGAGGTAATCTGATAATGAATATCTTTATTGATATTGGATTAGGATTAATTTATTTTTTTGGGTATAGTTTAGTTAATTCATCTACTTTAACTTCATTTAATCTGACTCATATACTTATATAATGTCATTAGTTAATCTAAAAGTTAATTTTATTAACTATTTTACTTAAAACGATGACATATTTTTTTACGAAAATACTTTTTTAAACTTATCATACTCAAATTAATTTTTTTTGGATAAGTTTTAATTAAAAGAGGATGTCAAGCTAGACTCAATGTTGCAACATCCCTTAAACTGTCTGCAATTCATTTCCTTCGTATCAAGTAAATGAAAACAATCCGAGCAATCTTCAAGATGCAGCTAAAGAGAGCCATTTTAATAGGTAGCCTTTTTAAGATTGCCATCCAGATGATGAAAGAGTGCTTAAATATATGGAGAAGATATCAAACCACTCTCTGCCGCAGAACCCTAACCTCCCTACTTCTCAAATTATTATTATTTTGAGCGTGTGTGTGTTTTAAAGAAAACAACATCAGTTCAAGTCTGGAAACATCTCAATCCAACTCAGGAGCTAATTTAAACGTAAATTGTGGCCCAAAATCATGATTATGTTGGAGATATTACTGTTTTTTTGCTTTGCATATATAATAATAACTTGATACAATCTGCAAATATAACGAGTGGTGGTGAGAGGCGAAAAGGTTCACGCGTGCCTCCATAACCATTATTAATTGAAATGCAACCTAAAAAGCAAAGGGCAGTTGGGAAACGCGTTACTTCAAAGTAAACCCCACCAGTCACAGTCTTGGCCTTGGGTAAGACAAAATCTTTAAGAAACTGCGACAGATTCATTGAACAAAGTTTCAAAAAGAAGATTTTTACAAGTTCCACTGTAAGACTCGCCATGATTTGCGTTAGCAAAAACACATTAATTTAATATTTTTTAACGTTCTTGTCTTCGTCTATTGTGTATTGATAACAGCTGGTGAACAGCACTTTACAAGACACGAACTCACAAAACCCATAGTTTAGTGACATGAATGTTAACGGCACTCTATTATACAAGCTAACATTATTGTTTACTCACACTTCAACCGGTTTGTACATTTCCGTAATCCAATACTTCATTTCAATTGTTTTTTTTTTCATGTGAAAAACTAAGGCTTCCACAGTCCCTGAGGGCTACACAACGTCTGCTTTCATAAAAGTCGAAAAAACTAGCTGCCAGCAAACGGCAAACGTCCGCTCGGACGCTAAAAATGGCGGGCAAAACTCAACCAAAAACGCAGAGACAAGAATATAAAAATGATGGAATCCGTGGAAATACTACATAGAAATGAACGCAAATAACTTTAACTGATTCAAATACAATAGCTATGAACATTTTTATAGACACTAACAAATTTCTCCCTAAACAAACGAGCTGACCGACATGGGAGAAAATCTCAAATTCTTGTAAACACAATTAATACCAAGTACCCTACACATGGACAGACTCATAAAATGACCTAAAATACATGCCACTGCAACACCCAAAAACTCCATTGCAGTAAGCTTTTACAACAACAAAAAATACATGAAAAGTAACTCATAAGTATAACCAAGGACTATTACAGAAAATGAACATGGGCTTTCCCTTTTTAGGCTTTTAGAATGGAATCCCAATCAATCTCATACGAAGGGTATTTCGACAACATGAAAGTTTCCGAAGAACAAGCAACTTCAGGCCATGGCTGTTCGTCGAAATCCGAGAATGTAAGATCTGATAAAGGTGAAGACGCTGCTGAACCCTCACTCTCGGATTGAACCGTAGACAAAAACGAGGAGTTCTCCACCTTCACTGTCTTATCCTCGGGCTCGGGTTCTGCCACGTTGACTTTGCTGTCCTTGCTTTTGTTCTCAACCGTCGGCTTCGATGATTTCTTCGTGTTTCTTTGCTTCGGATTTTGTTCCAAGCTTTCACAAATTGCTTGAAGCTTAGCATCAACAGAGGAAGGTAAAGGCTTGTATTCACCGAAATCGCCTCCGATGTGGGAACCGTGGTGGCGAAGGTTAGGGAAGTTGAGTCTCGCAAAGTCACCTCTCAGTTTATAGGCTGCTTTGTCATAGGCCAAGGCTGCTTCATCGGCTGTGTCAAAAGTGCCTAACCAGAGACGTGTCCTGTTCCTAGGCAACCGGATCTCAGCGACCCATTTTCCCCAGTGACGTTGCCTAACTCCTCTGTAAAGCTTGGGCTTCGGAGGCGTACCAATCTGCTTCATTGGAACAGGTTTGGGGCTAAGAAAGCTAACCATCTGGTTACCGTTGTTGCTGGGTTGGGAAATCTGGTGACGGAAGCTTTGTTGATTGCTCTGGAGATGCAATTGCAACTGGATCTGATGGATCTGAGCTTGTGACAACTTATTTAACCCGATTGTTGAACCAGTTTGAGGCTGCTGATACTGCTGGGGAACTGAAAACGAGTCCATCGGCGGGGGGTAACAACAGCCATCTGTGTAAAAATTGGGCTGTGTTCGTGAAGAAGAGAAAGAAAGGTAAGAAGTAGAAGGAAGAGAAGGGGAAGGAGAGGAAACACTTTTCATAAAAGGTTCTAGTGCTTCCATTAATTCTCCTCCGTACAGATCTGATTGAACTCCGCTACTAATGAAATCCATCGCAGCTGCCGTTACTTTGAAATTAAATTGGACCAAAGAAGAAAAAGAAAAGGAAAACCTGATTCTTACCAAAACTTGAAGAACAGGTCTAAAACCCAGAAAGGATTTAAGAGGGTTTTCTTTTTTTAAAGAACAGGCAAAACCCTTTGAAATCCAAGTAAAAACAAAAACAAACTTTTGAGGGATCAAAAACTACCCTCTAAGCCGATTTATCTACAGACAAACAAAATTTGGGAAATTCCAAAAATTCAGTTTCAAAAGAGAAAGAATCATAAGAATTTTACAAGAACATATGTTAATAAAAAAAGAACCTGGATCTCGATTCTGAAAACACCTGGCTTTAAAAGAAATCCTTGTCTAAGTTTGTTTTCTTACCCTGTGTAACGTTCTGAAGAAAAAACAAACCCAAAAATCAGATTTTGATTCAAAAGACAGATGAATAACAGAAAGGGATTCAGAGAAGCGGGGCGTAATAGAAGGGGTAAAGATTTTTCAAAGAAGCAGAAGCAGAAGCAGAAGCAGAAGCACTCAAACTGTTTATCTCTCTTTCTTTCTCTCACAAATTTTTGGTATGAATGACTCCCGGCCTCTCTGGTTTCTCTTCGCCGGCTCCTTTCACTTTATATACTACTTTAGCTCTGTAATTAACTCTTAATTACGTCTACTAATCTTCATTAACCCTCTGCTTTAATTTTTAAGGTAAACTACCCAGTGACCACCGAACTAGTTGGGATACCTATTTTGACCACTTAACTATCGAAATCGTCAATCAGACCACGAAACTTATTAAATTAACCTATTTTGACCACCGTCGTTAAAACACTAATGGAGGGTGATGTGGCAGTTAATGAAAATTTGTAAAATTATACATTTAGTCCCCGTTATTTACTTATTAAATCAATTTGATCTTAATTTTATTTTAATTAAATAAAATTAATCAACCAATTATATGATGACACGTGTCCTATCTATTTTTTAAGTTTTAATTTATTTAGTTTAATAGATTTAATCAACCAACCAAATGGTACACGTGTCACCATCTGATTGGTCGTAAAGAACGGGAGGAAATAAAATTAGCATGAATTGCACCTGTAAGGAATGCTCAAACCACTAAGCCAACTACGCTAGTGTGATATAAAATACTAACATATTTTATTAAAGGATTATTTTGTTGGTGAAAACTAAAGAGTATAAAGGGAAATTAAAAAGTATAAATGACCTTGAGGATAATTGAACCTAGGACATAAGAGTGTTAAATACACACATTTATCACTGCACCAACCTGCTCTTAGTTTTCACCAACAAAATAATCATTTCATAAAATATGTTAGTATTTTATATCACACCAGTGAAGTTAATTGGTTGATTAATTTTATTTAATTAAAATAAAATTAGGATCAAATTGATTTAATAAGTAAATAACAAGGACTAAATGTGTAATTTTACAAATTTTTGTTAACTGTCACGTCACCTTTCTGTTAGTTTTTTAACGGCGGTGGTCAAAATAGATTGATTTAATAAGTTTGATGGTCTGATTGACGATTTTAATAGTTTGATAGTCAAAATAAATATACCTAATTAGTTCGGTGGTTACTGGGGTAGTTTACCCTAATTTTTAACCTCTCTTGTTTTAACTTTACATCCCCACTCCATTGTACTGAGCTCTGGTTTCCTGACGTCAGAGTCATTCATCTGTTGTCTAAACCCACTAGTGTATTGACGCGTGGTGTAACCTTGTTGGCTTACCGACATCTATTCTTTTACTTACCGTCAGATACAACGCTATTTGTCATGGATTTAATGGCGTATTGGTGTGTGGGGAGTATGTTGACCATTCGCGCTGGCGTTCACACCTTGAGTCATTATTGTAAAAAAATTTACGACCTATTTTTATAAGGGGTAAGGGCATAATTAGGATCTTAGGATACTAATATGACCAACGCACTATCTGAAATTATAAATTTTCAAAAGTGAGATTACAGTAAACTTGTCGTACTAGCATGATAAGTTTTAAAATTATATATTTTTATTTAGATTTGCCTTGAACGTACGGTGAGTTTTATTTTTTATAATACTCAATTTTAACATTAATTACGAGATTAATTTAATTTTAAACAAAACTCGTCGAAAGGACACGACGAGTTCCCTCTGGCTTAACGGTCGTTACAGATATTACGGGAAGAATACGGAGTTTTTTTAGGGTTTTTGCATATTAAAGTTTTTTATCTTATAAATAGATAGTTTTAGTGAGGGTTTAGAACACACCAAAATTTTTTAACCTCTTTTGTTCGAGCAAAGCAAAATAGTTTGTCAAGCCGTGAGATTTTCTTAGATGGCATTGGAAGAAGCAAGCTCACACATAATTCGAAAAAGCTAAAGGTAATGCATGTTTATATTTTTAGAGTACGTTTAATTTTTTGTAATATGATTTATTATGTTCACGCGAATTTTTGTATATATGCCTACTTTTTAATTTGAATAGTAAATTGTGTTGTTAATATTTTAATCAAAAATATTTTAAAATTCGATTGATTTGTGATGTTATAGGTATTTAATTGCGCATAACTGTTGATGAATAAATGGAGTTGTTAAGACTTCAAAATTCTCACATCACGAAAAAGATGAGATTGATGGGTTTTTTTTGCAACATTTAATTTATTATTTTTAAATAATAAACTGTTACTTTAATTTAAATATTGTGTGTTTTAGAAAGATGATTCAAAATTACGGCCTCGCTTGAAATAGAGTAATCTGCCAAGCTAGTATATAATGGGATTTTTTTGGAGAATTCTAGGTTTAGGTACGCGTCAAAAATTCATGAGTTTAAAATTGTGCCACAGTTGATTAAAGGGTTGGGGGAGCGTTGGAAACCGGAGACGCATACCTTCCACATGTCGTGCGGGGAGTGCGCAATTACCCTCAGAGATGTTGCTATGCATCTCGGTGTCTCATTTTCAAGCAGCCCAGTCGTTGGTCAAAATGATTATTTTGTTTATGATTATTGCGTCAAGTATTTGAGGAAGATTCCACCGACAGATGTTGTTGATGGTAAACGTTTGAAGCTGACATAGCTGAAAAGTGATTTTCAAGTGGATGGAACTTCCACAACGACGAAAATTGAGTGCGGTGCTCGAACATATATATTGGTCCTTATCGGTGGTATGCTAAAGCCAAACAAATCGAGTTCTCACGTGCACATGTAGTACCTTCCGTTCTTGGAGACATTGTGTGTAGCAAAAATATTAGTTGGGGATCTACAATATTAGGTTTCCTATACCGCGAGTTGCGCAAGGCAGCGACCCCGTAGACCTCAATGATAGATTCATGCACACCGTTATTGGTGGGTGTGTGGTGCTGATACAATCATGGGCCTGGTACGGGCTTCTATTTATGGCTCATGTTTGCAATCCTTCGCTTGAATTCCCACTTGCTACAAGGTAACAATTTTTTTAATTCCCATGATTATTTTGAATGTTATGTATGGAAACCATATTTGTATTGTGTAGATGGACCTAAAAATAAAAAAAAAACGTTGGATGTAAAATTATATCTCGCAATGAGAACTAAGATTGACATATATTGCGAAGAGCAGATAATGCAATATTGTTTTTATATCAAAATTTGAAAATTTAAAAATAATTTTATCTAGCTTTTCGATTATGTACGTATTATCACAGTTTCGATGGATGCCATATGATGAGGATGAAGATATTCGTCATGTGATTCCGAACGACGCGTACGAAAATGCCAAAAATTGGTGTTCAGTAATGACGTTGCTAAATTTTGCGATTGTCAGGATTTTTACGGCAATCAGGTTCTTAGGCAATTTGGATACCACCAGCCTGTGTCGGAGGACCCGACTAATATGGATGAGTTCGAAAAGGTGGACCCACGGGATAAGAGCGAAGAGAATTGGCCAAAAAAATATTCGTCATACATAGCATGGTGGGTTGACAAGTCAAGCAAGTTGCCGACTCGTGATCCCATTCCTCGTGATTTTGATTTATTGAATTTTGAGTACCGTCAGTGATTTGTGACAAACAGCAAACCGAAGTTGACGACCGAAACCCAACGACAAGCTTATGTTACTTTGTAAGAAATCCTAGATGACGATGACCAAGAACCTGATCTGAAACCCGAAGCCTAACCCGGCATGGGAGCTAGGTCTATAGAGTCCAGATGGGTTTAATTATTTATTTGATTTGAGTTCACAAAATTTATTATGTTTATTAATTTTATATATTTGTCTTTTAAAAAATTTCGGACCCAACACATGTTTCTTTTATTAATAAAATGTTGAGGTTAGTTTTAAAAAATTGTTATGCTTGTTTATTTTTTCAACATTACAAACTAAGTAGAATGTTGCAATCAATCGAAAATAACGAATTACTACATTTAGAACATTTAGAATAAAAAAATAAAATGACAACTTATTATACATTACTCCCTGAACTTTAATACATATGTTTGAGCACATGTAAATATTTTTGTTTATAGTATACAACAGATTCAGTCAGTACCACAACTCATTGATATGACTGACTGCCCAATTGTTTTTTGCTACCACAAGGTTGCTCGTGCAAAAAACGGGGTCAATCAACATCAAATATGTCATGCAGTACCTCATATATGTCATGTGGAAGCATAGGGGTCCTACATGAAAAAAATATGGGTGTAACATTATACCCCACAAGCCCGACGACGACATTTGAGTTGCATCCCAAATAATGTAAGACGATGCAATTTCTCAGAAAATTAATGTTGTAAGCAAAACTTTGTAATATGAGACAATACGACAACAATTGGAGTTTCTATTATGATTTCTGGTAGCCTCATTCCAAACAATGTACAACGTAATTAATGTAGTGGCGTGAACTTTGTAAATTTGGATCGTATAAAAAATGAAAGACAAATGAGGTATGGAAACGAAAGCGTTGATTCAGGAGTGCTATATTTATATTGGAAATAAAAATGATGGGCAAAACTCGTCGGGCTTTTGCGGCGAGTTACCCTAACTCGCTGTGTATGTTCAGAGAGTTTTGGTCGTCATTTCCACATTCATTGCCGCGCTTGTCAACATTTTTTCAGACTACATTTGGTAGGGTTTGCATCACATGTTTTAGAGCAATTTTTGAATGTTAGACCGAACGATGGACGCGTAGTTGTACAGATAAACACTTGTACTTGATGTTAACGTAAAAAATTTGTTCGAAAAACTTCTGTAGATGACGTAAAACGCGCCCAAACACCCCTATGGGACTATATTTGGTAGGATTTTCAGCGTATGTTTCGAAGCGGTTTTTGAATGTTGGATTGAACTGGGTACATGTAATCGTATAGAGAAACACTTGTACTTCATGTTAACATAAAAAATTCATTCGAAAAATATTCCATAGCCGGCGTAAAATGCGCCCAAACACCCCTATGAGAGGTGTCTTGGTAGGGTTTTCAACGCATGTTTTGGAGCGGTTTTTGAATTTTTTTCAAAACGACAGACACGTAGTCGTACAGATAAACACTTGTACTTGATGTTAACGTAAAAAATTCTGCCAAAAATATATCTGGATGTGGCGTAGAACGCGCCTAAACACCTTATAGGACTACATTTCACATAGTAGGCAACGAGAAAAAATGTAATACAATTATAATACGTACAAAATAGAGAGATACAATGATTCTAGAAATAACCTTAAGTCATTTACGAAGAGGTATGCGTTTTACGAAGAGAGAATGATCATTACTCATTGGAATATGATAGTAACAAGTTGTGGTTACAAAAGGGTTGGGAGAATTTGCAGAGCATTACTCACCCCCTAAACACAAAAAATAGATAGATACAATGGGTGCTGCACAAAGTTGCTCAACATGGGATATGTCGCTACCACAGATTTTACACAATGGGTGGTTTGGGCTGCTCCATATAAGAAACTGGATGGCCATTTTACACCATGATCTCTCCCTGCTTGGTTAATGTTGTAAGGCAAACTTTGCTCGTGCAACTACGCGCCATTTATACATAAAAACGACATTGATTTTGAATTGCATTTTCAGACATAACATTGTAAGGAATTAAATTTTGAAATGGAGGTTTTAAACAATCAAACATCATGTTACCAGTTATTTATAGTTGGACATTCTAACATAAACTCGCTTTGCATGTAAGCCGAGTTACACCCGTTGTGTCTCTATGTAATAACAGTTAGGTTGACATGACATGCAAAACTCGATGTCTATGCATATCTAGTTAGGGTAAACTCACCGTATGGGCACGACGAGTTTGGCTCATCATGTCAAAGTTCCTGGTCAAAATTAAAATTACGCTGCATGTTTACATTTCCAATACAAATGTAATTAACGATGATTGCATCAAGGGAATTCTCTGTATATACATGGCGAGTTTCTAAACTCATAAGTTCTCATCAACTAATCTATTTCTCATTTCCTACAACATTTAAACAAACCCTCAAATTTTACCAACAAACCTCAACCCTAAATTCTCTCAATCTCACACAAACATCGATTAACAATGGCTCCAACACCAATCTCAGCAATCGTATACTATGATGGCAACTATATAGGAGATGATACAGTAAAAAACTTTGAGTTCAATTTTTTTAATCAAATTCATTTGCGTCGTTCCTTTCCAAGAGCTGGCCAAGAAGATCAAACGGCTGATTCATATTGTGCGTAACAGACCATTAAAGGCTCTCTATTACAGGTTCCAGACATCCTTGTTTTCAGTGACATACATTACAATGAGAATTGACAATAGAAACGATGTTAAAGCAATGGTCGAGATGCATACGGGGTACGGTGAATAAATTTGATACTTGTACACAGTTTTAGTGAAGAAGTAGCGTGTGACAATGAAAACTGAGTCGCAACTCATGAAACAACATTTGATTTCAACTTTTTGATAGGGGATTACAATCTTGGTGTTCCTACTTATACCCATGTTTTTTATGATGAACCTGCATGTTCAACAGCAGAACACTCGTACTCCAACTTCTTAGACCTAAACGTCGAACAACCATCAACTCAACATTCCACCTTTAACCCATACGTTGATGGGCATCAACTGATACTTGGTGGATCGAATTTTTCAGGGGGGCGACACTCTTGCGCTACATCATTTGATAAAAATGAGCCAAATTACACTTATAATTTTTTTTCCCGGGTATACTATTGGGTCACGCCGGTACACCCCATGGCGTAACAAAAAAATTATTTGGGGATTACCACCAAAGATCCATGTATGAGGAACGAATCGGGGTGAATAAGGGTGAAGAATTACTTGTTTAAAATCTAGAATTTTGAATTTGGAAGAGATAGATATCCAATCACGATGTCGATTTCTAAGCCGCAACGATAACGCTCCGACCTCTACGTAGTTCACCCAATTGAAACGAGCATATAAAACTCTTCAAACTATTTATAGGGTTTTTCCTAAAGCATTAATGATTGTTAGATCTCCCATGTCTTTATATAGCCTTTGAAATCATAATTCAACTCATATTAGGATTTCAATATATATATTAATATATATAATCCTAATTTAACTTTAATTAGGATTTCAATATATATATTAAATATATATAATCCCAATTCAACTTAATTAGGATTTCAATATATATTAATATATATATATTCCCAATTTAACTAATTAGGATTTTAATATATATATACATATATATAATCTCAATTCAATTTTAATTAGGATTTCAATATATATATATATATATTAATTTAAATCGAATTATATTATTTATATATATTAAAAGAGTCACAATTACAATAATTATTTTCTTTTAATATTTATCCTATAGTTAAATTGCATTTATATATATATATATATATCAAATATATATTAATTTAACTAAATTTGTGTACAACAAATTTGTACATATATAATTCGTTTAATATATGCTCATTTCAACCGTGAGTGTAACCCTGTAGGTTCATGTAACGTTAGTAGTAAATATTAGAACATTTCTAATATTACAAACAATGAGTGACATCTAGCAATATGTCATTGTCACCTAAGTTACAAGAAATTATGATTCGACATAACTTTTTCGTGATTAACTCCTTTTCATGTATTACATCCTTTTGTCCTTTATATCTAGATTGAACACAAGTTATGGAATAGTCACACTTGTATAGTCCATCTAATAATTCTTGATATCTTGAATAGACTATTATAAACGAACAACTATGATATCTCGTATCAACTTATTCGAGCATGGCCATGCATTTCTAGTCTCACTTAATCAAGTGGCCTACGATATTTACTCCTATTATGTAGGAGAGACAAATTCTATCTTGATCAACTATATCCCACTACATAGATTGTGATATATCTAATATCATTATTTATAGAGTAGTCGGTTACGACACACGTTTGACTGTATCAAAATATGTCACTCACGATGTTGAAATAATGATGATCTCAAGTATGAAGATCATACATATATTTATCACTATGAGCAATGTTGTGGCTGTCGCATAATAATCCAAGAAACATGCTCATAGCGGGTCAGTCCAGTATGTCATTTTCTAACACATACTTATGTATTGATTTTGACATCTCCATATCAATGACAACACTTTGTCATCAATCAACTACATATTAGTCTTAATGCATTATTGTTGTCCATTCCCACAATAATACTCGACTAAGAACATTCAAGAATAATCATATTATTCTGAGGGTTTTATTATAATTCAGTTTATTTATGCACGTAGAATTGTAACTGAAAATAATAATGGCAATGTCTCTTTATGAATGAACAAGGTAAAAATAAATGTTATTTACAATCATCTTATTATTGGTCTTTGGGCATACTCTAACAATATCCCACTAGCACTAAGACCAATCACTCATATATCTAATACCATGTGACTTAGTGTGACGATCATGCTTCTGCTGCGTCAGAGGCTTTGTTAGTAGATCGACGATTTTATCATCTGTTGATACTATACATATTTCCATATCTCTTTGATCTAAAATTTCTCGAATGAGATGGTAACGCCTAAGTATGTGTTTAGATCATTGGTGAGATCTGGGTTCTTTTGCTTGTGTGATGGCTTCGTTGTTATCACAACGTAGATTTATAGCATTCAAAAATGTTTGGCACAACCCCTAGTTCAGATATGAATTTCTTGATTTTAACACACTCTTTTGTAGCATCGCATGCTACAATATACTCAGTTTTTGTTGTAGAATCAGCTATTGTATCTTGCTTTGAACCTTTCTGGCTCACAATGCCTCCATTAAGGCAGAACACAAAGCCCAATTGTGATTGTGAATCATCCTTATTGGTTTAAAAGCTGACATCAGTATAACCTTCTATACTTTGCTCTTCCTCGCTTCCTTATATAAGGAATGTATGCTTAGTTCTTCTTAAGTACTTAATGATATTTTTAACTACGACCCAGTGACCTTCACTGAGATCTACCTGGTATCGACTTGTCATACTTAAAGCGTATGATACATTTGGACGACTACATAGCATGGCATACATGATAGATCCAATTGCTGAAGCGTAAAGAATCATACTCATTCGCTCTCTTTCTTGAGGTGTTGAAGGATACATTTCCTTCAAGATTGAAATTTCATGTCTCATAGGTATGAACCCCCTTTTGGATTCTTCCATACTGAATCTTTTCAGTACTTCTTCTATGTATGTATTTTGACTCAGTCCTAGTAGTCGTCTTGATCTATCTCTATAGATCTTGACTCCTAATATGTATGTTGTCTCACACAAGTATTTTATAGAAAAACAAACACTTTGTTCTCGGTAGGATTAAAGAAATAATATTCTTTAGTTTCTTTAGGATAACCCACAAAATTACATTTATGAGATTTAGGTTCGAGCTTTGTAGACATCTTATATTTAACATAAGCTTCGCATCCCCAAATTTTCGTAAAAGACATGCTATGACGTTTCCCAGTCCATATCTCATATGGTGTCTTTTGAACTGATTTAGATGGAACACCATTTTGTGTGAAAGTAGTTATTTTTAACGCATATCCATAAAAAGAAACTGGAAGATCAATGTGACTCGTCATTGATTGAACCATGTCTAACAGTGTTCAATTTTTTCTTTTCAGAAACTCTATTCCATTGTGGAGTACCATAAGGTGTGAGACAATCTCACATTCCTTAACAAGGCCACCAAACTCTAAGCTTAAGTATTCTTCTCCTCGATCTGATCGAAGAGACTTAATGTTTTTCCCTAGTCGGTTTTGTACTTTATTATTAAATTCCTTAAACTTTTCAAGGGCTTCAGATTTATGATGCATTAGGTAAATGTACCCATATCTACTGAAGTCATCTGTGAAAGTAATGAAGTATTGAAAACCTTTTTCTGGCTTGTGTATTCATTGGTCCACATATATCATTATATATTAATCCCAATAAATCACTTGTTCGCACACTTTTACCATTAGAAAGAGCTTTGGTCATCTTTCTCAATAAGCAAGGCTCGCATACATCAAGTTTTTCGAAAACAAATGAATCTAAAAATCCATCTTTATGAAGTTTTAAAATGTGTTTTTCACTTATGCGACACAAGTGACAATGCTAAAGATAATTTTGATTAGTGTCATTTGTTTTGATCTTTTCGTATTTATGTTGTAAATGGAATTCTCTTGATCCAAAATATAGAGGCCATTTATTAATTGTGTCACACCATAAAAAAACATTATCGAGATAAAATAACAACAATTATTCTTAATAATTATCTCAAAACTAATCTTGTCTAAACAAGAAATTGAAATGATGTTTTTAGTCAAACTAGACACAAAATAACAATCCTCTAAACATAAATTAAGTCCATTAGGCAACGATAAAGTATATGTTTCTATAGCTAATGCAGCAACTCTTGCTCCATTACCAACCCGTAGGTCCGCCTCTCATTTTCTCAAATTTCCACTATTTTGTAGTCCTTATACAAATGTACAAATATGAGAACCACAACCAGTATCCAATACCCAAGAAGTAGGTGTTGATAAATTAATATCAATAACATAAATATTCGAGGCGGACGCTCCGCTTTCATTTGCCTTCTTGACTTTTCAAGATAAATGGAAACATTTTTCTTCCAGTGACCAGTCAAGGTAGTTTACGCCGTTCAACTTATCATTCTCAAGGACCGATCACAAGATAACAAATTTGTATAATAAGTTTACAATAATAAAATATGAATTTTGAGTACGTTTACCATGTTTGCTTATAAAAGGACTTGATACTCAAACTATTTTTATTAAAATTAATAACCCTCAAATATTAATATTGAAAATACTTTCTGTAAGGTTTTTCTAGTGGGCAAGGATCTAAATTTCACATTCTCTTAAGTCAGTTTTGGCTTTTCTCTTAAGATTATGGTCTATCTAGGTAAGCAACACTTGCTAATTACATCTCATGTAACTTTTTTATACGGTAAACAACTTTTGTTCATAGCCATCCTATGATTATCCAAATAACTAACCTTTAGGTTTCTAATCCTATTAGAGTAAACTAGTTAAGTCTTTAACCAATGTTACAACCAACGAATATCACTTGCTTATTTTTTTCGTTTGGCCAAGATAGATACAAGTACCTCGCTTTAGCAGAACCTACATTGTATCGATCTACACTTTAATGAGGGTTAATATTGGGAATTAATAAAAGACTTAATATTTTATTGAGGGGTTTCGTGAATGTTATCTCACCATTTAACATTTGATCTTATTAATTAACTAGCATGCATCTCATACATTCATTTTATCACATATATGAATAGTAGTAAATATGAATGCAATAGTTATAGCCCATATCCTAAGGAGCACATCCCAAGCCAATGGGAGAACCAAATTATTCTAAGGACAAAAACACTTCTCAAGCATCTTTTTGTCGGCCCACACTTCTGTTCCTCTAGTCCATGCTTCTTCGTTTAGATTACAATTTTAGAAACTCGTTTTACATACGAGAGAGTAAGATGAGAAGAGAATTACAATAGAAGTGGAGAAAGGCACGACACGCATGCCGTATTTATAAAACCTTATAAATAAAACTAAATGGGCTATTAGGCTATAACCATGCATACCAAAAATCGTGCATATCAAACATAATAACGACATTGTTTGTTATTAAAGTTTTATCAGATTGTTCCTACGCAAGGGTCAAGCCCCTTGCGGGGTTTTAAGAGGGCGGAGCCCCTTGCGGGGTTTCGGTCAGCGGTGAGATTTTTTTTAAAAAATCAGCATCTTAATTCATATATAAAAACCACACGATTTGATAACTTTTATCAACATTATCGCGGTTCTTCAGGATTTTAAAATCCATGAGGTTTTTACTGAAACAACTTATTATTTTTTCACATGAAATCTATAGACTAACCATTAGTCTAATATATAACTATAACCCGCGTATGTTAACACTTAACATCTAAAACCCTAAAATTCAATATTGAATATGTTAACAATTAACATATAATATTTCAAACCCTATTGACAAAGATCCTAATGATTAACTCTTAATCATCGATATTAGGAACATCTTTTAACTGGATTAACAAATTAACTGTGATTGAATAGACGTGCTCGAACAAATATCATATATTCGCTAAATAAATAAAAAAATAACATGTATCTCATACAATTACATCACCCAAGTAATTAAAACCTGAATCTGTATCGTACAAGTGGCTTTGATACTACTGTTTGGTGACACCGGTACACCTCATGGCGCAACAAAAAAATTATCCGGCGATTACCACCAGAGATCCATGTACGAGGAATGAATCAGGGTGAATAAGGGTGAAGAATTACCTATTTAAAATCTAGAATTTTGAATTTGGAGGAGATAGATATCCAATCACGATTCTACGATGTCGATTCCTAAGTCGCAACGATAACGCTCTGACCTCTACGTAGTTCACCCAATTGAAACGAGCATATAGAACTCTCTAAACTATTTAAAAGGTTTTTCCAAAAGCATTAATGATTGTTAGATCTCTCGTGCCTTTATATAGCCTTTGAAATCCTAATTCAACTCATATTAGGATTTTAATATATATATATATATTAATATATATAATCCTAATTTAACTTTAATTAAGATTTCAATATATATATATATATTAAATACATATAATCTCAATTCAACTTTAATTAGTATTTCAATATATATATATATTAAATATATATAATCCCAATTTAATTTAATTAGGATCTTAATATATATTAATATATATACTCCCAATTCAACTAATTAGGATTTTAATATATATATATATATATTAATATATATATAATCTCAATTTAACTTTAATTGGGATTTCAATATATATATATATATATTAATTTAAATCAAATTATATTATTTATATATATTAAAATAGTCATAATTACAATAATTATTTTCTTTTAATATTTATCCAATGGTTAAATTATATATATATCAAATATATATTAATTTAACTACATTCGTGTACAACAAATTTGTACATATATAATTCGTTTAATATAAGCTCATTTCAACCGTGGGTGTGGCCCTGTAGGTTCATGTAACGTTAGTAATAAATATTAGAATATTTCTAATATTACAAACAATGAGTGGCATCTAGCAATATGTCATTGTCACCTAAGTTACAAGAAATCATGATTCAACATAACTTTTTCATGATTAACTCATTTTCGTGTATTACATCCTTTTGTCCTTTATATTTAGATTGGACACAAGTCATGGACCAGTCACACTTGTGTAGTCCATCTAATATTTCTTGATATCTTGACTAGACTATTATAAACGAATAACCATGATATCTCATATCAACTTATTCAAGCATGGCCATGCATCTCTAGTCTCACTCAATCAAGTGGCATACGATATTACTTTTATTATGTAGGAGGGACAAATCCTATCTTGATCAACCATATCCCACTACATAGATTGTGATATATCCAATATCAGTCTTTATAGAGTAGTCAGTTACGACACACGTTTGACTATATCAAAATATGTCATTCGCGATGTTGAAATAATGATGATCTCAAGTATGTGGATCATACATGTAGTTACCACTATGAGTAATGTTGTGACTGTCATATAATAATCTAAGAAACATGCTCATAGCAGGTCAGTCCAGTATGTCGTTCTCTAACACATACTTATGTATTGATTTTGACATCTTCATGTCAATGACAACACTTTTTCACCAATCAACTACATATTAGTCTTAATGCATTATTGTTGTCTATTCCCACAATAATACTTGACTAAGAACATTTAAGAATAATCATATTATTTTAAGGACTTTATTATAATTCAGTTTACTTATGCACACAGAATTGTAATTGAAAATAATAATGGCAATGCCTCTTTATGAATAAACAAGTTAAAAACAAATGTCATTTACAATCATCTTATGATTGGTCTTTGGGCATACTCTAACATATACAACTACGACTTTTCCACCTACCCATGCATCCATAGATGGTGATGAAGGCTACACATTCCCAAAAAAAATTGATTCAAGAGTACAACCCCAATGGTGTTGAGGTTGGGTTGTTCGTGGAGCCTGAAGATGTTGCTACCGATTATATCTCTGAATCTGAAAGTGACACTGATAATGATGATGATGCCCCTGGAAACTTCAATGAAAATCAATTGGGACATGTTGAAAGCAGCAGTGCCCTAACAATGTACGAGCCTTCGTTGCACATACACGACATCGACTTGGCAGTAATAGACGTGCAAAAGTTCCCTACCGTGCCTGATGTGGGTTTTGACGGTTCTTACTTTGCAATAAAAAAGATGACTTGTAAGAAGAGATGCAGTTCAGAACGAGCGACAAAGCGAAAATTGCAGTTAAAAACTACTACATACATTGCGGTGTACACTCTAAGGTGCAGGACGTGACATCAAAGAAATACTTCCTCTATCCCACTTAAGATGTATGTTTTGTGTTTTGAAATTGTCCCACTTAAAATATCCCATTGAAAAAATCAACAACTTTTACAAGTACATTTCCCTTTCTACCTTTCTTTAGTTTTCCAACAAAACAAAATTCAACTTTTCAATGATAAAATTATCATTTCAATTATTTTACATAACATCTCTTACATAAACTTTTTCTTCCTAAAACTACGTGAAAAGTCAACAATGGACATATTAAGTGGGACGGAGGGAGTACGTATGTCAGTGTACACAAAAATCGGCACAAGAATGCAACTAGAAGGCGTGGGTCTACAAGATGAAAAGAAAAGACAACATCTGGGAGATCACAGTCTACAATGACCCTTATAATTGTTGTGTCATCGGTTATAGGTAGGATCATCCAAACCTGGACTCTAATATCATCGTCGAAAGCGGCCAAACAATTGTCCAAGCAAGCCCCAAAGTTATTATTTCTACACTACATGCGCATATTAATACAATAGACGATTACATGCCATCGTAAAAAAAGGCTTTGATGGGAAGAAACAAGGCAGTCATAAAATTTCATGGGGAATGGGGCGCTTCTTACAATGAGCTCCCAGCTTGGATAAACATCATGAAGAAATACAACCCAGAACGATAACAGATTTGGAAACCGAACCATACTACATGAATGATCGCGTGGTTCCTGATGTTTGCCAATTCAAACGAATTTTCTAGATATTTTCACAGTGTATGAATACGCACAAGAACTGCAAGCCCATCGTTCAAATTGATAACAAATTCTTGTATGAAAGATACAAGCTAGTTTTACTATTAGCCATTGTTCAAGACGGTAATCGCAAGACAATACCAATAGCATTCGCACTCGTGCTGAGAGAATATACTGAATCTTGCATGTTTTTCCTTAAGAAGCTACGTCATTACATTATAAAAAAAGGATCAAGTTTGCTTGATCTCAGATTGAGGATGTGGGATCAAGTTAGTGATCAAATCTTTGGGCAAGAAGTTTCAATCTCCAAACATTGATCACCATTTCTGCATACGCCACATTGCCACAAACTACCATGGCCGGTATAAGAAGGACGATGAACGCATGCTCATTATACGCATGGGTACATTTTAAGATTTGTTGTATTTGTATTTATCACCAATTTCCCCATATCTCATTTGTGCATTCTGTCGTGTCTCAGGGTACAAACTAGTTCAACATAAATTTGAACAAATTCTTGAAGAGTTATGGGGGATGAATGATGTGGGCTACAAGTACGTTGCAAAAATTCCCAAAGAAAAATAGACCAATGCATACGACGACAGTTTATGATATGGCCACATGACAACCAACTTGGTCGAGACAATCAACTATTCCTTGAAGGGGGTTTGAAATTTGCCAATGACTACCATCGTGAAAGCTTCATACTTTTGTTTGGGCAAGCTATTCTCAACCTTGGACAAATAAGATGTCGGTATACTGCAAAAGCGCCTCACTTTCCACCCAAGGATACGAGATGAAATTCAAAAAATTGTTGTTAAATCGAACGGGTTGCATTTGCTACCGATGTCGTGTTGTAGCGATGTCCCCCTTGCTAAAAAAACATTCTCGAGGTGTTGGTTTTCTTTCGGATATAAAAATGTTTATTCCGTGGGGTTTTAAAAAAACCGCGTTTTATTTAGAAATTGGAGTCGCCACCAGCCACTTAGGTAAGATGGACACCATAAAACCAGAGATTTGAAAACTGTTGGGGTTCGAGAGTCAGTTATGGATGGGGAAGGATTAGCACCTCCACACCGCCCAAAATTGGTACTTTAATAATTACCGCTTTATTAAAATTAAACTTCACGGATTAAAGTGATGATTAATTTAAAATTTTGGTTATAAGTGCGGGTAAATTTTAAAGGCCCCGTTATCCGAGAGTAAACGCCCAACCACTATCACTACGCCTGATACTGGCCCCATTTACGCTCGGATAAAATGGCACCACATTGACAATTAATATCTCAAAATGCAACTTAAGACATGGCAAACATAAAAAATACAAAGCGATAAAAATATGAATAAATACTAACATAATAAAATACTAATCTAACACATAAAAAACGAATCTAACATAAATAAAATATTAATCTAAAACATAAATTTAAAACATAAATAAATACTAATCTAAAACATACATACATAAATATTAATCTAACTCATAAATAAATAAAAAACAAATCTAACATAAATAAAATGCTAACATTCATAAATATTAATCTAATACATAAATAAAAACAATTTTAACATAAATAAAATATTAATATAAAACATAAATTTAAGACATAATAAATACTAATCTAAAACATAAATAAACATACAAACTAAAAAATAAGAATACAATTTTAAAATAACTAATACTTCATTAAATTATGAAAATTACAACATAAATAAACATGGAAGAATATATACCTAACTAGGAGCTCGAATGACGTACCCTGACTGAACTCCACCGAGATCTACCATGACCTCTCCAAAAATATTAACTAGATCAGACCTAAAATAAGACTCTGATCGAACCGGTTAGGACCGTGGGGACTGCCCCCGGTCCTTGGCTACCCAAGAGCATAGCTCTCTTATGGGGCATGCCTTGGTCGGCTCTCAATTTTTTGCGTGAATTGCATTGCCCCCTCATGCCTTTATATAGGCAATTGGGGTGGGTGAAATGGGGGCGACGTGGAGCATGCTGCTCCACGCAGTGCAATTTCCCTTTTTCTAAATTTAATTATTATTATTTTTTTACTTTTACTTTTTTTACTTTTTTTATAATATATATTTTTTATTTTTTATTTTTCATTAATTTTATATTAATAATATTACTATTAAAATAATACTAATAACACTAAAAACCGGTCAAAATGAGTGATTACACGTGTAAATACTACTTTTCCATGTCTCAGAGATACCACGACCAAATATAAGGTTTTGACCCAACATCCTACATGGTGGATCTCAAAAAAATGAGTGTGATTGTGGCAAATTCCAAGCATTGAAGACTCCGTGTGAGCATGTCATCGCTACATGCTCCACTACCAAGATCGATTTCAAGGAATACATGGATCTTGTATATTGGCTTCATTCAATTTTTAAGGTCTACGAAATGGAATTCCCACCAATCGGCAGCGAAACTGAATAGAATGATGTGTAGACATGGACCACAATTTTACATGACCCAACTCTGCAAAGGGAAAAAATAGGACGTCCCAGATCCACAAGGATTCAGAATCATATGGACGACATGCATCACCGCAAGTGCGAACCTACAAGACAACCTAGACTTTACGTGAATTGTAGACTTCCAGGTCATAGAATGCCAAAGTGTCCATCTCGAAAATAAATCTGTTGTTTAATTTTTATTAAGTAATCATGTTTTAACATAAATATTAGTATGAAACTTCACTATAATTCATTTCGATCTAACTTTTCACCACTGCATAGATCACCTGAAGGGTTACAATTTTAAAATTAAAAACTTCATTTTAACTTCTACATTTTCTTTAAAACATTCTACAACCTATTAGTTATATTACTTGTTCATTCAAATAGAATTACAAAATGTTAGATAATTTACAACTTAATCGAACACTTTCTCTAATAATAACCAACCTAAACTCACTATGTATACACTTCAATCATTTCAAACATCGTTATGCTTAGACCCAAATCGGCCGTTAAGCCAAAGGGAACTTGCCGTCTCCCTACGACGAGTTCCATTAATGTTTAAACTTGGTATTATAAAAAAATGAAACTCGTCATATGTTCAAGGCGAGTTTGAATAAAAAAAGAATATATTTTTAGAACTCGTCGTGTTAGTGTGGCGAGTTTACTGTAAGGGTCCTACTTTGGGGAATTTAGGATTACAGGTGGTGCTTTGGTCATATTAGGAACCTAAGATCCTAATTATGCCCTTACCCCATTTTTATAACGTTTTATGTGAGATAGGTAAAATTCAACACGATTTAATTTTCGAGTTTGGGGCGTTGTGTATGCAGAAATTTTTCGTCAAAAGAATCCATCAAAGTCGAGTGTGCGACGCGGGTTGGTTCATATTAGTTAGGGTTAAACCTTGAAAACAGAATGACAACAAAAAAATTATATTTTTTATATTACTCTACTTGATTTAAATTGTAATTTCATAAATCAGTTGAAAATTAAGTAAAATTTAAGTTATAGAATGAGATTTGAATAACTTAAAAATTTTGGTATTTAATTTATGATTTCCAAGTTCAAGTTAAGTCCTTGAATTATGCCTAATATTTGTATAAAGAAACATGAAGAAATTTATACGTATATCATATATGGTTATAAAAAATCGTTTAAACTAAAAACAATCAGAATCATAACATTATAAATAATTACAATTAAATATGGAATGAAAACATAATAATTCGATTCGCCTTAACTCGAATCAATTTTCATAAATGAGAAGGAGTTTATATAATTTAAGATTGATATTCAAATAATAAGATAAAATAATTAATAAATATTTACAAGCATATTACTACATGACCAACTTGTTTTCATTTTAGATTTTGACTGATTCAACATTATATTTATTTGTAAATTTGTAATTTATTTCATAAACATCTTTATTTGGAAAGAAAAATCCCTTTATTTGATACTACCACGTGCCCCGTTAAAAAAATCTCTCTAAGCTTAAATAGAAAAAAAAAGTGCACATAGTAGTATTTACAAAAAAAAAAAAAAAACAAACAATAAGACAAGCTCGACTAAAAGACATTAAACACCAGCCACATTACATTCCAATATCTCTATCATGTTGCAATAAATCAAGAACCTCCCCAGGAGGATCCGTAAACAGTTGTTCCCCCAAGGGTCTGCCACGCATCAGTGCCGTAAGGCAATCAACCATAGTGTTGGACTCACGCCCAATACGTCAATCTGTACACCCCACTGTCTACTCTTCAACTCTCGTATATTGGAAACCAAAGCACAGTCCGATAAAGCCTTCGACTTCCCATGGAAGATATTCGCTACCATCAAGTTATTTGTTTCGATGACGATCTTGCACAGCCCAAGCCTCCAGGAATGGGTAAGCACATCATGAACAACCATAATTCCGACATAAAGACCGAACACACACAAGTCATGACCCACCCAATGAACTGATGCGACAAACCAATCTCATGTAAAGTTTCTTCAATGAAATCTCACTCCAAACGATCATAGCTTTCTCTAAGTCCACCTTGATTGTCATCTATGCTTTCTTCCCCATTTTCTTACACACCGAATGAACAATTTCCTGAGCGAAAATGACTTTGCGAGTGATATGTCAACTTGGAATAAAACTGGATTGATTTTGGGATATCTATTCAGGCAATTTAGGTTTTAACCGATTAACCATAATCCTCGTGACAACTTTGTACATGACCGTACATAGACTAATCGATCGAAATTGGTTCAAACTAATATTTGATTATGATATAACAAGGAATTTTAAGGACCAATTTGTAAAATTGGATCATTTTTAAGTACTTAAAAAGACTCACAAAATAACAAGGATTCGAACGTCAAATTGTTTCTAAGTCAAAAACTAAAACCCAAAATATTTTCTAAATGTTTTTGTACTCAAATAGTCAAAATTGGTCTAGGCATATCGATACACTCTTGGTCGTATCGATACGAGTTTTAGCTATTGAAAATCATTTTTATACTTAATGGCTATTGAGTACTGATATGCATGTATCCGTATCGATACGCCATTCAACCTGGGAACCAATTTTTGCTTAAGAACATATGTACGACTTTATGCATACTAGTACGGGGTGTTAAGATTTCTCAAATCTTTTGTAATAAATATTCGATCGTTGCCTTGTTAGTTTATTGGAACCATAACCTTGAAAATCTGTTATAGCATGCTGATACCCTAACAAACGTATCGATACGAGTTTTGTTACACAAGTTATCAAGATTCAAGTGAGCAAGACCAGTATTGATACGGTACGGACCGTACCAGTACGCTTTTGTAAAATCAACTCTCAGTATTGATACAGCAGCTCACATACTGATACCGATTGTTGGCAGACAATATTTATTGCGGGAAAAATACATCCCAACGGCTCTATTCAATATCCCAACCACTCAAACAGTTAGAAATCAATGAGAGGGTATATAAACAAGTCTCCAAAGCTACAACAACAACCATTGAACAAGTCAAAAACATTCAAGCACACATCCAACAATCTTTGAGCCATTTAGAGTCAAATCTTGTAACCCACTTGAGAGAGCAAAATTGTAATATTTTGATTCAAGTTTTTGAGTTTGAGTGAACTTGTATTTAGGCAAACTTTCTACCTATTGAGAGTATTTTTCAATTTGTTATTTCTTTTCATGTAAAATAGTGTTTTCTCAAAGCTTTGGGTAGAAGCTTCAAGTGTGTAAAGGTTTTCTCTTGAGCCTAGAAAAGGAGAAGGAGTTCTTAGTGAATTTGAGAAAATCTTTAGTGGGAAGCTAAGGTAGTGGATGTAAACTTTGTTAGAATGTTGAACCACTATAAATCTTGTGTCCTAATTTTCAATCTTTCCAATTGGCTCTTACATTTTTTAATTTGCCAATTCACCCTCCTCTTGACCCTTTCACCATTGCTTGATCTTGTTAACAATCACAAAGCGACAAACCGAGTCCCTGACAACATCCGAGTTATTATGAAAGAACCCCGCATGAAACTTGTCGATACCCAGTGCTTTCCAAGGCTCCATACTAAACACAACATCACGAATTTCCTCATAGGAAATCTCTCGAACAAGGGATAGCAAAAGACCCTCATGTACTCGGCAAAATCCTCAACGAAACACATCTGGAGTTGCAATGCGGCCTTCAGAAGAAAACAAATTCTAAAAGAACTGGATTGCATGCACCTTGAGGTACTCCTAATCATCACACTATGTGTCATCATTAATCCGCAACATGCGAATATTATTTCTACGCCTTCAGATCAGAGTAGAAGTATGAAAATATCAGGTATTACGGCCCCCCTAAGCAACTCAATCACTTCGCGATTTTTGTTTCCAAAGGCTTTCTTCTTGGACAAGAACAAGATCAAATTCTTCCTTAAGAGCCCTATCCAAATCAACTAAGAAAGGAGAATTCGAATGTTCCAAAGCAAGTTCAATTCCTCGAATTCGAGCAAGGAGACGAAACTTACGGAGACCAATGTGCCCAAACACCTCAAAGTTCCATGTACGGCTGACACACTGAAAGTCAATTAAATTTACTCAAGATTGTCGCATCCTTCTTTCATGCATGTTCAATTAACCTCCTAAAGTCGGAATGATCATTCTAGGCTACGATGAATTAGAAAGGCTGATGACCCTGTTCACTTAATATTTGTTTTACATTTACATTTAAAGTTTATAATCACCTCGTTTAATAATAATATCTTTAAATTTTGAACATAAATTATTTTAGGTGATAATGTATTTTGTTTTATAATTGCCACCAAAAACTTGGGTCAAATTAAACATTTATGAAATAAGAGATAAGTATTGCGCTTGGTTAGGAGGCATGGAGATGAATTGGATAGAAAACGAAAGAACTTGAAAAATGGTAGAATGGACCCTACATACATTACATTATCATTTAATTTTTATATCCCCAAATTCAACGCCAACTTCCATTCCACTTTCCTCATCTTGAATTTTATGATTATTATATTTTATTTATTTGATATAATAATTTGGGAAACTAACGTACTAAAATCTAATTAAATATCTTATTTGTGGTACCTACCAATTACCACACTCTACAAAAATGTGATGCCAAAGGAAATGATAACCGTACGATTAAGAATTGATATCCAGACGTTATCGTTTTCATATCCAACGGTTACTACCGTTCACTCAACGTCATCAGTATGGAGAAAAGTCAAAAAAGAGTACTCGTTTTCCCAAGACTTGACCGAGGTTAATCTAGATTGACCATGGTTGAGTTTATTGTTGAACAAGTCACGTGCGGAGACTGTTGGGGGCGAGAGCTCAGGCTCCACGTGTGCGGCGGCAGTCACTGGACGAGATTGAATGAGTCCTCTAATGCAGTGTCGGAGTATTTGACCCAGGCTCGGAAGGTGGAGCGTATTTCAAATTTACAAATTTGTGAAGTGGTTTCTTTCTTTCTGCTAAGGGGTGTAAATAAATCGAACATGAACGAATAAGATTATATTTATGTTTGTTTCTTTATTTTTAAAGGTGTTTATATTTAGTTTGTGTTTATTTAATTTTTTTAATATTATGTTCGGGTTCGTTTATTTATTTTTGAAGGTGATCGTGTTCGTTTGTAAATTTGAAATACGCTTAATTGTTCACGAACATGTTAGTTAATAAGATTATGTTCACGAACGTGTTAGTTAATTGTTCACGAACGTGTTTATTTAAGTGTTCACTAATATGTTCGCTTAATTGTTCACGAACGTGTTCGTTTAAGAGTTCAAAAATATAAACTAAATTAACAATAAATAAATAAATAAAACAAAAGGCAACAAAATAAAATTTTTGTATCAGCGTGAACTTACATAACATTCATAGCCACAACAAAAAGTAGTATTTAAATACATACACAAGTATTTTTATCTTATAAACAATTTATAAATGAACTTATTTGTGAACATAAACGAATCGAATACACATCTATTCGTGTCTGTTCGTTTATTAAACGAACATAAAATTTTTGTTCATACTTGTTTATTTAGTATAATAAATGAACGTTATACGAATTGTTCACGAACATTTTATCGAATGCTCTGTTAATTTACAACCATATTTCTGCCGCTGCTGGTTCCTGGAGGGCGTGATGTTCACGCGTTTGAAAATAGCGTATTGTTAGGAGTAGAAGAAAGTGTGGTTTGGGGGCTGATAGTTACTCTTAATTTGGAAATCGAGCGGGGAAAAATCAAATCTTAGATTAGAAATAAAAATTAAAAGTAAGAGGAGCCATGGGCAGAATTTGTGGTTAAGTTAGTTGACCCAGGTGTTGGGTTTAAGGCAACCCTGGATCTTGTCCACCGGGGACTCAACACCACCTCTCAACTTGGCTATTTTGGAATTCTTAACTTGTGAATATTAAGAATGAACTTTTCTTTTTATCTTATACATAAAAGGTAAAATGACAAAATATGCCCCTAATATTTACATATTTTGTTATTTGGTCCCTATTCTTTTTAGAGCAAACAGTATCTAACATTTGCATGTTTTGTCATTTGGCCCTCTATTTTTTTAAGCAAACAACCCAACGTTTCAATTTGGTCCAAATATGCCCCAGTTGAATGGAAACCGTTAGTCAACTAACAGTTAGCGGTTGATGTTGACTGGACTTGCCACGTGTTAAGAGCTACCGACATCAGAATCAACCGTTGACACGTGGCCGAACCTGATGGTGTCACATGGCGAATATGATGTTGACACGTAAGCAGAACTTAACACGTGGCAAGTCCAGTCAACATCAGCCGCTGACCGTTAGTTGACTAACGATTTCTATCCAACTGAGACATATTTGGACCAAATTGAAACGTTGATGTTGTTTGCTCCAAAAAAAAAGAATAGAGGGCCAAAACATGCAAACGTTGAAAGTTGTTTGCTCCAAAAAAAAAGAATAAAGGGCCAAATGACAAAATATATAAATATTGGGAGATTTTTTTGTCATTTTACCTAAATAAAAATGGTCCCAACCTCACTATTTAATAAATATTTATTTACTATATTATTTATTAATTAATTCTCAAAATTTCATTGCTTAACACATCTTTATCCAAATAGGTGAATCGTCATCTCTACATTCTTTCTTAACAACTCTGTACCAAAACCAGAGAAAGATGAATTATAATCAAACATTATCATTATCTTATATCTTTTTATTCTCTCATACTCTATTTAGAACTTTTATATGATAATTAATCAATCTTTTAAGCTTTTTGAATAATTTTTCTTTTCTTTTCCTTTCAAGTTTTATTGATTAATTTCTAGAAAGTTAAGATTACAGTTTTTCCACAAATTTTAAAAATATATATGATTGACTGCCTTTATAAGTTTTAGAAAAGTTTAAAAGTGATTACAAGATAGTATCGATTCATGCATATTCTTAACCATTTGAGAATGCATACACCTTGTAAACAATGCGATTTGAACTCGGGTCTCCTAAAATGAATACCATTCGCTCCTTCATTAAAATCACTTGTTGGGTTTTGCTCAAATGTATAATTGAACGATATCTTTATAATAGTGGTTTCTTCCAGCATTTTTTTAATTTAATTATCGATATTTAATTTATTGGCCAACTAATTTAGATTGAATTATATAGATGTTCAGTATAATAGTTTATCGCAGCATTGATGTAAGTATAAAGTATACACCCGATTAATTAATAACATCAATTAGTGTGAGATGCATTTCATATAAACAAAGCCTATCATAATATAAAGAGGTTAGGAAGTGGGGGCGAAATTGGCGCCGGACTCCAGAACCCGTCAATGGTTTGAGAAGCACGATGGAAGAATCACGTGTTGTTTCATTGCATTCGTTTGTATTTGTATCAAACTATCAAATCCTTACCTCTTCATTGCTCCATCTCTTCCTCCATATCCATTGCAAATTTTGACGAAATTGTTTGGGATCTACATAAAATCTTAAAAAAAATTAAAGACTTGAACTAAAATTTTCATTATTTTTAAATGAAGGAAACAAGTTGTTTAAAACAAATTCAATGATCCAAATGCAATTTTCCATTGTTAGATGTTTGCTGGCTTCCTTTGGGTTGCTGTCTTCAATGCCCGTGGGGAATGACAGTTGGCCAAAAGCTGAAAAAATTCAGTTGTCACGAAATGTTCGTTTAAGTGCTAAAATAAGTAGGCAAACGCTCGATTGGTAGTTGTTTAGAGTTGTTGTGGCCGATAAACAGTTGTTGGAGACAGCAAGCAACCGTAACAAAGAACCGTAACCTTAGTAACCTGAGAAATGTGATAAAACGAGCCAAGGTGAGAAGAAAGTGAATGAAAATGATCTTGCATTTTGGACAAAGAAAACCAGTTGGCGTTGGCAAAACGTGTTTGAATGAGTAGCTTAGAAAATCTTATAATTTTTACAAAATCAAGGTTGCCTGCCAATGCCATGAATTTCTAGAAGACAGCGAAATTCTTGTCATTTTTTAAAAGGAAAAAAATATACTGTGAATGTGTATTCCACTGATTTGGCGGGGGACATCTTTAACATTTTCACGACAATGCCACGTGCCAATCAGCCTCAATTACTGCAAACGTTTCCTTGCATAGTTGCACTGCCAAACCTAATTTATTGATTCCCTCTTCTTCTTCTTCTTTTTAACCGAATTTATTTATTGATTCCTTTCTCCATTTGCAAAGTGCAAACAATAAAATATCTTTGGTGGGAAATTCATTCATTTCTTCCTACCAAATAATACTTACTGTAGCCAAGATGAAAATAACATGCATACCGACTCTCTAAAGTCTAAACAATTCTCTGCAACATTTTCCTTTCTCCTATTTATTAATTACTATTACTACAATTATTAAGATTTGTGAGTGCATCAAATTTAAATATGTATATCTTTCGATTTAACTACACAAATTATTTAAAATTTTAAACTCAACGAGTTGTTATAGTAGAAAATAGGATCGTGATCATCCTAAGAAACTCAGATTCGAACAACTTTGTTTATAAATTATATGTGCCTTATCAAATGGTTAAAAAAGTAAATCACTTCAAGACTATTCAAAAAAATATTGAGAATTTTTTTCCTATTAATTAACAGTTTCATTTCAAGTTTCAAGTGGGATAGTTACATGAGTAAAATATGAAAAAGGAACCCATCAACTATGCTCCACAAGTTTTGTTCACCATTAAAATATGAAAGCCCAAGTTTGAAGATTAATTCTTAGAAGAAGAAAAAAATTCCAACTTGTTCAAAAAGAGCTTAATTCCGTTCCACATTCTCCGCTCTTAGAAGCATGCATGTATTTGATCATAAGCTTTTGACTCATTCTTTGTCATAAAAAGACTAAAACGTGATGTGCTTCATTCATCCTTTACATTTCACAATAATGTTGGGAAAATTAAAGTTGAACACTCCCATATATAGACCGATTGTCTGCCTACACCCCAGAATTTCATCCCCATAGATCATCTTCTTTTGACCTAATTAAACAGGTTAGAAATTAATGATCTTAAATCCTATCACTTTTGTCATAACAGACTTGTCGATATTCATTCATTCATTAATTCCAATACGGCTAAGGATGCAATAAATATGTAGATATTCATTCACAAAGTCTTGTCGATCCTACCAGGACCACAAATTATAACTTAGCCGACATGGTTAACAAATGTATTTTGTTAGTCAATGAATTGTTGTGCTGTATCATTATACTTGGTTAGTTAGAGTCGGTTAGGGAAAATGAGAGTACTATCTCTCTTTCTCTAAGCTTTCCCTCTTTACAATTAGTCTAACATGGTATCAGTCACCTTTCTTTCCTGGAGATCTTTATTCCGCAGTTCGTTGTTCGCTCTTTGTAGCTTCTTCTGAGAATTCCTAACTGGTGCAATTGCGAGATCATGAAACAAGTGATTAAGAATTTGTGCTCTTTATTTTTTGCTACTGTGCATTATGTTCCTTTGTTATTCAGTTTAAAGGATTGCTACGAATGTGCAAAATTGAAAGTAGTATGAATTTCTGGATCGATGTGTGATTCTTGCTTCAATCTTAGATCTGTATTTTCAAAGAATATATTCTAGATCGTGAGGATGTTTGTATCGTGGTGACTCATAGTCTGAAGAACAAACAAATGGTCTGTTCTTATATTCTTTAGATCTAACGTTGAGCCTTCTTGATTTTGTTGTTAAAGAATCTTTGAGGTGTTGCATTAGCTTGGATTCATTCTTCTGATTTTCGATCTCTGTTTCTTGTTGTTTTGGCTTCTAGTTGAGTGGTCTTGTTTTGTCCGTCCACCACCTGTTTGTTGAAATGTTCTAGTGGTTATTCTTTGGTTTTGCTTGAAGTTTTGCCTCTTGAAATTGTAATCGTCTACTATGTCTCAAGATTCGCTTCCTGGTGATATGACTCTACCTCAGACTGTTCCTACTAGGTCTCAACCGTCCTTTCCTGTTGATTCTACTGGTGGTTCCCAACCATTTTCTTCCTTTCGTACTGTGTTTGTGCAGCATTTTCCTAAACACAATATTGTTAAGCTGACTAAGACAACATATATTCTTTGGAAGCATCAGGTGTTATTAATCATTGATGGCTATGGTCTTATAGATTTTGTGTCTGATAGCTTTGTTCCTCCGAGTCGTTTTGTTACTAATGAGACAGGTCAAGTCAAAGAAAATTCGGAGTTTGTAGCTTGTAATTAACAAGACAAACTCCTTGCATCATGGTTACTTTCAACAGTGCATTCTGATGTGTTACCTCATCTCACTGGTCTCAATTCTACTTGAGCAATTTGGCGTGCTATTTCTAGGCTTTTTGGTGCTCGTTCCAGTGCCAAGATTTCATCTCTTTACCATAGTCTGCATTCTCAAAAAAAGGGATGTCTTTCGGTTAGTGAATATCTTGCTAAAATTAAGCTTATTTGTGACTCACTTGGTGCTTCTGGTAATGTAATTTCAGAGTCAGAACAAGTTAGTGTGATCCTGTCAGGCTTATCAGTGGAGTTTGAATTTGTTATAGCAATTGCTTCTCGTGAGACGTTATCTTTGGATACATTGACTGATATGCTTTTGGACTATGAGGCGCGACAAAGGAATTTTCTCACAGAGAATTTGTCGATTCAAGCCAACTTAACAACTCATCAGCACTTGTCCAACACTGATAATTCAACTGTTAGCAATATATCAGGCTTGAATGTGGCTCAAGCTTCTCCTGATCAGAATTTATTTCGAGGTGGTCATGAAGGAAACAATTTTCGAGGAGGTAGAGGTCGAGGTCGTTATAATAATAATCGACCTCAATGTCAACTTTATGGACGTCTTGGTCATATTGTTCAGAAGTGCTATTATCAATTTGATTTTAGTTTTCAGGGTTAAACTCAAGATCCTATTGCTGCCACATGGCAATATGTTGATAATCCAGGGCAACAAAGCTACTCTAATGGGGGACTTACACTAAGGTCAGAGCCTTCTGGTCAGGGCTATAGACAGAATACACCTGTCTAGACTTATCAACAACAGGCAACACATGCACCTGTTCAGACTTTTCATCAACAAGCTGCACCTCTTCAGGCCTATAGCCATGTAGTTCAACAAGTTCATGCTTTTCAAAATTAGTTTACACCTCTTCAGAATTTGAACTTGAATCATTCTTAGTTTTCAAGTTATCTTGGAAATACTTTTGTTGCCTCTTCTAGTTTTCAACCTTTTGGTGAGCATCGTTATGCATCAGCTGGTGCTACTGGTGTGGTTTCACATCTTGGGTTACCTGTTTCAGCCTCCTCTTCAATTCCTCCATCACCCTCTTTGTCAGCTGCTTCTACTTTGAAGGATCCTGTTTCACCTATGGTTTCAAATTTTGTATCCAGTTCCTCTTCCAAGCTTGCTGCTTCTGGTGATATAGCTTGGTATCCGGACTCAGGAGCTACTCACCACATCACCAATGACAATTCTGCTCTTCAGTCAGGTATGACTTATAAAGGTAGTGATAGCCTTCTAATGGGCAATGGCAGTACTGTTAGAATATCTCATATTAGTCAGGGTAGTCTGCTTACTCAGTCTAGACCTTTGGTTCTTCAAAACTTGTTGCATGTGTCTACTATAAAAAAGAATTTGTCATATGTTTCTCAATTAGCTAGGGAGAATGATGTTTATTTTGAATTTCACCCTAATCAATTTTGTGTGAAGGATGTTCAGACACATGCTACTCTCTTGGAGGGAACTCTCACACCTGAAGGACTTTACAAGTTAGCTACTCCTGTTTTTTCCAATTCTAAAAGTCATGTTCAATATCAGACTTGTAGTGTGACTAAAAGTGATCGTATTGTTGATTTGTGGCATAAACATCTTGGACACCCTTCATTGCGTGTTCTAAAGACTGTTCTTAACTCATGTAATGTTTCTTTTTATTCAAATAAAATGTCTGATGTATGTTCTGCATGTTTAAAAGGGAAAGCTCACAAGTTGCCATTTTTTACTTCCTTGACTACATATGATAGTCCTTTTCAGTTGGTGGTCTCGGATGTTTGGGGTCCACCTCATGTCTCTTCTGAAGGTTTTAGCTTATAGATGTATACTCCAGACATACCTGGCTTTATTTGCTAAAACGAAAGTCTGAAGTTATGGATTACTTTATTAATTTTCATAAACTAGTTGAAGTCCAATTTGGGTGTCAAATAAAGGCTTTACAAACTGATGGTGGGATAGAGTTTTTAGGCCTTAGACAGTGGTTGTCATCTAAAGGTATTCAACATATAATATCGCGTCCTAAAACGTCTGAGCAGAATGGCACTGTAAAGAGAAAACATAAGCACATTGTAGAAACTGGTTTGACCTTGCTTGCTCACTCTTCTATGCCATTGAAGTATTGGAGGTATGCCTTTATTGCTTCTGTTTTTTCTAATTAATAGGCTTCCCACAAATGTTCTAAAAGGAAAAACACCTTATGAGGTTTTTTTTGGTAAAGCACTAGATTATTCTTATCTTAAAGTGTATGGGTGTGCATGCTTTTTTTTTCTTAAACCATTCAATTGACACAAATTGGAATTTAGATCGAAGCAGTGTATTTTTCTGGGTTATAGTACTCAACATAAAGGGTACAAATGTTTAGATGACAATGGGAGAATTTTCATCTCTAGGCATGTTATCTTTGTTGAGTCAGTGTTTCCTTTTGCTTCTTCTGGAGTTTCTTCTAGTAATATGTCAACATTCACTTGTTTACCTTTGGTGGCTCACTCCTTTTCACATCTTGGGCACATCTCCTCCTCTGTATCAAGAGCTTCTATTTTAGAAATCACTCAGCCACATGTCTCAGCTCAGAAAAATCTACAGACCTGGTCTGGATGTGCCACTGAAAGTTCAGGAGAACTTCATGTCACTGATGATCATGGGGTGCCTGCAGCTTCAGAAGAATCTCATATCAATAATGATCAGTAGGGGTTCAATTCTGGTCAAGAAAATATACAGGCCATTGATGTTTTTGAGCCTACTAGTCCTCCAAAAGAATCTCTTCTTCATGTTGATTAGGTAGGTGTTAGTTCTGATCATGATTGTTTACAAACCATTGATGTTGAAAATAATGATATATTTTCAGAAGAATTTTGTGTTGACAGAGGTCAAGTTTCTTCATCAGGGCAGTCATCTTCAGAAGCTGAAGGTGGTGTTTTGCAGAAGGGAAAAGGAGCTGTAGCAGTTCTAGAAGTTGAAGGTTTTTGTCTTGAAAATTATACAGAAGGTGCTATGTCAACTCTTGAAAATGTTCAATGTATCTCTCGTATTCCACAGGAAATAAAAAAATGATAGGAATGTTTACTCTATGGTTACTATGAGCAAAAATGGTATTCGAAAGCCTAAAGTTTTTCAAGCAAAATGTGTTCATCCTGATATGATAAGTGAGCCAAGAACCATTCAAGAAGCCTTCAAGGATGAGAATTGGAAAGCTGCTGCCAAGGCTGAATATGATGCTCTGTTGAGTTATAATACTTGGTCACTTGTTCATCTGCCCTCAAATAAAAAAGCTGTTAACTGTAAGTGGATATTTAAGTTGAAACGTAAAGCAGATGGGTCTGTTGGTCGTTACAAGGCGAGGCTAGTTGCGAAAGGATATCTTCAAGAGGCTGGTATAAACTTTCATGAGATTTTTAGTCAAGTTGTGAAACCTATTACAGTAAGGACCATTCTTTCACTCGCTGTGACTAGGGGATGATGTCTTAGACAAGTAGACATAAACAATGCCTTCTTGAATAGTAATTTAACTGAAGAAGTATATATGAGTCAACCACCAGACTAAGAAAAAGGTAAAAAGGGTTAATGATTGGTGTGCAAGCTACATAAGGCAATTTATGGCCTAAAATAGGCCCCTAGATCCTGGTTTGAAAAGCCAAGAGGATATTTTCGGTCAGTAGACTTTGTCCTAACTAAGTTTGATTCTTCTTTGTTTGTAAAGAAAACTGACATAAATACAATCTACTTATTGGCATATGTAGATGATATTATTGTGTCAGGAGATATGAAGATGAGGTACAACAAGTCATTAAAATCTGGATAAAGCCTTCTCATTAAAGGATCTTGAAAGGTTGCATTACTTTTTGGGGATTGAGATGAGTTATGTGTCAGGTGTTGTTTTTCTTTGCCAACGTAAGTATATAATTGATCTCCTAAAAAGTGTAGGTTGGATCAGTCTAAAAAACTTCCCACACCCATGCTTACTAATTACAAGCTGTCAAGTACAGAAGGTAGTCCTATTGATAATGTGACAGAGTATAGGAGTATAATTGGGGCACTACAATATGTGGTTATTACTCGACCTGCGATAGTTTTTGCTGTCAACAAAGTGTCAGTTTATGCAGGCTCCTTTAGATACACATTTACAGCTAGTGAAACACATATTACATTATCTCAATGGAACTCTAAACTTTGGTCTTCGGTTTGTTTCATCACCTTGCTTGTCTATAATAGGATATGTTGATGCTAATTGGGGGTCTGACAGTACGATCGTAGGTCCACTACAAGTTTTTGCATTTATTTTGAGAATAATCTTGTCTCCTGGGGTCGAAGAAACAAGTAGTGTCCAGATCAACTGCCGAAGCAGAATACCGTAGTGTTGCCTGTGCAACTACTGAGATTATTTGGCTTGAGTCCTTATTAAGTGAGTTAGGTGTTCGCGTGGATAGAAAATCTATGCTCTGGTGTGACAATTTGGGTGCAGTAACATTATCAGCTAACCCAGTCATGCATTAGAAGTTCAAACATGTGGAATTAGATCTGTATTTTGTTAGAGAAAAGGTCTTCGACACGTATTACCACGAACCACGAGCCACGAGCCACGAGCCGAGACGGACGACGGCGGCGGCGGCGCGCGAGATTGCCCCTTGTTCTCTATCACTCAACAAGGGAGGGGAGAATGAATGGCATAAATATCTTTCACACGATATTTACCCACTCAATGTGAGATAACCATCTTTTGCATTACCAACATTCCCTCACTAATACGAAAGAATTCTTTCGAAACTCGATAAATATCCTTATTAGAAGAGCAATAGCGAGATTAGTTGCTTAAGCACTAGTGAACGTATCTTGAACTAGTGCATAGTGATAATGAGCAATCATTCTCTTAGACAAGTGAAACTAGTCTTGAACTTTCTAAGATTGGGGTAAACTCATAACACACAGCTAACCTCTTAATCCACCGAAGTTCTCGATGTGTAAGACATATATATACGGAAGTATATGTTTGGCCATCTTACCTCAGGATTCTAGTAAGTGTTTTAGAAAAACGACCCAATATTTTTCATGGAATGTGGCTAATCCTTCTCACATTTAGGTAATTTCATCAGGTTTGTCTCAATAAAACCATCCTCATAGGACTATGAAATAATTAAGAGCTTTCATATTAGCTCAACCTCTCAAAGGGTAATGGTGATTTTCTTCAATTTCATATTAAATGAACCACCCAAACTCCGAGCTAAGAAAATCATTAAGAATAGATATTCAACCAAAATCGGTAAATTCATCAAGTCTTTCTCACTAAGACCACCAAAAACCTGGGCTATGAATTTATTAAGAGCAATTGAACTCATCCTGGGCATGTACATTATTCATCATAGAGATAGGTAAGGAGAAATGTACACTATGAGTCTTTCCATGGTTTCGTTTTACCTCATTGAACTTAGATAACTAAGTTAGGTATTCACCATGAATTCCTCAACCAATGGGCTTTAAACCCATCCCCTCGACGAATCTAAGACCAGCTTCCTGCTTAACCCTTTGGTAAGCGAATCTGCTAGGTTTCTTTCCGACTTCACGTACTCTAAAGTGAGTACTCCATTCCTTATCAAGTGTCTAACCGACTCATGTCTTATGTGAATGTGTCTTTTCTTACCATTGTAAGCTTGGTTCTTAGCCACACAAATCGTAGTTTGTGAATCACACAAGGAAACTGGAGGAGTCGGTCTTCCCCACAACAGAAACTCTGCTAACAAATTTTTGAGCCACTCGGCTTCTTGCCCAGCTAAGTCAAGAGTTATAAACTCTGACTCCGTAGTAGAGCGAGCAATGCAAGTTTGTTTTGCGAATTTCCACGAGATTGCTGCTCCACCCAAAGTAAAAACATACCCACTCATAGAGCTTACCTCGTCATTATCAGAAACCCAATTGGCGTCACAATATCCTTCTAAAACCGCAGGAAAGCCAACATACTCTAGTTTCCAATCCATAGTACCCTTAAGATACTTAAGTAACGTCTAAGTGCAACCTAGTGATCACTACTAGGGTTGTCAGTATATCTACTAAGTCTGCTCACAACGTAGGCAATATCAGGCCGAGTATAGTTCATTAGGAGCATAAGGCTTCCAATAATTTTAGCATATTCAATTTGGGAAACACTACTTCCTTTATTTTTGAAGAGATGTTTGCTAGAGTCATAAGGTGTTCGAACAGGGATGACGTCAAAACTGTCAAATTTCTTTAACACTTTCTCAATATAGTGCGTTTGACTTAAAGAAAATCCCTTTTCAATTTTGGTGACTTTGACTCCTAAGATTACGTCAACTTCTCCCAGATCAGTCATCTCAAACTTAGTGGACAAGAAATTTTTCGTTTTGTTAATGGACTCAATGTTTGTACTGAAAATCAGCATATCGTCAAACATATAAACTTATGATGACACAATCAACATCAAACATCCTCGAATACATGCATGCGTCCGAACCATTCACAACAAAACCAAAACTAAGGATAGTTTTATGAAATTTCTCATACCACTGTTTAGGAGCTTGCTTAAGGCCATAAAGAGACTTTTTGAGTCTACAAACTTTGCCTTCCATACTATATGTCTCAAAACCTGGTGGTTGCTCCATATAGATCTCCTCATCTAGATCTCCGTTCAAAAAAGTAGTCTTAACATCCATTTGATGTACTTGCAATTTATGAATAGAGGCTAGTGCAAACAATGCACAGATCGTTGAGATTTTCGTTACGGGAGAGTAAGTATCGAAGAAGTCTAAACCAAACTTTTGAGTGAACCCTTTGACAACTAGCCTTGCCTTGTACCTCTGGATCGAACCATTTGGTCTGAGTTTCTTTTGGAAAACCCACTTGTTGTTGATTGGTTTGAATTCTTTTGGCAAGTCCACCAATTCTCAAGTATGATTAGACATTATTGAATCTAGTTCATCCTTAATCGCATCTTTCCAGAAACTAGCATCAATCGATCTCATAGCATCCTCGTAAGTCTTCGGATCCTCTTCTAATAGAAAGACTCAAGTTATCGGATCAGATAAGGTATCTAAATCATTAATCTCAGAAATAAAGGAAATTATGAAGTCGGGTCCAAAAGTGGTTTCTACTCTTTGTCTCTTACTTCTTCTAGGTTCAAATTCGATCTCTTGAGAACCCCTAGCAGGCACACTAGAAGAAGAGGATGGACAATTTTCTATTTGTGTTTCAACCGTTAACCTAGGTTTCTTTAGAGAAAGATATCTTCAAAGAAAACAACATCCCTAGATTCACAAATAGAATAATCATGCAGGAACATGAATCTATATGCGGCATTATTCGTTGCATACCCGATAAACACTGCATCAACGGTTTTGGGTCCAATGGTGGACTTTTAAACTCTGGCAATCCCACTTTAGCCAGACACCCCCACACTTTAAGGTATTGCAGATTTGGAGCATAACCTTTTCACAGTTCGTATGAGGTAAATCTAATTTTTTATGAGGTACTCGGTTCAAAATATAATTTGTTGATAGAATGGCTTCCCCCCACATGTTGTCAGACAACCTAGAACTTATCAACAATAAGTTCATCATCTCTTTTAAAGTTCTATTTTTCCTCTCGGCTATCTCGTTTTGATGAGGAAAATAGGGAGCTGAAGTTTCGTGTATTATGTCATTCGTCTCACATACATCTTTTAGAAAATTAGACCCATATTCACCACCTTTATCGGATCTAACCCGTTTTATTCTCTTATCTAACTGTTCTCAACTTTCGCCTTATAAATAAGAAAAAAGTTTTCAGCTTCATCTTTAGTTCTAAGGAGGTAAACTTTTGTATATCTTGAGTAATCAGACAAAAGTGATGTAATAGTGTTTTCCTCCTTTACTCTCAAAATTTCTAAAGTCTGCTAGATCAGTATGTATAAGTTCTAACAGTTCAGTTTTTCTTTTAGAAACAGTTTTAAAGGAAGGTTTAGCATGCTTGGCTTCTACACAAATCTCACGTTTGTTAAAGATATTTAAGTAGTTTAGGCAGAATATTCATTCTAATCATTTTCTTTAAAGAGTGAATATTCACGTGTCCTAATCTAGCATGCCACATATTCACAGATTCAACAATATAAGCAGAAGTGGTAGCTTTATTTTCATTAAGTTGAGTTTCTATGACAAATAAACCCCCGTTTAGAAAACCTTTTCCAACATAATTGTTGCGTGTAATAAGTGCTACGCAAATGTGCAAGTATACACCTCGCAAGTAATAAAGTGATACAAGTATCGAGTATCGTCTCTACAGGGATTGGTTTGGGCCACTTTGCTTAAGTTACTGCACTGTGAAAATAAAAACACAATTGATAATAGGAGTTCTAATTAACGAGTAAACTAAGAACAATAAACTAAAAGAATAGATGAAAGCAAAAGAGAGAATATGCCAGGTTATCATGAGTTGTGGAGTGATAGCCGATTGGATCGTCTTGGTAAAAGAGTGCAAGGGCAACTCAGTTGCCGTGGCAACTAATCGATGGTTGCCTGGGCGACTAGCTGAGCAACTACTTGGGCGTCTGGGCAGCAACTTCAAGGTTCAGCGGAACATTCTTCAATGGTTTCTTCTTATCCCTAAGTCGAAACTCTAGCTACTTATGCATGCCTTGATAATACATCCCTGCGTGAATCAAGGGTGAACAACAACCAATCTTGCGCTCCTCTTAGCCGTTGAAATCCTTAACTTATTCCTAAGCCGGATTAATCTTCACCATCAATAGATTGAATAAAGACTATACTCATTCGTTTCTTGAATCTAACTCTCCCGATATTAGATAAATAGATGAAGTTACGAGATCCTCTCCCAATTCACTCGCAAACAAGAATAAGAACCAAGAATGAGTAAACCTTGAATTGAAAGTGCAAACTCTTATTACCTAAACAAAATCCAATTATTTTTCACAACAACAAAACACAATAACCCCAATCAATCAAGTTAGTTCATGGTTGGGTTCAAAAGATATACAAATAATAATCCCCAAACCATGAATCTAATAAAAGTAAAGAAGAATAAGAAGAAATCGAACTCTCTCCCCCTTGCTCTCTTGTCGAAATCTCTCCCTTCTAGCCCTTTGGAGTTATCGAAATTTCTCTCCTCTATTCTTTCTCTTTTGGAGTTGACGGCTTGGTGATCTATTTATAGGGCTAGGTTAAAGTCCTTCTTTGAGGAGGAAGTTAAGTTGGAATTAAATTATCTTTAAAAAATATAATTCTTTATTATAATTATATTCCTTCTAGAACTTCTCCTATCTTCTTGGAATTTAATTCTTCTTTAACCTCTTCATGGAAATCAAACTTCTTTGGGATTTAGCTTTGATCCACGTCATCTTGGGCTTGTCAGTCATCAATTTCGACTACCATATCACCTTATTCTTTGTCGACAATTGCCCTGGCAACTAGCTCGGCATCTCCTTCAAGCATTGCCCTGGCAACTAGCTCGACATCTCATTCATGCATTGCCCTGGCAACTGGTTCCAGCCTTGCTTTGGCAAGTGATTCTGCATACACACAAAAAACACACCAAAACAACATATTTTTCCACAAAAATCACCAAGTTATGTAATCAAGCTCAACGGTGGAAAGAAACATGAATTAATGCATGAATGACTAATTATGCAACTAATATGAGCCTAAGTCTAGCAATAATATGAGTAAAAAAGGTAATAAAAATAGTACTTTTGAACACTTATCACACCCCCAAACTCGAACTATTGCTTGTCCTCAAGCAATGCAAACTAACAATTACCTGCCAAGACTTTAATCATCAAAGACATGCTTCAAACTTGAATTCAAACCTCGGAACCATGGCACAAAGTATGATCACCTTTTAATTTTTCGGATAGCACAAAAATTACTCAGAATCAAACTATAACGCTCGTGACAATGTGTGTGCGTAGTTGTGTACAAGTTGATTTTCAAGTTTCTATGTGAATAATAGGCTTTATCGATTTAATTACCGGGGCATTTATTTTTATTTTCACTAGAGCCAATTTCGGGCACCTCTAGCAACGTAAGCAATTTCTCATTTTATTTTAGTCGACTAGAGCCAATTTCGGGCACCTCTAGCGATTCTTTAATGTGCATTAACTACTAGAGCCAGTTTCGGGCACCTCTAGCAAGAATTTAAATTTAAATTTTAAATTTACCCAAATTCTAAGCAACCTAAGTTCACTAAGTTTCTTTCAATCAACCAGCCACAATCGTGTAAAAAAATCAGCGTCGTAGTAAAATTATAAGTTTTTTTCATGCAATCCTAAAATTAAAGGTTCTTTCAATTAAGTGCAGTGACAAAAATTCATCACTGGATATTCAACAAGTCTTAAGCAATTAAATCCAATTAAAGGTATGGCAAGTAACATATGCAACCTATATGTGATTGCTAAAGATGAATGCAACTAAACATGAAACTAACTAGAAACCAACACCCCCCAAACTCGAGAGAAGCATTGTCCTCAATGCATGTAAAAGTGAAACAAAATTTAAAAGAAACTAAATGAAATGAGTTAGTCGGAGAGGTCGTCACCTCGAGTGATAAGTTTCCTTCGTGTCGTTTGCTTGATTCATTTTTCGGTCGGTGGTTGAATGCTTGTGGCTGGTACTGCGTGAATAGCATTGCTTTGATTTGATCCATGTTTGAGCATCAGAAGTTGCCGACGCCATTGTTGTTGCCTGGGCAATCTCTGTTGTGGTTGTTGTGGCAAGTAGTCAACAGTGAATTTCCTTAGCACGGTGGTTGTGAGTCTTGTTGTGAAAAAGAAAAGAAAACAAATAAAACCTGGAAACTAAGATAATGAAGAAAAATAAAATATCTCCTAAAAATTCCAAAAATAAATAAAGAGAGAGAAAATAACCCGAAAATAATAGAAAAAATAGTTCAAAAAATTAAAAAGAAAAATAAAAATAAAAATAAAAAGAAAATATCGAAATAAGAGCATGCTTATGCATCTCCTAAGGTGTCAACTTCTTTGTTACGTTCTACATGGGTACCGTTGTAGTGCTTCAATATTTGTCTGTTAACTTTGAATTCATGTTCGTCGATAATGGACTTGATTATCACGACACCATGGGAGAATGGTTTGACAACTTCGAATGGTTCAAACCATCTTGATTTTAGTTTTCCCGGGAAAAGTTTTGGCCGAAAATTGAATAAGAGAACTAGTTGCCCTGACATGAATTGTCGCGGCAATAGTTTCTTGTCATGTCATTGTTTTGTTTTCTCCTTGTAGATTCGTGCATTATTATAGGCGAGTGCACGGAATTCTTCTATCTCGTCGAGGTCCAACAAATGCTTTTGTCCGGCACTTTCCCAATCCATATTCACAGTCTTGATTGCCCAATATGCCTTTTGTTCGATTTCCACCGGTAGATGGCATGTTTTGCCATAGACAAGTCGGAAGGGGGACATACCTAAGGGTGTTTTGAATGCAGTGCGATATGCCCAAAGTGCGTCATCTAGTCTTACTGACCAATCATTCCTAGAGGGATTTACAACTTTCTCGAGTATACCCTTCAATTCCCGATTGGAAATTTCTACTTGCCTATTGGTTTGTGGGTGATATGCCGTGGCAATCTTGTGCGATATACCGAAGCGTTGCAACATCTTGGCAATAAGTCTGTTGTCAAAATGCTTGCCTTCATCACTAATAATTGCTCTCGGCATCCCAAACCGTGTAAATATATTTTTCTGCAAGAATCGTTGCACGATCTTGGAATCGTTGTTGGGAACTACAACTGCCTCAACCCATTTAGACACGTAGTCAACGACAAGTAGAATGTAGAGGTTGCCGAATAAAGATGGGAAAGGTCCCATAAAATCGATCCCCCATACATCAAACAATTCCACCTCGATGATGTTTTGGAGCGGCATCTCATGTCGTCTAGAGATATTGCCCGTCCTCTGGCAACGGTCACACTGCTTGTAAAACTCTTGGACATCTTTGTACAGTGTTGGCCAATACAAACCGGATTGCAAAACTTTGTCCGCGGTACGAGTTCTTCCAAAATATCCTCCATAAGGTGAAGAATGGCATTGCCAGAGTACATTCTGTTGCTCTTCTTCAGGGACACATCGGCGTATAACCTGATCTACATATTGTTTAAACAGAAGAAGCTCGTCCCAAAAGTAATGCTTAACATCATGGCGGAACTGCTTCTTCCCTTGGTGAGTAAGGCCATAAGGTAAAATACCACAAACAAGAAAATTAACTAAATCCGCGTACCAGGGTATTGCCGAGGTATGTGCTGCTCTGGCGACTGCTCCCAAGGTTGCCGAGGCGTGTGCGTCTAGAGTTGTCGAGGCATACGCATCCATGATTGCCGAGGCGTGCGTATTAGTGATTGCCGCGACGTCGAGGGTTGCCGAGGCATGCGCATCTATGGTTGCCGAGGCGTCCATGGTTGCCGAGGCGTGCGTATCAGGAGCTGCTGCGGTGTCGAAGGTTGATGAGGCATGCACATCCATGGTTGCCGAGGCATGCGTATCAGGAGCTGTTACAGCTTCGAGGGTTACCGAGACATGCGCATCCATGGTTGCCGAAGCGTCAAGGGTTGTTGTGGCATCGAGGGTTGCCGAGGCGTGCACGTCAAGAGCCGCTGCGGCGTCGAGGGTTGCCGAGGTATGCGCATCCATGGTTGCCGAGGCGTCAAGGGTTGTTGCGGCATTGAGGGTTGCCGAGGCAACTAAAAGTTGCTTATCTGGGAATGCATTGTATATCTCTAAATCCGCGTCCTCCTACCTAGCGTTCTAAGCGTGATAAATGGTCGGCCACTTGATTTTCTATTCATTTCCTGTGCGTTGGCTTAGGACTGCTCATACCGCTAAATCACTTGATCACACATGAGCTCAAAAGGTAGCGCCTAATCTAGTGGAACGACAATGGGTGTCGAGACAAGCTTTTCCTTTAGGGTTTTGAATGCTTGGGCGCAAGAATCATCAAAATTGAAGACTTTATCTTGGTGGGGGTAGTCTCTCGATCACGCCCACCTTGGCTTTGTCTACTTCAATTCCATTGGATGAAATCTTGTGACCGAGCATTATTCCTTCATCTACCATAAGATGGCACTTCTCCCAATTAAGGACTAAATCAGTTTCTTCACATCTTGCCAACACCTTCTCTAAATTGTCGAGGCAACTGTCGAAGTCATTACCAAAAACGGAAAAATCATCCATGATGATCTCAAGGAAGTCTTCGACCATGTCTGAAAAGAGTGCCATCATGCATCTTCTAATGTTACTGCATATATGAGAAAATTTGAGGATGGTCATTTTTGATACTTCTTATAGTCCATCCGTACCCTCCATTGGATGACAATATTGCCCAAAAAGAGTTTGGCCAATGTGCTTGCCACTACTCCCTTTTGCGTTACCATGGTGGAGGTGTCTTTCTTTCGTGTTCCCTTGCAGTCCATGCATGCCTTCCACCTTGCTACTATTCCTGAAGGCACAAATATATTAATATGAACAATTATATCCATTCCCAACCATTCACTTACCTCATTCTTGTCGACTTCTATCATGGTTGGATGTATCCTTTGTTGTCGTGCAATTACTGCTCAAGCCAATTGTCGTGGCAATCAGTTGCCAAAATTTGCTGTAAGTCAAGGGAATAACCAATTTTTTGAAAAGTTTTACGAATCCAAACACCTTTTTCTTTTGGCCTCTCAAACATCTCCATCAGTAGAGATTTCGATGGCTTCAAATCTACCAACACCGGTTCCTTAAGACATACCTGCAATGGACGATGTGAGTTTTTAAAGAATTCAAAAGGTTCAATCATTACTTGCTCATATTCCATTGGCAAAGTATTATCATCTCGTTGATCTTGCAAGTGGTCGTGTAATTACCGTGGCAACTGTAGATGAGAGAAATCTACGAATTCCTGTTTCAACATCAATATTGTAACCTTTTGGGCATCAGGCTCATCAGAATTTGCTGTAGTATTGTTGTTCTCAGCTTCACTTAGTGTTGTCGCGGCATTGCTCTGTTCAGGCTCCTCAATCATTGCCGAGGCAATTTGTTGCTCAGGCTCATCATGTGTTGGGCAGTCTTCCTCATCAACATACTCTCGACTTTGAGGTTTTAGTTGTTCCTCACACATCGAAGAGCTTTCCTTGCATTGTTCCTTGTCCTCTTGCCTTGGGACTTCAGTATCCCTAGGAATGAATTGTTGGTGCATGTTATCCATGACATATGTGGATCTCCTCAATTGATCTTCTGAATCCCCCTTGGTTGCATCCCACTGAGCTATCCTCGTATCCATAGACTTTGGTAGCTCTCGAATCTCTTCAATTGATCCGTCAAGTCTAGCCAAGGAAGCTAGCAACGTTTCCTCCAAGAAATTGGAATGATCTTGAAAATGACTACATTGCCATGACATATCTGTTGCTGCGGCAAAATTATTATGGTAAAAAAAATTTGAGCTTTTTGACCATACCATGAAGAATTTTGTTGCTGGTTCCCTCTATGGTCCTTCATATAGTTATATGCACCGAAAATGTGAGGGCAATTTTCAAACACATGATGTTCTCCACACATAGCACAAGATTTTTCCACGGTATAGGCTCTTTGGGCTTTTCTCGGTTGGTATAGGTAATCATCAAAGGGTGCAAGAAACTCTTGATCGGATTGATTCCTATCTTCCAACATCATCTCCCGAATAGATTAGCTTTTATTTCCCGACATGTTGATGTCCCTTAACTTGTAGTGCACCTAATTTTTTTTTGATAAAACAAACAAAAAGAAAAGTTAGTAAAACTAAGAGAAAAAAATGCAATAACAAAAACAACTAACACCAATTGCCAATCTTCGGCAACGGCGCCAAAAACTTGTTGTGTGTAATAAGTGCTACGTAAATGTGCAAGTATACACGTCGCAAGTAATAAAATGATACGAGTATCGAGTATCGTCTCCACAGGGATTGGTTTGGGCCACTTTGCTTAAGTTACTGTACTGTGAAAATAAAAACACAATTGATAATAGGAGTTCTAATTAACGAGTAAACTAAGAGCAATAAACTAAAAGAATAGATGAAAGCAAAAGAGATAATAGGCCAGGTTATCATGAGTTGTGGAGTGATAGCCGATTGGATCATCTTGGCAAAAGAGTGCAAGGGCAACTTAGTTGTTGTGGCAACTTGCACAGCGGGGTTGCCTTGGCAACTAATCGATGGTTGCCTGGGCGACTAGCTGGGCAACTACTTGGGCGACTGGGCAACAACTTCAAGGTTCGGCGAAACGTTCTTCAATGGTTTCTTCTTATCCCTAAGTCGAAACTCTAGCTACTTGTGCATACCTTGATAATACATCCCTGCGTGAATCAATGGTGAACAACAACCAATCTTGCGCTCCTTTTATCCGTTGAAATCCTTAACTTATTCCTAAGCCGGATTAATCTTCACCATCAATAGATTGAATAAAGATCATACTCATTCGTTTCTTGAATCTAACTCTCCCGATATTAGATAAATAGATGAAGTTACGAGATCCTCTCCCAATTCACTCGCAAACAAGAATAAGAACCAAGAATGAGTAAACCTTGAATTAAAAGTGCAAACTCTTATTACCTAAACAAAATCCAATTGTTTTTCACAACAACAAAACACAATAACCCCAACCAATCAAGTTAGTTCATGGTTGGGTTCAAAAGATATACAAAGAATAATCCCCAAACCATGAATCTAATAGAAGCAAAAAAGAAGAAGAAGAAATCGAACTCTCTCCCCCTTGCTCTCTTGTCGAAATCTCTCCCTTCTTACCCTTTGGAGTTGTCGAAATTTCTCTCCTCCCTTCTTTCTCTTTTGGAGTTGACGGCTTGGTGATCTATTTATAGGGCTAGGTCAAAGTTCTTCTTTGAGGAGGAAGTTAAGTTGGAATTAAATTATCTTTAAAGAATATAATTCTTTATTATAATTATATTCCTTCTAGAACTTCTCATATCTTCTTGGAATTTAATTCTTCTTTAACCTCTTCATGGAAATCAAACTCCTTTGGGATTTAGCTTTGCTCCACGTCATCTTGGGCTTGTCTAGTCATCAATTTCGACTACCATATCACCTTATTCTTTGTCGACAATTGCCCTGGCAACTAGCTCAATATCTCCTTCAAGCATTGCCCTGGAAACTAGCTCGGTATCTCCTTCATGCATTGCCCTGGTTCCAGCCTTGCTTTGGCAAGCGATTCTGCACACACACAAAAAATACACCAAAGCAGCATATTTTTCCACAAAAATCACCAAGTTATGTAATCAAGCTCAACGGTGGAAAGAAACATGAATTAATGCATGAATGACTAATTATGCAACTAATATGAGCCTAAGTCTAACAATAATATGAGTAAAAAGGGTAATAAAAATAGTACTTTTGAACACTTATCAATAATCACCATTTCAGAAGAGTACAAGTTTATCTGCCTAAATAACTAAATGCCTGCCTTATTCAAAAGCCCACCACTTATCAAATTTCCACGCAAGGCAGGTACATACAGAACATTGGAAAGCACCAAAGTTTTACCGGAGCTTGAGTAGAACTTTGCCTTTTCCTAGTACTTCAGAGCTGCTAGAGTTCCCCATGTACACACGCTCACCGTTGTGCCCATCCTCGAACTCGGTGAAAAATTCCTTCATTGCGCAGAAGTGTCTGGAAGCGCCAGTGTCCACAACTCATTTAGTAATATTATCCACCAGGTTGACTTCGGAAACCACCGCGGCTATGACATCTCCAGCATTGTCCTCCGCCATGTTTAAATGTGGTTTGTTCTTGTTCTGGCAATCTGAACGATGTTGACATTGATACGCCTTGTGACTGGCTTGACCGCAGACATAACACTTCAGGGACCTTCTGTCAGGTTTGGTCTTTGCTGGCTTCTTGAAATTGGTGTTTTTTTGTGGTTTCATCTTTTTGTTCTGAAACCCTTTTTTTCTCGGTCCTTTTGAACTTAGACCCTGAAGCACCACTAGACTCGACCAAGTTAGAATTGAAAGATATTTAACCAAGGTTATTTGTCACCTTATTTTTCAGACGGTTGGCCTCCTCTATATTCATGTGGCCCACCAGCTCCTGAAGCGGAATATCCCTTTTTCTTGTGTTTAAGAGAGTTGCTGTAATCAGACCATGACTTGGGCAACTTCTCGATCAGGACGTTGGCTTGGAGTACCTCGCACATATGCATTCCTTCTGCCAGTATGTCAGAGACGAGGTTTTCATAATCATGGACTTGATCTATGATCGGCTTGGCGTCCATCATCTGGAATTTCAGCCACTCTCCAGTGACATATTTTTTATGCCCACATCATCCGTGCCATACTTCCTTTCGAGAGTGTCCCATATCATCTTTGCGCTACGCTCCTTAAGAAACATGTCGAAGAGCTTGTTAAACATGTGACTTAGGAGATGGCCTCGCACTGTCTTGTCGTCCTTCTCATATTTTCCGATGGCAATGGTGGTAGCATCAGAACCAGCATCCGGCAGTGCTCCATCAGCGATAGTAGCAGCATCGGCGGAAGTGGAGGTCGCCCGGTATGGAAGGTGGTGGCTTGAGCAACACGTAGTCAAAATCAAGCTGCTCGAAGAATATCAGAATTCCTTGGGACCACCTTCGGTAATTGTTTCTGTCAAGTGCATCAAGCTTTGACAAGTCAGGGATCAACTTGCTTATAGATGTCAACATTTTGCAGTATATCGAATTCGTTTATAAATTGTTGGATAAATGTTACTGCAAAACAACAACGTTAACAATGACTGGAAAAATAATAAAATAAGTAAACGACTGAAAACTCGTAACTGTGTCGTGGTGGAACCACTGCCTTAGAAACTAATTCGTCCCGATGTGTGTAATCACTGCAACAGGCGGATCTTCCCCCGAGGTTAACACGGTCGCTCCGAAAATTGTACACCCGAAACCGGAGTGAACTGCGATGGTATTGCTCCTCTGATCACCGGAGATAAAAGTAAGCTGTGAGAGCTTTTGAGAGAATATTTTCTGAGTGAATTGGATATATTGAGAAGCCTACTTGCTTCTCTATTTATAGCCTATGTTCAGGGGGCAGGAACGTCCAAATAAATCAGAATTAAAACCCCTTTGAAACTGACCCCAAAAGCATCTAGGTTCGTAGTTTAATTCTCAGCCCCAAAAAGAATACTTCGCGCGCGGACGTGTCTCCGACACGTATTACCACGTCCACGAGACGGACGGCGGCTGCAGCGGCGCGCGAGATTGCCCCTTGTTCTCTATCACTCAACAAGGGCAGGGAGAATGAATGACATAAATATCTTTCACACGATATTTACCTACTCAATGTGAAATAACCATCATTTGCATTACCAACAACCCTCAATTTCAACAATGGCTTCCACTTGGTCCTTCCCTTTTGTAAAAGTATGAAGTTCGAATTACTGTAAAACGGGTCATTTTCAGGATTCCAGTCTCGAGACCCCAGGTGAGGAAGATGGCTGCCTGCTATAATATTATTAACTTTGGTCAAAATATTGGAACTCAATTGCAGCACGACACTTTGAAACATACCCTAAGACACTTGCTGCCGTCCTCGGTTCTAACCTATTCCTGTTCCAACAGCCACATTTACTTTCGTCTTCGTGGATTATTGTTGGCCTTCAAACTTCTTCACGAGTACAAAGAAATATACATACACAACACATGACACGATATATACATAAATTTATATAATGAACACGAATTAAATGTATTATATACATAAGATCTTACACTTAATATAACAATTACAAATATATACGCACGATTGCCAAAAGCTTTACAAAATCAAAAAAAAAAATTATGTTCGTTTCTGCTAGTGAAGAAAATTCACCTTCGAGGAAACGTTACTAAGGCTATGTGCAAGTTTAAACTAAACCCCTGGTGCTGTTCCTCTCCCGCGGGAAGGAATATACTAAGCCAAACAATTATCCAGGCAGTTGTGAAACCCCTTAATTAATTATAAAATATTCACAATAATTTGCCCGTTTTTACAACATGGAATCTAGATAGTGGTTGCATCGTCTGCGGTTAAACTCTAACAAGCTGCCATAAGTGCGATCAGCGACCCCAACAAAGAGAGCTTCCGTATCTGGGCTAAAGGATATTCCAGCTATCTCACCAAAAATATCAATTTCTTGGCAATTAATGTACCCGGACTTCGTATCGAAAACATGAACGAAATCTGCAGGCTCAGCCATGGCCAGAAACTGACCATCCGATGTGAACTTCACACCTCTTATTGCTCCCATCCTTCCCTTCAATACAGCAAGGGACTTTGACAGGTTTCTTACGTCCCACAATCTGCAGGTAGTGTCCTGATTCCCAGTTGCCAGAATGTGCCCATCAGGGTGCCAAGCTGAAGCAAAAGAATAGTCCAAATGACCTTTAAGGCTACTGGTGACCTGCATTACATAGAATCAATTAAAATCCAGCTACCAGAATAATGTCAAGTCCGAGAAAGAGTGATTTACTTTGCCAGATTGAGCATCAACAATCAGGCACTCCACACTATCCCCGAGGACCGCAAGTAACTTTCCATCTGGACTTATAGAGGTATTCTAGAAAGAGCACACAACCATATAGGGAATAAGTACGCAACGAGGATAGCAAAAGGAAATCAAAATCAGGCTTCTAAAGGCTGGCACTTACATTTACAGACCAGTCGAATGGGTAGCGGTTAAGGCTTGCAAAAGTTTCAGCATCAAAAATTCTGATTTGGGCGTCGTTATTTGCAACCATAACTCTCAATGCACCACTGAGAATATAGAAGTTTTCAGCGCATTGCCTTTCTCAAAGTATCATCAAAACCGTCCAAGATACCTAAGATAATCAATAATTCTCACCTAGGGTTACGGTACACATCCACTGCATTGGTAATTGCATTATCATCGGTAGTTAAGTTTGTGCAAAATGCCACCCATGGTTGATTTAAGTACTGATCGAACAGAATAGTCAAATGAAAAAGATGAGTCACATTGTAAATAGAATGTCAAATCAGTAGACCCCTGTGCAAACAAACGCATACCTTGCAAATAAGTTCCCCCTGAAAACCACCAGCCACCATGAAACTCTCTTTAACTGCCATGGTGCTAATCTGCACTCTAGACAGTTGCTGAGATAGCAATCCAGGATGTTTCTACAAACATATCAACAGAAAGATTTTTAACTGACAGGCCCTTTGAACAAAGTTATCAGCCAACATCAAATTTAGTCATGGTTATCCTCACTAACCAGGCTAGGAACAATTGGCTTTGCCACATTCAGTACTTCTTCGCCTCTGCGAAGCAAGGATGACCAATGCATTACTGAGTAATTTTCCATGAGGTATACATTGTGCTTTGATGTAGCCCATAATAGATTTCTAAGCTGCAGAAAAGGGGAAAAGATTGAAAATAGTTAGGCATATGTTGGATCATAATTACAGTTTACTACCCCATAAATGCACTCTATCGATTTTTCTAGGAGAAAAACTTATTTGATTCCATCCAGGATGAAACACATGATCCATACACAATTCATGCCTTACTCCCCTCTCAAAACGCCCATTATGGAAATAAGATACGAAGATTGGAGAAAAGAAAATCACAGGTAGCGGCAATGCAAGAAAATATGCCACATAGATTATCAGACAGTTCACCCTGGTGACACAAAGAACCATGGCTATCCTACTCAAATCGAGAGACTAACACAGAAAGATTACCCTGCAGCTAAGAATGGTAAAATAGAGGAGGAGATTGTCAAGATTCGCACTATGTACCTAAAGATAACTCTCAAGGAAAAGGCACACAAATGTGAATATACCATGAGTGCACTTGGATAACGTGCGGATACAAACACAAATGCATATAAAAGGGAAAAACATTTGCATAAATTCACTAATGCACGAAAACGTTGCCACAGAAAAGACAAGAAATTGCAAAGATTTATAATCCTGACTATTTGCTATGCAGCATGATGCATAGATATTATATACAGTTATGAATGGACTACATAAGGCCCTTCCTTTTTAGCTCACAAACGAGGTCATGTAAATGCACCTATCACTCCAGACCTCTACTAGAAAGGAAATGCATAGATCTATATGGCTCCAATAAACACATCTTTCCCGATTGAGGTTCAGAAGGAAATGGGTGAAGATAAAATATACAACTCACTCACAACAAAAAATCTGAAATTCTGAATTTGACACAAGACTCCCCTAAACCTCGGTTACTGCATGAATATACAAAAATAAATCAGAGAAGAATCTACATGACATGAAGGTCATCCAAAAGAATAATATTGGACAACAAATCAATTAACATAACCGGTGAATACTCATGCAGATGATATCTCATAACACTGAATCAAGTTAATGAAATTGAATCACAAATTCAGATTGGTCCCTCAAAAGCAACAACAAAGTAACACAGTACTGTTCCTTCAGGTGTGGGACATAACGCTCTACTCAAATTACAGGAATCACTACAAAGGCCTCTTAAATGCTTCCTATCATACCATATAAACAAAGCGTCTTTATTGAGCCAGCTGCTTAGAAATTACTCCCAACCTGCTTTAAAGGCTGAAATAAGAGAGAAATGGAATTCCTAAATGCCACATGTTAAATCCATAATTCACATGCAACATAAAACGTACTCCCAATCCACAAATTACACTAACAATAAAAATAAACCATAACTAATGCATAATAGAGCATAATGCCAAGATATGCCAATGACAAGAAAAGTGACTGGCATCAAGACCTAGATGCTTAAAAAGTATGATGTATCTGACTTATCACCTTGTTCAAATAAGTGTAGCCAAATGTAACACCTATGGTAATTTCCATACCCATGTCTCATCTAGCGTCAAAAAAGACTACATATCAGAGTTAGTTTCATGTGCTTCACAGTTGGTGTATACTGAAGCATTCTAGATTCTTAAAAAGTATGATGTATTTGTCTTGTCACCTATGGTAATTTCTATACCCACGGCTCAGCTAGATTCAAAAAAGACTACATATGGAGGTAGTTCCATGAGCTTCACAGTTGGTGTATACTAAAGCAGTGGCATGCGCGAGCATTATGCAGGAGCAGACTGAGACAGCGTGGTTGAACCATTCATAGTGTATGAATCAGTGCATGTTTGCAAATAACTAGAAATGTAAAGTTCTATTTCAACAACAAAAAACAGTCATGCCACAGCCATGAAGAATCAATATCCGTGATCAGGATGGTACCTCTGCAAATATTTCTTTTAATTTTTTTACATTTTGTGCAACTGTTAACACGTGCAACTATAAAGTAAAGAATCCTTCAGAAATCTGCAAAAAAGGATTTCCGTGAATAACAACCACAATATTGATGGCTCGGGTGGGGTACATAAAAGTACTTGAAACTAATAAAAGAAAAAGAAAATGTCACAAAAATTTAAGTCAAATTGGAATTAAACAGGACCTGCAAAACTACGAGACTAGTGATATGCAGAAAATTGAAGTCCAAACCAGTTGCAAAGGATAAACTACATGAATCACCACAACCAAAGATGCAAGGAAGGAAAATGTATGGAACACAGATGACGGCAAACAGCTCTTAATCAACCAATTATTACAACTCAAATACTCTCAAGACATAACATAAACTGTAGATACCTTTAAATTACTATAAAAGGGAGGAAATAGTTATGCGTCCAGAATGAACTAAAACTGAAAATATGCATTAAAAACATTATGGACACTTGACATTTTAAAAGATCAAATTCTGCTCGAACAGACTTCCCGTAAAGATGGGGAATGGAAACAAAAAAACAAGGAAATGCAATGCATTAGCCTTGAAATGGGAACAAAACTGCAAACAAAAAGTTAATTAGTAGTAAAAACTGAAAATAGTGAGCAAATTCTCTACCTGAAAGTGAACAATTGTAGATTTGACGAGCCTTGTGTTAAACTGGAAGTCATAAAAGGTCTTTCCTTTCTCTACTTGCAAGCACTCCTATCATCAACAAAATATGTATATTTAATTATGTGGCCCCAATTTTTTTCGATCATATCTCATGTCTAACTTAGAAATGGTGTATAAATTATAAAAAAAAACTCTGTAGATTTAGAAGAAGAAAAAACACAGAAACGAACCTTTTCCATCTGTTCACGAGAACCAGAGAGGTTCTCATAGTTCTTGTACTGTCTTACTCTCGTCTCGCGGTATTTATCTCTAGTGAAATTAAGCCTCTCCCAAGGAATTCCTTGTATATCTTTTCCATTTCTAGCTTCCTCGGCTGATGTATCAGTTTTCGGCTTACTCTGTTTTCCGAATAACCACAAAATATATAGTTTTAAGGAAATTGAATTACAGATTCTAGAATGAAGAATCTAAATCGAAGGAATCGGGCATAACCGATAAAGGTTCTTAAAAAAGGAACAAAAAAAAGTCTTACTGATTCAAAATCGTCTTCAAAGTCGGAGTCAAAGGAATCAAATTCAGCGGTGTCTCTCCGCGGCTCTGGTTCGACGAAGGTACCGTCATTATCGAAATTATTGACGTCGTAGTAGTCATTGACAACGTATTGAAGATCGTCGTTTTGAAAGCGTTCCATTATGCTACAGTTAAGAAACAGGTTAAACAGGATTTTGATTCAAAAATACGTAGCCTTCAACCCCTGTATTACAAGTTATCATCAAAGCAGAAAAGGGTCTCAGATAACAGGATTTGAGAAGAGAATTTCACAAAACTTTGTTCTTTTGGAAAAGAAATAAATAATTAGGGTGAACACAAGAGACAGAAACAAGAAGATTCAACGCAAGTCTCCGATGGTTCATTGATACGCTGCAAATCGCTCAAAAATATAAGAAAATTTGAAATTCAAAATTGAAGTGAATAAAGAAAAATTATACCTTAAAATAACGATGTACAGGAGGTCAGGGAGAAGCAGAAAACTGTAACAAGCTTAACAGCAAAAGAACGAGAAGAACAAAGAAACTCAAAAATAAATGGAACATAAATGACGGGAATAAACACGGTTTCCCGGGAAACAAACAGTGAAACAGAAAAGAGAAACCCGAAAAATAAGGATAACGAATGAGGAAAAATGTAGAGTTTTTTTTTTTGGAGGTTATTGCAAAAAGAGCAACGCGGGCATTCCCGGTGGGGCTACTTATAGTCGCTGAAGGCGGGGCTACTTATAGTCGCTGAAGGCGGGGCGGAGGGGTAGGCAGCAGGGTAGGGGTGACCGTGGACTGTGGGACCCGAAACGGTAAAAAATAGAAAAAGAAACAAATAAATAATTGAATCCAAAGTACCATGTAGGGTCCCGTTTAAGCCGTCGGATAATTACCGGCGTTTTTTGCCGGCCTTGGTGATGGTTAGCATTTAGCAGCGGATTTTTTTTTTCTTCCCGCCTAGTGTTCATTTTTTGGGCCTTGACCAGCCGTGACGCACGCGCTCCGGCCAATTCAATGCTGAAAAGATTTTTCCCACTTTAATTTTCTTTATGGATTTTTATAGGTTATATATACTTTAGCACCTAAATTTATTTTTAATATATACTTTGGTATCTAAGGTTTTTCAATTAAGTACTTAGTCTAATGAATCTAAGATTAATTTATATTTAATATTTTTTTGGTCCAATTAAATACTTAAGTTTGACTATTTCTTCAAATTGATATTACATGAATTTTAATTTTTTTATTAAAATTGATACTTAAATAGATTATAAAATTAAATTTAAATATTAGACAAATAAAAAATTAAATATCAAACTAAACCTCGAGACTGATTTTAGATACTTCATTGGATTTAAAAAAAATAAATATCAAAATGTACATTAAAAACCAAGTTCAAGTACCCTATATATTTTCCTAACTTTATTAGTTTTTAGGAGCGAAACAAAATTTAAATAATTTTAGTAAAAATGGTTAGTTTTTCTTGAAAGCTTGAAAATAATTAAATTTAAAAATATAACCGTTTCATTTTGATAACCATTGTAATTGTTTTTATTGAGTTCATATTAATATTGATTTAATTAATTAATATAGGTTATTGTGAGTTTTTCCACAAACTTGTTTTTACATGTTTGCACCTAAACTCAACTGAAAAGGAGTTGTTCAATCATCCAAATAACGCTCAAGTCAAGTCAAGTCAAGTCAAACAGATCAGCCATTGATTTGAGACGGTTGAAATGTAAATAAACCAAGTCAATTCATCTCATTCACCGTCCCCATTTGTTCTTTTATCGTTTTGACACTTCCACTCTAAAGAAAATGAGAACTTCGTAAAATCGTTTCCTAAAGTTAATTTGTCATTTTTTTGTCCAAAATGCTAATTTCTTAATCTTTAAGATAATTTTTTGTTTGAATCGAGTCTTTCAATTTTATATAATATATTATTATACACTCTACCAGTGATGGAGGTACGTAGAGTGTATAAAAAATTGCATTGTTGGATAAATACGGTTAATGGGCTTTGATTGCGAAAAGTAAAGGGTGGGGTTCAGAACCAAACATAAAAAAAGGTGTGGGGTCATTTCTCCATTATCTGCAAAGAGATCCTCCTCGGATCATTGAAAGGCAAAGCTGTCAATGGCTGGTGAAGACGTACGTGCCTCTTGGCAATGGCACATAAATGGATGACGAAAGTGGGACGTTAGCGCTCCAGCACTAAATTCATGGGGCCTTGGAGTTGGGTCTTCCCCCATAAATTCAATCTCCAAATTTTAATATCTTATCTATCTATCTGTAACAGGCTAACAGCTTTGATAAAAAAAAAAAAAAGGCTAACAGCGATAAGGTAAAAATAAAAAAACGGTAAACATTATTCAATTAATTGAATACTTAAATGATTCGATAAAAATTAAAGTTCGAATCTCACTAATTATCTCATTTAACTTATAAAAAGAGTTATTTTGATCTAAGGAATTAAATAATTACATACACCAAAGGTTTCAGTTGTCCAATATTATAAAACTGGGTTCGGTAAAAATACATTATAAAGGTGAAAAAAACATGTTCATAGTCTCTTATTTGAATTTAGCTTATTTAGGGGAAATTCTAAAATAACGGTTATATACTGTTATATATCATTATTTTTTAATAATACATTTGATCTTTATTATTTACACATTTAACCAATTTAATTTTAGTTAAAATAATTTAATAATTATTATGTAAAAGAAGTATCAGCTTAATCATAATTATAAATTACTCAACAAAATTATCTTTTTTATATTTATAATTTTTTATCAATCTAACATCATTTAAAAAAAATCAATTTAATCCATACTTACAAACCATCTAATACATCGCCAATGCCATATCATACACGATCCGGGGCGGATGCACCCTTGTATACTTGACCTACCATTAAAAAATAGGGTAAATTATATTTCTAACCACTAAAATTTTAGGATACTTTCACTTTAGTCACAAAAATAAAAAACTTTCATTGTAATAACTACTTTTTTATTTACTTTCATTATGGTCACAGTGTTAACCACGCTAAAAAAATATTGACGTGACACTTTAAAGTCTTTTTTCCTAAAAAGAACCCTAATATTTCAAATTTACGACTATTGTCAAGACCAAAAGTCCTACTAACGGAACAATCGTCGATCAATCCCTATTATGGGAAAGATTCGTTTTCCAAAAGTTTAATATAATTTAGTTTCAGATTAATATAACGGTTAATATTGGTGAATCAAAACTAAAAATTAAAATTGTTTGATATGCTATTGTTAATCGTCATATTAACTTGAAACTAAATTGTATTAATCTTTTGGTCAAACGAATCATTCCCATCGTTGGGATTGATCTTCAACGTTTCCGTTCACCATAATTTTGGCTTTGGAGACAATTGTGGTCATTACTGTTAACCCCGCTAAAAAAATACTGATGTAGCACGTTAAAGTCTTTTTCTCTAAAAAGAACCCTAATTCTTTGTTACAGGACCTTTTGAAGATCCATTCATGGATTGCTTAAGCACGACTGATTCTTTTGAAGCAAAAGAAGAAATTTCCTACTTTTTTTCTTTCTTATGCTTGGCAGCTTCTAGACTGCATCATATCAGGTATATGCAAGTACTAGCTATGTTATGACAGTCCTGCTACTTTTGAGAGTTGGACTGAATTTCCAGTCATCTCTACCTTTGTTTGTTTTTATCTTTTCCTTCTGTTGAATTATTAAAATTTTATGGACTTCCAGCTCTTACAATTAATGTTATCACTTCCTGCATCAGAGGATACTGAGCTCCAGTGCTTTCCTCGGCGGTTTAAATCTGTGGAAGACTATGTTAGAGTATTTGAGCCTTTACTTTTTGAGGAATGCCGTGCACAACAGTACAGCACATGGGAAGAGTTAACTGAATCACCTTCAAGAGACACACATATAATGGTTCGCATAAAAAACATTGAAAGGCGAGAACGAGGTAAAAGTCCATAAACTTTAGGTTTTGAGTTTCAGTAATTTTAATGATTACCACTTTTGCTTCTGTATAACTCTTTTGGTTCCGGAGTAGAATTGATGTCAATTAGTTTTGCAATCATGAGTAAATGGGTATACCAGTTTTATTAATTCACAGAAACTTTGTTTTTGTTGGTTTAGGATGGTATGATGTGATAGTTCTTCCTGCTAATGAGTGCAAGTGGGTATTTAAGGAAGGTGATGTTGCTGTTTTATCAACTCCAAGGCCTGGATCAGGTGTGACATTGGAAAAACAGTTCTTTTCAGATTTTAGGAATAATTACAAAATTGTATGTAAATCTTAGGAACGTTTACTTCTTGTGTCAAGCAGTTAGAACTAAGCGGAACAATACCTCTTCAATTGAAGAAGATGAAGAGGCTGAGGTTACCGGACGTGTGGTTGGAACTGTTAGACGACACATACCCCTCGATACTCGTGATCCTCTCGGTGCAATCGTTCACTTCTACGTTGGTGATTCCTATGATTCAAACGGGTATTTAGAGAAATATCACTTCCTTATTGATATTGTGTAGTTTTGAATGCACTTGTAACCTTAGGGTTTTTGCTTTGGCCAAAATTTCCTAGGCATTACCCCCTGCCTCCTTTCTTTTTTGGCGTTTTAAAGTCAAAATAACTTATTAACTTTTACAGCAAGGTTGATGATGATCACATTCTCCGGAAACTTCAGACCAGGACTATTTGGTATCTAACTGTTCTCGGGTCACTTGCAACTACCCAGCGAGAGTATGTGGCATTGCATGCTTTCTGTCGTCTTAATTCTCAGGTATTTATTTTATTTTGATTATTATTATTGTAAAGATTTCTGTGGTTAGATGTAGTTAACGTTGCTTGATGTATAAACTAGGGTTAACAAAGTTTCTCTTGTGCACAGATGCAAAATGCAATCCTTAAACCTAGTCCAGATCACTTTCCAAGATATGAGCAGCAATCTCCTGCTATGCCTGAATGCTTCACACCAAATTTTGTTGATTATTTGTATAGGACCTTTAATGGGCCTCGGCTTGCAGTAATCCAGTGGGCAGCTACGCATACAGCTGCTGGAACAGGTAGTGGGCTGACAAAGAGGCAAGAGCCATTTGGTTCAATATCAACACCCTTCCAAAATCTTGAATCTCTTTAGAATAAATTGAAGAAGGCTCAATAAATTAGCACCTGAAAGCTATAAACAAGCTAATGAGAGCAATCCAGACAATGTTGCAATGGGTTCAATTGATGAAGTCCTCCAGAACATGGACCAGAATCTTTTTCGCACCCTTCCAAAACTCTGCCAAAAGCCTAGAATGTTAGTTTGTGCTCCTTCTAATGCTTCAACTGACGAGCTTCTGCCACGTGTTCTTGATCGTGGATTTATTGATGGTGAGATGAAAATCTACCGTCCTGATGTGGCCCGAGTTGGGGTAGACTCTCAGACACGGGCTGCCCAGGCAGTTTCCGTTGAGCGGAGAACTGAACAACTTCTACAGAAGAACCGTGATGAAATTTTTGGACATATTCAGACTTTAAAGGCTCGTGAAGCTATGTTATCCCAGCAGATAGCTACTCTTCAAAGGGAACTTACTGCTGCAGCCGTTACTGTTCGGTCCCAAGGTTCTGTTGGTGTTGACCCTGATATTCTTGTTGCTCGGGATCAGAGCCGAGATGTACTGTTGCAGAACCTTGCTGCAGTTGTTGAAAACAGAGATAAGGTTCTAGTCGAGATGTCTCGCCTTCTCATTTTAGAACCCAAGTTCCGTGTTGGCAGTAACTTCAACTTGGAAGAAGCCTGCTAATCTTGAGGCAAGTTTTGCCAATGAGGCTGAGATTGTTTTCACCACTGTCTCAAGTAGTGGGCGTAAGTTGTTCTCCTGCCTTACCCATGGTTTTCAAGCCAGTGAAGTTGCAGTACTTCCTCCCCTTTCTGTTGGTGCAGCAAGATGTGTACTTGTTGGGGATCCACAACAGCTTCCTGCAACAGTCATCAGCAAGGCTGCTGGGACCCTCTTATACAGTAGAAGCCTTTTTGAAAGGTTCCAGCAAGCAGGATGCCCGACTATGTTGTTATCTGTTCAATATAGGATGCATCCCCAAATTAGGGATTTCCCCTCTCGGTACTTCTATCATGGACGTCTCATTGATAGTGAAAGTGTTTGCAACTTACCTGACGAGGTTTACTACAAGGACCCTTTGCTTAAACCTTATTTATTTTATGATATTACCCATGGCCGGAAATCCCATAGAGGTGGGTCTGTTCATATCAGAATGTGCATGAAGCAGTGTTCTGTTTGCGCTTGTATGATTACCTACAGAAAACTTCAAAATCTTTGGGCGTGCCAAAAATCACAGTGGGTATAATAACACCTTACAAGCTGCAATTGAAATGCATACAACGTGAGTTTGATAGTGTTCTAAGAACAGAGGAAGGGAAAAGAGATTTATATATTAATACCGTAGATGCTTTCCAGGGCCAGGAACGTGATGTTATTATTATGTCTTGTGTCCGTGCCTCAAATCATGGGGTGGGTTTTGTTGCAGATATTCGTTGAATGAATGTTGCTCTTACTCGTGCCAGAAGGGCTTTGTGGGTATGGGATTCTTTTTTCTATCCTTTATATGCTAGTGTTACCTTTTAGCTCAGATCATTCTCCAATGTATCTTGTGTTTATTTTCTGGAATTGACATTAATGTTTGAACAGGTTATGGGTAATGCGAGTGCTCTGGTTCAATCCGATGACTGGGCAGCCTTAATTGCTGATGCCAAAGCTAGGAAATGTTATATGGACATGGATTCTCTCCCTAAGGACTTCACAAAGGACTTGCTCCCCAAAGACTTTTCAGGGCCAAGGGGACTTGGTTATTCCCCATCACAGGGTAAGGCTTCTAACATGAGGGGTTTAAGGTCTGCTGGACCAAGACATAGGTCACTCGACATGCACATGGACTCCAGGTCTGGAACACCATCAGAAGATGAAGAGAAGTCAGGCACAACAGACTTTCTAGGAATGTGAATTATTGGCCATTTAAGCCACCGCTGGGGACTTCATTGGATGATTTTCATCAGTCGGGGGACAAATCTGGAGATGCCTGGCAATTTGGCATACAGAAGAAGCAGAATTCTGCTGGTACAATGGGGAAAAGAGATTCCTAACGACTAATTGTTTTGTCTATGGACTGTTTCTCGTGCAGGAAGATCCTGGAGCGAAACTTTATTTATAATCCTTGCACTGAAATTTATGAAGAGCTCTTGGCTCCACAAGGATTGAAACAATTTGTGGGATGTTGGTGCCAGGCTTGTGTCTGTGAATTGCTCCAAGATGAACAAAGGTGAGAGGGATATGCATGGGTCACCAAAGAACCTAGCCAGTCCTCGGAATTGATTCCTTCTAGGAGGTGGATGATCTTGGGGTAGGACCTATGAAATCATACCCTAGATCCACCCACTAGCTTACAGGCTTCCTAGGTAAAGAAATATATCATGTCCATGGTATGGGGCAACTTTTTAATGTAAAATTTCATATGTGATCACCATGATTAATGCTGTCTATTCCAGGAATTGAATACTGGCATCAAGGATCGTGCTGCCCAACCAAGATCCCTTTGCTTGATAATTGAGAGCAAATCGTCCCAATCTGGTATTTACTTGAATGAAGCCTTTAATAGATAGATACAATTGGCCACTCATCTCAACCTTTTGGTGCCCTTTGACACTATCATTTTCCACATTAAATGGAACGCATGGCTGACACTTCAGTTCTGGAATGTGAATTCATTTAGATCAGTCACATTCGAAGAAAGCATTGTACATTCATCATATTTGTTTTACGATTGCTTACAAAATCTCCGAGGATGAGAGGCAATTTGTGAAGGGGCATGCATTTTCGGATTCTTATGTAGAATCAGCATCGTTGGAAGCAACCGTATGCTCCAAGGTGATAAATATTTTAGCTCTGCAGTGTACGGTTTGGTTAACTTCGGTATTCTTTGCTTTTGTTCTCTATGTAGTTTTAAAAAAGCTGGAGACTTGGGTAGATGTAGGACGTTTCGCAAAAATTCTGCATAGAGAAGTAAAGATGTTTGGGAAGGGTAGGGAGTTTAAGGAAATCTCGTGTAGTGTATACACAGCTTCAGGTTTGTTTATCAGCTGTCGAACCAGAGCAATTCTTCCTCACCTGCTCTGCTTTTCCATCTTGAAAACCATTAAGTAATGGCTCAGTTTTAAATGTTACTTATCACCTCCTGGGATGATGTGATTTGACTAATTTCTTCAGATTACCCTTGAACTTTAGTCTAAATTTGAATGTTTAGAGGTGTTGGAAAAAATGTTTTTAAATAGTTAAAATGTTTATTTTAATGCTTGTTTTGAAAATATAGAAAAATATGGTATAAATGAGGACATATAATTCGGTTTAAAAATACTTCAAAAAATAAAAAAAAAAATAGATTTTTATATTTTTTCAAATCTAGTCGAAAAAACGAAAATTTTATGTATTATGCATGCTTTTTTTTTTTAATTTTACAAATAACAGTACCTAAAACCACTTTAACAGTAGGAAAATCTTAAAACCTGCTCCTGTTTGGACACCATTTGACTTGTAACTGCTCACGGATAGGTTTGTAAAGTTGATGGGCTTTGCTGTCAAAACCAATAGATTAAAAAACTGTAATAAAATTGCCAAAGGAGAAGTAAAAAAAGAGAACAAACAGATCATGGGATATTACCTTAAAAGGCAGGCATTCTAGCCTGTCCTGGTGCTTCGTCTGGCTTTCCTACCATTTTTCATGCTTTAAAAGGTCTATTCCACCCTCCAATTTGCAAGACTTTTTCTACCTTGGGTGTCCCGTTAGTCCAAACCTTGGAAAAAAATAATTCAGAATTTTAGTAAATTGGGACAACCGTTCTAGAAAAAGTTAGAACACCAGCCTCTAGCCAAAAAAGTACAAAGGGGGTTAACAGTAACCCCAAATTTCCCGGTTTCTTGAATTGATTGAATGAGAAGACAACCTCACCACCTATTTTTAAAGGAATACCCTTTTCATGGTTGACCCCTTTTTTCTATGATTTTTACCATCCCAGTTTACACCCCTCGGAAGTTGAAGAATCTCATTCCTTGAATCAATCAGGTTCGTTTTTTTTTTACCATGGACACAAACTTACTTTTGGTCTTTAGATCTTCACATTTTGTTTACTTTGAACTGCTGGTATTCTCTGTTATCCCGCTTTCATTTATTTTTGAAAGCTGATTGGACCGCTTCATGTCTGAATACTTAAGCTAATGGATTAAACGTGTCATCAGGTGAAAGTAATGTGATTTATATCGCAGGTCTCTGTTTGGTCTGAAATGTTTCTGTTTCAATTTATCCATCACAGATTGCCAGATAAAGATTTTGTATGTTTCATTAATTATTTTCTTCTTTGATTCGTTGTATTGTCGGGCCGACAAAAGAAGAAAGGGGTTAGGGAGTCGGTAAACAAAGCTTGTTTTAACGTTGATCGGACACTACAGTAATATCTTGCTATAGAAGATGTTTAGCTTAGACATCAGCCGAACGATTTTGGGCTATCTGTTTCTCTTTAGTTGCAATCTGTTTGAAGTTATCTAGTTTTGTAGTTACTCGGTTGATCCAAAGGGGAACTCGCAGACTGATTCCTGGGTTCGGTTGAATGGGCAAGAAAGGAACATAATTACTATTATTGGTTTCGATTGTCTATCTCTGGCAACCGAACTGCAATCCGGTCTGCTATTTCAACATTGACACGTATGGTTTTCTTAAACAATGCTTAGGCAAAAAATGGAGAAAGAAACCAACAAAGAAAATCTGTATAAAGACCAGTCTGATGATAGCTATTCTTCTGAATAGTTAGTTAAGGCTGGATATCAAATATTGGAAGGGATGGACTTCCACTAGGGTAAAACTAAGTGAGCTTTACACTAGTGGATCCTTCTCCACAATATATATATTATATGAATTTGCGTTTCATTTACAGAGAAGGTGCAATGTGAGAAGTTTTATTCAGCTTTAGTGGATCTTCATCCCTCCTGATCCTATACAATTTTTCATTTCTATTGAACAAAGATAGTGGTTTTTCTTTCTATTACACAGGCTTACGCTTGAAACACATGATTGATGATTCTAATAGTAGACTTTTGAAGCATTTAACCATTAACGTGCAGGGAGACATCTATTAAAGTATGAGTGCTACATTAGAGAAGTCCACTTTAAATGGCTCTGAGAAGTCTGAAACAACTGAAGAGCAGCTGGCAAAGGTATCTTCTGCTTATATGGTCTCCTATCCCTATACTAGTACCTCAGATTATCATTTTGGTCCATCATAGATCTTGAAAGGTGAAGCGAGCAAATGCTACTTATATGTCGTAGAGAGTAAAGCTTTCTAACCTTTTGGTATTTGCAGATTGTTGAGATAAGAAAGTTGATGGGACCATTGCCTGAGAAGTTGGCCATTTATTGTTCTGATGCAGCCATCGCTAGATACTTAAGTGCACGAAACTGGAATGTCAAGAAGGCAACTAAAATGCTAAAAGAGACCTTAAAATGGAGAGCAGAATATAAACCAGAAGAGATCCGCTGGGTATCCTTCAACTTTTCTTCCTACAAGTAGTTTTGAATAGGGAATACCAAGTGCACGTGGAATTTGGCTCGTGTAGTCTGCTTGTAGTTGTAACTGGTTTTTCATTTTATCTTGAAATTGAGGGTGCTAGGCTATTGGTAATGAGTGGTCTGATGATTTTTCTTAGCAAATGTACTCTTTTGCATTTAGTTTCGAGCATTCAATACGTTTCATTGAATTAGGAACTTAAGTTTATGGATTTAACCTTGAAGTACTGCCCAAGTTCAAACTACTTATTACGGTTGAACTCGTCATTTGGCCGGTCAGGCTGTTCTTTTTTCTAGTTCAGGTCAAACCTTTTTCTTTTGAGAATTGAGATATGGTGTCTTACAACGTTGTTCTTTTTGTATGATATAGGAAGAGATTGCTCATGAAGCCGAGACAGGGAAGATCTACAGATCAAATTATGCAGACAAGCATGGAAGAACAGTTCTTGTCATGAGACCTAGTTGCCAGGTTCCATCCGACTTCCTTTGCCTCTTATTTGTGCAATATGTAGATCTGGTACTACACAAAAAATGAAAGAAACTTCGAGTGAAAGGTGTCAGAGCTCACTCTGATGACCTACGTCAGGGGTGGGTGAAGAAACAATAGATGAATACAAAAGCTAGACCCCAATCTATCAGTCTAAGATTTCTTGTCATGGTGATTCCAATATTTGTCCCAATAAATAGGATTTTCCACCACCTCTTAAGCATTTAGTAAGTCCAAACAGAAGGTCAATGCAACGGTGTTTTACAGATTAGTAAGCATATTACTTAGCTGCACATTGATTAGTCTTGTTAACTTAGTTAAGTTCGTTCTGACTGCAGAACACAAAATCAACTAAAGGGCAGATTAGGTATTTGGTTTATTGCATGGAAAATGCAATTTTAAATCTTCCACCAGACAAGGAACAGATGGTCTGGTTGATTGATTTCAATGGATACAACATGTCACATACATCAGTGAAGGTGACACGGGAAACGGCTCATGTTTTACAAGACCATTATCCAGAGCGCCTAGGCATGGCAATACTATATAACCCACCCAAGTTCTTTGAACCATTCTGGAAGGTAACCCATTTTGACATTTTTCTGCCGTTTCTTTTCTTCTTTCTTCCTAAAGAACATAAAACATACCGGTTTGAGGTGTCTCAAAAATATTCATACCTGATTATACACAGGGCACAGCGATTTTGCAGATGTGAAGAGATCCTGGTTAATATAGCTTTTCAACTTTTAAATTTATTTTTGTTTTCAGCCAATGCTAGTTTGGAACATTTCAGCACTCTTAGTTGTTTTTCTATATCAATTGTTTCCCATGTCAATATAAATACGAAATTATCCCTTCATTTAGAACCAGCTCCATTGAAGCCGTTTTTTGTGGCTCTTTGCAAGACCGAATCTTTTGCTTTACAGATTATGTGTTGCCTCCAGATAGCTAGATGGTGTTCAATGCCATTTTTGTTTTGTTATTCTAAGGAAATCTTATGCTGGGAATCTGTTTCTTGACAGGTGGTCAAACCATTTCTAGAACCCAAGACTCGGAACAAAGTCAAATTTGTTTACGCTGATGATCCCAGTAGCAAGAAAATAATGGATGACCTTTTTGATATGGAGAAGCTGGAATCCGCATTTGGTGGAAATGACGATTCAGATTTCAACATCAGTAAGTATGCTGAGAGGATGCGGGAAGATGACAAGAGGATGCCTGCATTTTGGACAAGGGGAAATCCTCAATCAGCAGCTCCACCGCAACCGATGGCAACCCTTTCTGTTGACTTGAATTCCATCAATTTGAACTCGGATTCTAATGCTTCCGATAATGGCAAGGTAGCCAGTTCCCCTAGTCATGTTTCTGACTCTGAAACCCTCTCTCCCAATGGAAGTCTATTGGTTAATGAGGGCAGTGATAATGGCTCCAGGGAAATTCACTAGAGATAGAAGAGATTCGAAGCCTGACCAATAAGGTATACTATGATCTGACCATATGCGGCTGTGCTGACTGTTGAGCTGTTTTAGTTAGAAATATTAAGTAAAGCAACTCTCAATTTGCATCATTGCCGTTCTAAACTTGTGTTGAATGAATTTGACAGTTAAATAAATGTAATGTACCCCTTGACAAGAGCTTGCCTTATTTCATCTTTGTCAAGTTCAGTCTTTGATCTTCACAAAAAAAAATTAACTGTTTCACAGTGAAAAGATCACTCTTCATCCAAAATCATTATCATGTGTTCCAAATGAAAGAAAAAGAAATCTAACTATTGCTACAATGGGTTTATAATAGGCACCCCGAAGAAATTATTCAAAAAAAGCACATTCTCACTCCATAAATTCTCAATACAAAGACAAAGGAAAGTTCTTATTTCTGTATATCAGTTACAGGGTTTGATTGTTCAATATCTTTGCCATAGATACACCTAACTAGAGTACTTATAAGGACGTAGGTGGGAACATACAACTAGAAGATTACTGTAACCATGCAGAAAATCAACTGCGACGGTGGCTAACCTTCTGAGCTATTGGTCTGACATTATACAACCAGCGGGATTGTAGTTGTGAATGGTAATGCAAATGCAAACAGGTTCTCCTGGAAAACAGAAACAGAAGTGTGAAATTATGAGTTGGCAAGGGTTTCTGATCTACAAAAATACAGAAGGCAGAATTTGATGTTGCCTACACTCAGAAAAAAGAAATGTCAATTGAGCGTCTCATCTAGTTTCTGTCTGTACTGAGCCAACCTCTGCAAAAATTGCAAATGGCAGGAAGAATTAGTCTTCTCAACTAATATTTAATAATTTCAGGTAAAGGAATCATAATTAAGTCCTCAAACAATGATGCTGCAACTTTCCTCATTTATTTTCTTTTGAGCTCAAGACCTACTGTATGAAAGGTAAGATGGACTATAAAAATATCATATGATGCAAGCATTTGCGACTTGTACATATCGATTCAGATAACATCTTTCCTACTGCATGGCAGTTCAAATACGCCGTGCTACGAAAGTTTAAAGCATGAACTATTGAGATATTCCAAAACCCCTAGCACTTTGTGATTTCCAAACTCCTTTTATCTGTCTTTAAATGTAGCCTAAAACAAGAGCACCTTGAAAATTGAAAACATCATGAATGGAACAAAGAAATAGACCCGTACCTCCTGTGAGGTTAATTTGTCAAGATACATAATAATAGACCTTAATGAGTTCCCATGCGCAGCAATCATGACATTCTTTCCGGATATAAGTTGGGGTTCAATCTGCAAAGCATGTATTGGTTGAGGGTCCAAATAAATCGTTTATCTAAGGCCTATCAGATTGACAAATTGACATATCAGATAAAGCCAAGTGTAGAAGTTACCTCATCTTTGAAATATGAAACAGCTCTTCGAGCACACATTTCCAAACTCTCACCATTCGGTGGAGGTATATCATAACTTCTACGCTACTGGTGAACTTTTTCCTTCCCAAATCTATCTGCAGTTTCCTGTTTATTTAGACCTTGTAGTTCCCCATACCTGCAAAGAGAAGATGGTGCATGAACCATTCGTAAAAGAGGATTGAGAAAAATTGTGAAAACCAGTAAGAAGACAATCAGAAAAGAGAAATAGCAAATGTCGCTTCATTCTTCTTGATACAAAGTAAAAGAAAAAATGTGCGACTACATTCTTTCGTTCAATTGCCAATCTGCTATAACTGGAATTGATTGTTTTATGTTGTCTTCGCTGTGTATTTGATTCCATAACCTTGCTTGCTCATTCTCAGTATGCATGATAATAGGCACCTGCAAAAAGGATAATATTAATAGGTTATCAATCTAATACACCAAAGAAATATTAAAAAGGGAAAAAAAACTCTTGGAACATTAGTAAGTAAATAAGTCATCTTTAACAGCTCAAATCGAAATAGCCATGTCAATAAGATGAATGCTAGGTTTCCTGTACCATGAAGCAGCCACTAGCATTTTAACTTTAGTGACCATAAAAGATTTTCCTCAAGTTACCTTCTTGCGACGGTGCTGTGTCATTGCTAGCATAGCAGTCATCTGTGCACGAATTAATGCTGATGTAAATATCATGTCGACAGGTATGTTGCTGATTCTCTTTCCGGATTCAATTGCCTCCTCCACTCCCTTCTTGGTTAATGTCAACACAACCCGTAAACAGGTTCTTCTCATTCCATAAAGACTCCCCATGGGGAATCAGTATTAAAGCTGCTTCATCTGCAATGAATACATGTTTTAAAAAAAATCAGATCATTTCACAAAATGTGAATCCAACTTTTTCCCTAGTTATCAGGAAACAACAAATCACTTTCATCAGTTGGAGCCAATGTTCTTTTGATATTCAGTCATTAAATACGAAACTATGCCAATGGTCTGCTTACTTGATTTCTTGAGAGATTCATGTGTGATTTTATTAGAGGGATATAAAACAGGATCACAAACAGAGGTTTGAGAAGCCGAGGCTTGAATAACATTGGAGTTCTTCTCTCCGAAACTGTTAGCCCCTCTTTTCGAGAGCCCGACATCCACCTTAAGATCTTTGGGGAGAAAACTGAATTGTTTCCCACTTGGCAATGAATTCCAGAACTGCTAAGAAGCTGGCGAGTTCCAACCGTTTGGTGCAACATAACAGTGGCCATTCTGAAAATTCAAGATAAGCAAGAACCAACTGAGAAATGAGAATACCTTCTATAACAAAATGAAAATATACTGGAGAAATCTTCATTATAGACATGCTAATGTTATCTTCCATTGCCATTGCAAATAACAAAACATGATTATGCCAATAAGTTTTTGTAACATTTGTTAGTTGGTAGGCAATTAAGAACCTAATCGTTTAACAAGCGCCAACAACATTGAAAGTTATTTCTTTGAGAGATTAAAAAAATAGATCAAGGACCAATATTTTTTTGGATGCCAGTAAGTCAGTCATAAGAAAATTAATTAAAAATGATCCGACAGAAACAAGAATCAAAAGATTGTTCCCCTAGTCGAAGACTCAAATTTAAGATTACCCACATGGGGTTTTAGTCCAAAAATCAAATAAACATAATAAATTTTAGGACAGAATAAATCCAGAAAATGAGACAAAATTGATGAACAAGATGAAATCAAACCTTTAAGACAACCCAGAAACCAAAAATCAAAATGCTGAAGAGAAAAAGAGGCTGTTTGCGTTGTTTGCACACGAAAGAACTGACCTTTGTGAATTATATAGGGCGGGGGCGAAGATACCGAGGCGAAGAAAAATGCGAATATGATGAGAGTTAATATTATTAATACAAGGAAAGAAGAGAGGAGAAAGGAAAATGTTAGTTCGATCAAAAAAAAAAGGAAAGGAAAATGTTAGACGGAGAAATTGTTAGAGAGTTGAGAAGCTTTACATGTAAATTCGAGGGACAAAACAAAAGCATAATTGAAAGAGACAAGCGTGAGTTGTTTTTAGTATAATGCGAAAAAATGCAGACACTCGTGTTATATAGAAACAATCGTTGATGTTGCTGTGGATTCTGTTTTGTTGTTTTTCTTCGGATGTGCTCACGCTTGGACCATCTTAAGAGGGTATGTACAACAGTGTCGTAGTGTGGTTATAGTCCGCCACTAATCGAAAATATTATAAAATATAAAGTTTAAAACTAAAAATATTATATTTTTTTAATAATATTTTAAGTTGTTGGTTAATTATCTAAATTTATAATTTTTGATAGTATTTTAAGTTTTTGTAATTATTAAAACTTGTTTATAAATATTCATATTTATCGTAAGATCACTAATTAAAAATATTATAAAAAATGTAATATTTTCGGTTTGTGTAATATTTTAATTTTTATATTTTATAATATTTTCGGTTGGTGCTGCACCGTAACCATATTATACCCTAGACTCACCCCATCTTAATACGACAATTACCCTTTCCCTTCAGGTGAATAGATATTTATATCGGAAATTTTAAGGTTTTAATTTGATTTTTTGGATGTCAATTTGATAGTGTTTTGTAATGATAAATCCCCATAGAAGTCATCGTATGTATGCACATATTGATATAAATGTATATTACTTTTTTTGACAACATATAAATGTATATTACTTTTATTTATAATTGTGATTATACATGTATTTTGATTAAAAAATTATTTTTACCAATATATAATTTTATTGATGAAATCTATATCAATTTTGACATTAAAGGAATATGCTTCTTTGGGGACAAAAAGAATATGATACCTAAATTAAAATAAAATCTAGATTTAGAACCATACGTATCAGGTACAAGAATATGTAAATTTAGTAAAATTATTTTGGTTTAAGTTTCATCATATTTAAATGTTGAAAAAAATTGATTCGCATGTGTGTAGACTTTAGTTTACACAAGTCATTTAGTTTTAAGGATTATGTGTTTAATTTATAGTTTAAAGTTTAGATGTTGGTGTTTTAGAGTTTAGAATCTAGGATATAGACTTTAGAGTTTAGGGATTAAAGTTAGGAATTTAAGATTTAAATTTTATAGTGTAAATATGTAGGCTTGAGTAAAATAAATTTTACACAGTCTGTGTATCAAAATTTTACCATTTAAATATTATTCATAGTTTTTTAGTCGAAGTTTTATTTTAGTTTAAATTTCATGATTTATCAATCTCTTTTTTTGGACAAATCCTATTTAATCTTAGTCCTACCTGAAGAGGAATGGAGACTCTAGAGGAAAGAAGAGTGTGTTCCTAGTGGGTTTAGAACCTATGACTTAAGGAAAATGAAAGAACAAAGATGAATAACTTAATCAACCGGCCAAATGTGCTTACTCATATATCAATCTTTTTAAATTAATTTTATTCCAAGTCTAAATATATTGCATCTATTAGTCAGATTACACTTTATAACTCATTAGTTTTGGTGAGAAGTATGAACTCATAAAATTGTTGGTTGACATTATTTGGCAACAAGGGCAGTTGCATAAGGAAATTGCATGTCCTCGTACATTTCTGAGGGGCCAAAGTCCTTGAAATCGATGGATTTTTCCTTTGGATTAAGGCCCATAAGCACACTATTCGGATTTTAAACCTCAACAAAACAAAAGATTGAATGAAATTGGGACTGTCCAAAAAAGCACTGCTCCTTCACGCACAGGGGACTAATTTGGATTGTTTTAGGATTTGAACCCAAATTTCAATCCCTCACACTATTATATTACACATAAGAAGGTTTTAGGGCCTCATCAAATGTTGTCTATGTAAACATTATGAGGGCTTTCCACTACACCAAATCCTTAAATCCAATCAACAGTAACTATAAGCTTAGGAAAGCATGGTTTTGTCTTGTGCAAAATAAAATGTTAACCGGTATAATCGATACATTTTATAGGTTAGTAATCTAACCGTTAAGATTAAATAATTTTGGTTAATCAGACCAGTAAAAATGATAGTTTTTTTTAAATATATTAGATTATATTCAAAGTGAAAGGATTACAAAGAAATCACACCACACACATAAAATATTCAACGCGTAAAAATAAATATAATAAAATTATAAGAATGTGAGACATTAAAATACAAAATCCATCACTTTCAGAATGACTTGAACAATCTTCTAAATGAAATCCAGCAAACAACTACTTTTGACTAGAGTGTTCTAAGAATAAAGCAAATTATTTCGCTATTTGTTCTTGACATATCAGCAAAATCACAAAAGGGAGTCAAAAGCATCACAGACCACTGATCTTCTTTGTAATAAACGCTCGATTGATATTCTTCATACGAACGCTAAACTACTAAAACGCAGGCAACACTGTCACAAAAACAGACTAAAATTGCCATAAAAGCAGACGAATAAACTGCCATAAAATCAAATGAAAAAATTGCAAAAAATAGATATGATATTAATCTGTCAAAGCAAATAAAAAAACAACAAAACAAGCTTAAAAATATAAAAGGAGTACTCATCAACAAAAATCAATTTTTATTTATTTACAAATAAAAATACAACAGACGATTAAAGCCGCCGACGACAATAAAAAAAATTCTTCAAAACAGCCAAAATCTGTTACAGACCAAATGATAATTAATAGTTAACCTATAAATTAACCAACCATTTAAGTTAAATGATAATTAATAGTTAACCAACCATAAACATATACTTTTGTCAACGACTTTCCTGTATCTTCATTATAATAGAAGTTTCATAACATTCTCTTTATTCAAACTTCTCAGTCAAGGAGAATGGTGGGCTGGCGAAAGAGCAATAATGATAGCCACTTATGTATGTCATGTCTGATGTATATATACATTATAATGCGAAATTCAATTAAAAACAATTCTTTTCTTAATCAACATCCACCATTTCCTGCGATGATTGAAAGATAATGCATTGAGCACCTATTTTTGACCATAATAATAATAATAATAATTCATTTCATGATTCTAGATGTGGCTGCCAAATCTTGCATATCAACCTCCAAATTGCTTTAATTTGGCCTATTCCCAAACACTGAATTTTAACATTGATAACTGTTCTTAGAATAACTTGTGTATTATACCTGTACATATGATATATCAGAAACACCAAATATTTATTTGATTCTTAAGAAGATATAATCTATGCTTGTTAGTTTAGATTTAGCTAGTTGTTTAGTTTCTATTTTTACAGGTTGTTTTTGAGATGTTTTAGGCTTGATTGTACCCTATAAAAGGCTGAGGATGATAAGATTAAGCAAGTCGGTTTTCCTTTTATCTTATGCATATAAAGTGTTTGTTGATTGTACTCTTTGACATTTTTTGTGCCTTTATTGGTTTTCAGATCCAAACTTAACAAAGTCAACATTCAGCTCTATTAACTCTCTGTTCCAACCACTGCCATTTAAATTATATGTACTCTATATAAGGAACTGAATTGTAGAGGGCGGCACATGAAAGTAAAGCCAAAAGAAACATCAAAATGGTTGTGTCATCAACAAGGCTTCTGTTAAGCATTTGTGTCCTGACTTTGGTTTTATCTTCCTGTCAGGGAAGGGGAGACCCCAGTTTCCAGATTCGAGCAGTTAATCTGGGAGGTTGGCTCGTGACGGAAGGTTGGATAAAACCATCTCTTTTTGATGGCATCGTCAACAAAGATTTCTTGGTCTGGATATGAAACCTTTTTTTTAGAATCACCACTATAGTACAGTATATAATTAAGTCAAATTACATTTCTCTGTTTCTTTTAAATGGTCATCAGGATGGGACTGCACTTCAGTTTAAGTCGGTGACAACGGGAAAATATCTTTGCGCCGAGCAAGGTGGAGGAAGCATCATAGTAGCCAACCGGGCAGCTGCTTCTGGCTGGGAAACCTTTAGGGTAATCGAAAGCTATATGCTTTGTCTGCTCAAGTTTTTCCTATGTTGTTTCATTATGTTCAGCGTTTATAACTTTTTCTTTCATTGGTACGAAACAGTTGTGGAGGATCAATGAGACAGCTTTTAATTTTAGGGTATTTGACAAGCAATTCATTGGATTGGACACCAGTGGGAATGGGATCGACATAGTAGCCATCTCGAAAGCCCCTGGATTTTCAGAGACCTTCGAGATTTTGCGGGATGCCGATGATGAGAACCGGGTTCGGATCAAAGCACCAAACGGGTACTACTTGCAGGTAACTGAAACATAATGGTGAGGATGCATGCAGCCCTCGTGGCAGCATCAACATCCCATTTTTTAAAAAATAAGTCTAATTTAGTGTTATTTAAAAAAATAATTTAGTTTAGCACGTAAAGGGAAAAAATTGCATACTCATTTGAGAAAAAAATATTTTAAACTTTTTTCTTGAATTATTGGATCCGCCACTACTATAGCCTATGCCCTTTCGATAAAAAGATGTAAATTGCAGGCGAAAACAGAAGAGCAGGTGACGGCGGATTCGCCAGGGAATAAAGGATGGGGAGATGATGATCCATCAGTGTTTGTGATGACGGTGGCCGGAAGGTTGCAGGGCGAGTTTCAAGTGACCAATGGCTATGGCCCTGAAAAAGCCCCACAAGTTATGAGGGTGCGTAAGTGCTGTCGTACAAAGATTAATTACTAACGTGTATTTAATTGCATATTAATAACGTTTAATGGAACAATGAGATATTAGCGTGTCCAGGTCAACTTCGAGATATCATCTTTTTTTAATCATTCAGTTGTCGTTACGAGCAAAACAAGAGGGTATTCTAAAGAGTATAAGAAATGTTCATCTAATTAAAAACCATTATAATTTTTTTTACAATTAATAATTAGGCAATTTTGTCTTTTAACTTTGAATTTGTTAACGTTGACTTGATGACGTGAAAAGTATGGGTGAAAAGTGTGGGATGGAGCTGTTTGGGCAGCTATGAAGTTGCCATACAACAAATATCAACCCGATTTTTATGTTAGAATACATTGCATTTAGCATATTTTATGTTTATATAATTATTGATATATTTATAGTTCATGTTATATAAAATTTAATATGTTTATGTTGATTAATTATTAGTTTAATTGAAACGGTTATTATTACAATATTCATGATGTCTTAAATTTTAATGCGTTTAAGTTCAATTATTGTAAATATAGAGGTTGGAAGGTTATGTGTAGTTTAAAGTTTATGATTTGTACTTTAACTCTCTCTCTTTTTTATATCTATATATACTTATATCTCATTCTCAGGAGCACTGGAACACATTCATTGTAGAAAAAGACTTCGAATTCATATCACAAAATAAACTTAATGCCGTGAGAATACCAGTTGGTTGGTGGATAGCCAGTGACCCGACTCCACCTTTGCCATTTGTTGGCGGGTCTTTAGATTCATTAGACAATGCTTTCTTATGGGCAGAGTACGCTCCTTATTTTTTCCTACAAACAACCAAAACTTATAATTAAGATATTCATAATTCATCTTTCTAATTTTTCAGGAAATATCAATTAAAAATTATAATTGATTTACATGCTGCACCTGGTTCACAAAACGGTTGGGAGCACAGCGGTTCCAGAGATTCTTCCCAAGAATGGGGCAAAACAGATGAAACCATAGATCAAACAGTAACCGTGATAGAATTCTTAACGGTCAGGTAAGAAAAACAAAGCAATCATTGTCTTTTATTCAAACTTGAACATAATAATGGGGTACATTATATAGCAGCTCACACTTTTTTTTGACATTATTAGTTATCGAATTATCAACTATAAGCCTCTAACTTCATATAATTCCTTCTTGTCCTTGAATAGATATGCAAAGAGCCCTAGCTTGTATGCGGTTGAACTTATTAATGAGCCCCTCTCACCGGGTGCAACATTATCAAGCGTGATCAAATACTATAGAGCCGGTTATGCAGCTGTACGTAGGCACACTTCGACGGCTTTCGTGGTGATGTCGAACAGGTTGGGACCGATGGAACCTAGGGAGTTGTTCCCCATGGCCAGCGATTTACAGAGATCTGTTATTGATGTACATTATTACAATCTTTTTGAAGAAAAGTTCAACAACTTAACTGTCCAACAGAACATCGATTTTGTATACAACAATCGATCCTCTCAGCTGAATAATGTTACAACATCTAATGGTCCTCTCACATTAGTCGGTAAGAATCGATGATTGATTCTCATGCATTCAATAATGGTGAGTTTTAAAATGCGAAGAGTGGTGACTTTTTCAGGTGAATGGGTGGCTGAGTGGCAAGTTAATGGAGCTACTAAAGAGGATTACCAACGGTTCGCAAAGGCTCAGTTGGAAGTGTACGGGAGGGCCAGCTTTGGTTGGGCATATTGGACTCTGAGGAACGTTAACAGACATTGGAGCTTGGACTGGATGATTAGAAATGGCTATATCAAGCTTTAGCCCTTTGGTTCTGGACTTGGAACATGAATATGATAACATCTAGCAACGCAATAAAAGTTGTTTTTTTAGATAAATTGTGAAGGCAATAAAATGTTGCACTATCAACATGTTCCTAATTCTCAACCCCACAACACCCATAAAACAATAAAAGGGATCTCTTTTGTGTTGTTGGTTTTCCTCAACAAAAAAAAAAGTGAAAAGGAAGGAAAATGTAAGAGTAATATCCGAATGGTTTAAATAAGTTAAAGTAATGTACTAAATTTAAAGCATTGAAATAATACAAAAACTATTAACATATTTAAACTTATACAATTCATAAAAATAAATTATTTTAAAATTATGGGAGAGTTAAGCTGCTTATTTTTGAAGCGAATAAAATTCTAAAAGATAATTAAATCATAAAAAATAGAAGATTAAAGCTTAATTTTACTAATTTTAAAATTGTCGTGTCCTAAAATTTAATTAAGGCAGAAAAATAAGAGGGTAAAATTTAATTCTATTAACTTCAAAATTTATAAGATCTAAAATATAATTAAACAGAATTTTTAAAAAAAATTCATAACTTAATTTTAATAGTTTCAAAACTTCTAAACTCTTAAAATATAATTAACTTAAAAGTTAATGAAAGCCTAGGGATGTAAAAAGCTGACCCGACCTGCAAAATTGACTGAAATCGACTTGAGTCAGAACTGTTTGTGACCCGATTTGATGGTGATCTGAAATTGATTCGAGTCTGAACTGGTGTTGACCTGAACCCGAGTTGAACCTGGAATTTTTGGATCTGAACCCGACCTGAGAACGACTTGAACCCGAATTTAACCTAATAATGTGATAACCGAAATGAACTTGAACCCAAGATTAACCTGGTAAATAAATCATATTATCGGACCTGTTATTAACATGATCTGTAATTGACTCAACCTGTAAATGACCTGACTTGTTATTGAACTGATATGATATTTATCTGACTTGGTATTTATCTGAATTGTAATACCACATAAGTTACAATTGATGAATTTGTGAGATTATGAATTTATTATATTATAGTGTGACAAAATACATCTTCACAATTTAAAGTACATGATTAACTATGATCATTAAATTAACATGTTTACTTTTTATATTTATAAATTATAGTATATAAAAATATTTAAAATTTTTATTAAATATTTAAATGTTGTCAACATAATTCCTTAAGCTTTATGATTTAATATTAACAGTTTATAGTTTAGTTTAGTGTTATTGGTTTATGAGATTAATTCTAATTCTTTAAGATTTATGGTTTAGTTTAGTGTTTAGTTTAGGGTTATTGGTTTATGTGATTAATTTGGATTTCTTAAAGTTTAGGGTTTAGTATTAATGGTTTATGATTTAGCTTATGGTTATTGGTTTATGAGATTAATTTCGATTCCTTAAGGTTTATGGTTTTGGGTTTAGTATTAATGGCTTACGGTTTAGCATAGGGTTATTGATTTACAAGATTATTCCGATTCAACTTGCTAATATATGCATTTGAATTTGATTAAATATTTAAATCAAAGCTTCATATGTACAATTGAACTAAATTAAAGTTTCAACTTTCATGTGTACAATTACATATTTACATCCAAATCAAAAATCTGTGTGTAATTATATTAAATCAAAATTTATATGGTATAATAATAATGTTCGAATTGAATTAACTTATTAAACTTAGGATCTAATTGAGCTAAATTAAAACTTAGAAACATAAATCACGGACATAATTAAAAGAATTCTAAAACTAAATATGGAATTTCAATTAAATTAATTTAAATTAGGACTCAATTGAATTAAATTAAAACTTAAAAGTCAAAATTTGGGACATAAATGAAAAACATCTAAAATTGGAAGGGCTAAAAAATAATTTATCCTAACTTAAAACCCACCAGGTGGGAAACTTTCCCTCCCATCGTGTCACTTTAATTAAAATCATGGAAAAAAATAATTGGAGGGAGACAAAATTTTGGAGGGAATTAAGCCCATAATTTTTAGGTTCTTTCCCTCCAAAATTTAAATGGAATCTTTCTAAATTTGATTCAATAATTAATTGTTCATTTAGCATTTGCCTCCTAATTTTTTGTTTAGTGATTAATTATTTTTTAGGTTCTCATTTGTTTAATTTTTTTTCATATTAGTCTTAACATTCACTTTTAAATTTTAGTTTAATTCAATTTAGTTATAATTTTATATATTTTTTAAATTGTAAAATATTTCGGTACCCTAAGGGATATTTTGGTTCATATTAGTCCCTAAAATTTTATTTTTATCTAAAATTTACCCACAATTACCATACCGAAGTCTATATGTACACGGTAAGACCCAACTTGAACTTTAACCGAAATCGATATTCTCCGACCTAAATTTTATCCGTCAACAACGTGACCCGACCTGAACGTGGCATGACCTGAAGTCCATCCGAACCTGAATTAACTCGTTAATTAACTAATTCGGGCCCGAACCGTTTTGGTTTGAACTGAAACTTACCCGACCTAAAATTAACCCGACTTGAACCGAACTTAATCTGATTTAAAATCAACCTGAATCTGAGTCAACTCGAACCCGACCTGATTCGAGTCGAATTATTGAATTAATTTGGCATAACCCGTATCTAATTTTATCTGACCTGACATGACTTGAAACCTGAACGATTACCTAATTTCACATCCCTACGAAAGCCCTATCCTTGGACCCCATGATATTTCGCCCTGAATGCACCGGCAGTCACCAGTGATCGAACCCAAAGCACATACTACATATCAGTAAGAACTATTTTTTTTTTGTCGGAACCGAACATTACTAATATGATTGCGATGTATGCCCCCCATAATTTATTAATTTGTACCTTAGGGGCAGCATAATTTAAAAAGAGGGGCCCTAAAAATAAATGATTACAATAAATTATAAATTTTATGTCCGATAATTAACAACTTACAAGCAATTAATACCACAATCCAAATTTATTTCAAAGTAATAGTAATTAACAACTAACAAACGATTAATGCCACAATTCAAATTTATTCCAAAGACTTTTGGACTTGAATCCTAAAGCGTTTTATACTCTATGTGGGTGTCATAGTCTTAACTTGGTTTTGTGTGGCACTGCAAACAATTCCATGAAAAGCGAGAGACTATTTTACAATAGTTCAACGTATTTACACTTTGTTTGCTAATTTTACAAAATGGATGAAATATATTAAGAGAAGATGTGAAGGATTTAACTTTTAAATTATTGTTGGTCACAGATGGGCAAGTTGTGTTGAAAGTATTAAATCAATAAGATGAGAAAATATGAGTTACCTGATGTTGATGGAAATAAGTTATTTATTGAGATGAAATTACTTAGAGAATTTTTACCTGAGGGGAAAAAATGGGAGCAATGGATTTATTAAGATTTTTAAATCATTTTAATTGCTTCCCAAATGACAATTGCTTATAGAATCTTATTAACTATTCCTATTATTGTTGTTTCAAAGGTGTAGTTTTTTAAAATTGAAATTTTTTTAAAAACTTGAAATTAAATGATTGAAGTCATGATTTATGAACAACTATGATTTTGTTTCAAAAAGATTAAAAAGAACAACACTGATGTTAGATTATTAGATGTTTATAAGCAATTTTTTGTTGTTCAAGAGTGATCTTTTTTTGAAGATAAAAATAAAAAGTTGATATTATAAATTAAGTTTTAATATGATTTTGTTTCAAAACATTGAAAAATGAACAATCACTTTTTTAAATTAAATGTTAAATGTTAGATTATTAGATGTTTATAAGTTAATTTTTGTTGTTCAAGAGAAGGTAATCTAACAATATTTTTTATTAAGATAAAAAATTTAAAAAAAATTGACTTATTTCTTAATATTATAAATTACACGAGCGGATCCTTTAAGAGAATAGGGGGGCCACGACCCATAAAATTTTGAGAAATTCGAATTTTGCTCCCTCGAGAATTTAAAAAAAAATCATATTAAGCTTCAAATTTGAAAAAATTTAATTAATTTCTCTCTCTAAATTTTTGAATTTTTTTTGTTAAATCTCTCAAAATTATTAAAAAATTTAATTAAACTCTCAAGTTTTTTTTTCTCCTTTAAAACCATCTTCACACGAGCCTCCTTTAAAGAATTTCTTAAAAAATTTTGAAAATGCCCTCCTCAAATTTTTAAAAAAATCATATTAAGTTTCAAATTTGAAAAATTTAATTAATTTCTTTAAATTTTTGAATTTTTTTGTTAAATCTCTCAAAATTAAAAAAATTTAATTAAACCTACATTTTTTGAAAAATTTGACCCAAAAAAAATTTAAGTTGCCCTCAAACTTTTACCGTTCCATATTGATCTTTATATATTGAAAAACTCAAAACCAATCCCTACATATTAACAAAAATGAATCTCCGATATTGACGCCCGAAACCGAACGAACCCGATAAACATGACTCGAACCAAATTAAACAAAAATAAAATAAACTTGATGTGACCCAAATCAAACATAAACTAAAAGTAACTTGAACCAAAACCAGCCTGACTCGAATGACCCAATTGCCACCAATATCAAGATGAACCTGCTCCTTTTGCTGACCCATTTTTTTAATAAACTTTGTAGGTATATTTTCAGCTTTGGATATTTTCCGTAAAATAGTTTTAGCTCCAAAAGAAAATTGTCCAAAAGAAAACGTTTAATCATTTTCACCAGTTAATTTAAGTTTTAGTTCTCTGTCATACCCAAAGAATCTTTAGCAGCTTTTTCTCAATTTAGTCGTTTTGTTTTTCTTTTTTCTTTAGTCGACAATCGGCGACATCAATTTTAATATTAGTCGTTAATCATCAATGTTTAATTTTTTAATATTTTTTATATTTTGTTTTAGTTTTTAGTTTTTTATTTTTAATAAATTTTGTGTTTTGATTATTTACTTTTCACAAATTTTGTTGTGTTTGTTTTTCTCTGCCTCTGTGACAAGTTTTTCTCAGTCTTTATAAAGCGTCTCTGTCTAATGACAGTTTTTTTTAATACCATTGCGGCTGCTTGATGCTCGTGTAGTGTTCCTCACGATGTTTATTTTTTGATTTGGATTTGTCGGCGGTTTTGGATAGCTTGATCCCTTTTGTGGTTGTTTGCCGATGTAATAGAACCTTGTAGTGGATCGGAGCCTATGGAACCGGCGCAAAAAGTATTTACAGTTTTCTATTAGAGATTTCATTTAGTTCATGTTTTGACAACTCTTCCTACAATAGACTACAGAAATTTGTTGTGGTACAAAAAAGAAGTGTCTATTTGACCGGAACAACTCTTTAATTTTTTTTGGTTTTGTCGTTCTTATTGTTTTTTTGAATGTTTAAAACTTTTAAAAGTTATATATTTTGTTTATTAATAAATTGTTTGATTTCAAAAAGAAAATCTAACCACAGAGGGTCAAAATAGCAAAATATGAGAAGACATAATTTAGATGCCTTTCCTCTTAGGAAAAAAAAGAAGAGTACTAATGATGCATAAGTCGAACATTACTTCATTAAAAAAACCAAGAAAAAATAGCTTTGAGTGGAATCCGTGAGAACCTAAAGTTTTTTTCCTTACATACATCAAATTTTCCCTTTCATTCTTTGTTTATTGTCCATGTCAGTGGGAGACAGGAATTATTACAACATAAATTTGATCTGTCACACCACACAAATCGATAATTTCTTTTTTTTTTCCCCTACAAGGAGAATGAGTTAAAACTTAAAAGGTGAAACTCTCAGCCAAATTATGTAAGAGGTTTTCATTAGCAATGAATTTTATTTTTAGAAAGAGATATGAGTGAAGAAGATGGAGCAGATTTGTTTGTATTCTTGTTAAGGTGGGTAACAAACAATAACTTATCATTGTTTTAGCAGCACGCCCACAACTGCCTCTAGGCATAGAAACACCAAACGTAGCTCACAAGCCAAAAAAAAAAAAATTAAAACTTTGACATCTCAACTTCTACTCTTTCCTGTTCACATGTGTTGTTTCTCAAGTCAAGCATATGGACCACGAAACTGACGAAAGTAAAATGGGTCCAACACCATGAGAGAAAGAAAAAATAATAACAATATTTGTTGAATCGAATGATAAAGAAATTGATGTATATTTTTTTAAACAAGATCTTATATATGAAATATGTATAGAATACAAGAAAACTCTTGTTCGACATAAAAGTTGAACTCGTGGGTTCATTTTAAAGAAAGAACACTGCCCAACAACATTACAAATGTTAGGGAGGTAAAAAGCTGACCCGACCTGTAAAATTGACTGAAATCGACTTGAGTCATAACTGCTTGTGACCCGAGGTGGTGGTGATCCGAAATCGATTCGAGTCTGAACTAGTGTTGACTTGAACCCGAGTTGGACCTGGAACATTTGGATCTGAACCTGACCTGCACCCGACCTGAAAACGACCCGAACCCGAATTCAACCTGATAATGTGATAACCGAACCCGACCTGCATCCGACCTGATATGAACCTGAGACTGAGATTAATCTGGTAAATAACTGATATTACCCGACCTGTTATCTATTTGACCTGTTATGAATTGTACTATCCCTAAACTAGGCCTAGAAAATGTTACCACTTTTGAATTCTAAGAAATTATCCTGCGATGCAATGGGGTATTTAATTTGAAAATGTAGGACTGAAATGAATAATATAAAAAGAATAAGTGCTCATATTGCAAGTAACCAATTTGAGTGATGCATAAAATGTTGTGATTGCATGTTGAATTGAGATTAATTAAGTGAGTTATGTGTAAAGGACTAGAATTAAATGGTGTCATAATTTAGAGATTGCATGCTTAAACTAAATTTTGCTTAAGGTTTAATACACTTGTCGATCACATGGGTGATCTAAGTGGAATGTGAACCTCAGTCAAAGGAATTGAAACAAGGAAGAGTTTCTTCCTCCTTGTATCATCCGATTCACCTAGTAAAGAAAGGGAGAGAGAGCATGGAAAATTTGTTCATGGAGAAGGAAGCTATTTTGGATTAATGCAAAATACAACTCTTATATGTGAAATCTAAAGATTTAGAGGGTGAGCTAGTTTCTCCCTCCCTTCAGTATATGAAACAATTTGTAGTTGTTTATAAATCCTTTATGAATTCTGTTTTGTTAGTTCGAATGGACTGTGTTAAACCTAGGAAATCACAAAGCTATTCGATTGATTCATGTATGAAGTTGAGTCTTAAATCGTGGGTGATAAGGTTATATGTATGTAATTCTCTTGAATTTCATTTAGATGTTGGCTATAAGCATTTTCAATAGTTGAATAGAATTCATGGTTGGGTTGTTAAATTAAGTGAATTCATGACATGATCAAGAGACTAAATTGGCTAATCTTGGTTTGGTTTATATATATATATATACAATTGTGTATATGCGTATCATGTGGACTGTTTTGGTCGAATAAAAATGTGTAGTGATTGATTCAAATCTTTATATATGTGGGCCAGACAGTAATGAAACTGTTTATAAACATAATTATAAAAAAATGACTGTTTTAGTGAAATAAATGGGCTGGTTCAAATGAATTAAAAATAGGAGGATTGATATATAGGTATATAAACATTTGGAGGCTGTTTTTGCAGAAAAACAGAGGGGCTGTTATGAGTATTTAATTAAGGGACTAACCTGTTTTTCTTAAAGGGACTGCCTATAGATTTAAAGGCTGCTTGAAATTGTTCATGCAAAATAATTTTGGGGAAGGGCTAACTTACATTAATAGGGTCTGAATTAAATGCTTAAAAGTGCAGTGGATTGTTTTGAATATAAAGATTATTTTAGAGAAAAACAGAGCAGATTCTATACATATAAGTTTGGGACTATTTTTGTAGTGTAAAAATATATGTACAAGTGATTTGGGATTATTTGCTACATACATATATAGGTTCGGGACTGCTTTGATGCATTATAAACATTGTGGACTGTTTAGTATGAATTTGTTTGTACACATGAGGTTTGAGTTGTTTTATGAGTAAAGATTGGTAGGAATGGTGCTAATACGTATGGTTACACTCATTGTCACATTAGATCAAGAAGAGGTTAAGGAAGGATGGATAAGTAGTATGAGATGATTGAGGATTCAGGTATCCCGTAACTTCGGGATAAGAGGTGAGTGTAGTTTAAAGATTCGGGAGGAATTAACAATCTTCCAGAGCATTGCCTTTTAATTGTGACTACTTTAAAATTATTTATGCATGATATGAAAGTGCAAGCTTGGAAGCAAGGTGAGTGCTTTGGTGAAAAAGGTACTTTTATAACAAAATGTAATTGAAAGCATGTTTAGAATATAAAATGCCAATCTGGTCATGGTTGCTTGTTTGAGCTCGAAAGATGATCATGTGAATAGATGTGGTTATTTGTATAACTATGAACAAATCTATTATGAATAGTTTATATGTTTTGATACGAGAAATTAGGCTCAAACCATTCGAACAAGAAAAGTTGTAAATGTAATTTACATGCGGTAAACACACCCTTATTCCATTGTGAAATTGGGGTGACGAAATAATGTTATAGAATTTATGAATTGGAGCTTAAAGTATGAATGCTTGTTGTTACTGATTTTTCATTTGTATTATATTGTTGTTGTAATTAGTATAATTGTTATACGTATTATAGTTATGGTAGCATTATCATAGTTATATACATTTGATGTTAGTGTCTATGTTAGTAGTTAATATGATAGTTAGTTATTAAAACCCAAAAAAATAAAAACATGCAGCCCCATATAAATATCCAATAAAAATAAATATAAGGTCCATTAGATTTAGTTAAAATAAAACCCATTACAAAAGAGTCCATAAAAATTTACATATCCATAGTTTTATATATAAACCCATACATAATAAGGCCCGATCGGCCCAACTAAACAAAACCCTAATTCCCTTTCTTATTACGCGCAGTTGAAGGACAGCCGTTGGATCAGCACGGATCACACCATCAAGGAGTTATAGCACCACATCCCCATCACCGTTGGATCCAGGAGCAATCGAACGGCACAGACCACTCCAAAGCAAGACACGCGAATCACTACTCGCGCGTGGTAGCCACGCGCGCGACATTTCAACACCAGCTGTTCGTTCCATCTTCTCCGGCGAGAACCCGAGCTGCTTCTGCACCATTTCTACCATGAACCGCTCCTCGCTGGTGCCAGTTGTAGTCACCAAAAACATGAAAAGGAGGAACAAGGGTTAAATCCCAAAAATATAGCACGGGATAATCCCTAAATTGAAGCTGAGGCAATAATCAAGCTAAATCAGATTCAAGACAAAGGCAAATCGTGAGTCATTAGCCAAATCGGCTTAAAATCAGAGCAGAAATAGAAGCATCATAAATAATTTTTAGGGATTTAAGCTTAAAATGCAAGCATCCTTGTACCTATATTAACCCCACTGTAATTCTTTGTAACACAAAGACAATTTGATGCGAATCAGATACACACTAGATACATACAAATCATACACAAAACACAAATAGCATTCGGATTTCCAGAAAGTGTAAACAAGCAAGCAATCAGTTGTAATCGAAAGCTCATCAGAGGAATAAAGCTCGTTTTTTTGCTGGTAATTTTTTCTTTATGCTTTTAGTTATAAAATAAAGGAAAGGAAATCTTTTTTACCTCTGTTTTTTTGAAACGCCGTCGTGATTTAATGTAGTTCTGGTAAAAATATAATTTGGGGTCGCCGAAATATGAAAAAATGGGCGGTTTCTGAGAAATTTCGCCGCTGGCGTCGGTGGATGGCGACCGGCACGACGAATGTTCATCGTGTTCTTTATTTTATGAAGAACACGAAGAATATATCAGAGAATTTTAAAGAACGAGGTTTTGATCCGTTTTGATAAATAAGGGGAAATGATTTATGTTTATGATAATTGCTATATATACTAACCCGTAACCCGATCCAAGCCTGGTTCGCGGCCTGCGACCTTCTTTTCTGGACCTTCGACTGTGACCCTTCAATTTTAAATCCTCCCAATTCGGTCTTTTTTCCTTTAAAATTAAGCATCATATTTTAATTGTTTTCGAATTGGCCATTCCGTTTTTATCAATTTTTCAATTTGGTCCTTTTTTAGAAAAATAAGCACTTAATTTTTAATTGTTTTGGATTTAACCTTCAAAGTTTTGTTGTTCTCAATTTGACCCCTAGCCGAAAGTTTGTTCTAAAAATCTTTTAAATGTCATCCCTTTCTTTATTTTAGATTTATTTCTTTGGTTAAACAATTTATTTATTTTCTTTTTGTAAATATGTTTGCATGTGCCTAAAACTTTAGGATTAGGGTCTTTGAACTTAGGATAAAGACTTGTTTGATGAAAAACTTTCTTCATATTTTAAAAATAAAATACACTTAAAATATTGTAACTTTGATAATTAAAATGAACTTAGACATTTCTTTAGGGTTTAATTACTAAATAGGTTAATTTAAAAAATGAAAACACATTTAATGTTTTTCTTCTGGTTTGTTTAAAAAGTGAAAACTTAATTAATGCGATGCTTATCAAGCATGAATGACGAGATAGCGCCGGAGTGTTGGTGGTGATTAAAGTTCATTTCTCGGGCAATAAAGTCGTTTAAATAGATTTACATTCACTTTGCGGACAAATAAAGCGAAATCATGTGAACTTGCAAATTCCAAATTTTAATAATGCTTTTTGAAATCAATTAGTTACCAATTTTTGGGCGTTGTGGGGTACTAACCCTTCCCCACACGTAACCGACCCCCGAACCTATTTTCTCTTGTTTTCGTGGACCAAAAATGTTATTTTGATAAATAAAACGTTTTATTAAAATAACCCTTATTTTAAAAGTGATCCAATCATATTTTTCAAAAAGATTGGTGGCAACTCCGTGATTTTATAAAGTTTTCCAAAACGTTAAGACTCCTAAAAAGGGTTGTGACAGCTTGGCGACTCCGTTGGGGACGATTTTTGTTTTTTGACCATCAGATCGTTTTAGATCTGACGGTGGATATCCCGCAGCGCCAAAGCAAGAGGATGGGTTAGGCAGATTAGGTTATTTAAGGTTTAGTGATTCATGGGCCCTAACGGGCCAAATGTAATAATATGCGATAATTTTTTGGGGGTTTTATATGTAAATGGAATGTCATTATGTAAACTTAGGCTGAGTTATTTTAATTGGGCTTTATTTATTTACTTAGTCTTTTTAAATTTTTAGTTTAGTAATAATAATAATAATAGGTAATGACAATAATAATATAATAGTAATGATAATATAACAATAATAATGCCGATAGTAGTACTGATAATTAATGATAATAATAATGGTAAATACTATTAATAATATTTAGGGGTTTTTCGAATAGATAATAGTAGAAGGTATTATATATCACTAATGCATACTTATTCATAAATAAACAAATAATGCTAGTAATGCCTTGTTTCTTTTAGCTTTGATGATAAGCAAACATGTAATATATAAAATAGCTAAAGTCCCTTATTACAAAAATAAAACGGGTTAACCCCGGATAAAATTAGTGATTACAACTAAATAAACAATCAATCATGAAGTGTTTGATCAAACATGCCATCCAAAAAGGATTAAAAGAAACAGAACAAGATCGAAGTTCTTCAATACATTTACAACTATCATGAAATTATTTCCATTACTTCTCTCGTTCGTATAAATCATAGAATGATCACAATATATTTAATCATGTATTCGAACCGAGAAAACTATCATGAAGCTAAACCATAATCAAGTCATTCAACTCCCACAAAATGACTTAGGTTTCAAATTCATATTCTATTATAATTGACTCTCTAGCCATCAATTAGACCGGTTATTGAATATAAATGATATATATACCAATTTATAATGTAAGAAAGACCACAGAGAATAACAACCTTCCGAAAGTTTACAACCCTTTTATTTCATCCATGTTAGATTGTCATTTTCACAAATAAACTATTCTATTATCTATGTATCAACTTCTCAATCAAATTAATGAATATCTCGAGCCTAGCATAACATATTTAGCAAGCAATCATATAACATACCGACTATAATCACTCAAATAGCAAGCAGATAAAGAAATTATATATAAAGGCCCATTACATCTTAAAACGCTCCTTAGAGCATCATAGAAATCTCCATATCGAGGCTCTCCAACTCCCATATGAGTTACACGCGCCATCTCAATATCTCCTCCAATCGCACACGTGAAGTCCACCGTCGGCCATTTGTCTTCCGGTGACATTTCCTTGCCTCCACGCCAGCATGCGAAACCAGTGACCGAATGCCACATCATGGTCACTCGTCCACATCGACCGCCACGATGGTAGATGGCCTCTTCTTTCCCCTTGTCCCCTCCAGCGCTCAATTCAACCACGTCACACAAGCAACAAATTCCAATAAATTTTTAATTAAGGTCAAATTTTTAATTAAGTACGCTGAGTTAAATTCAATTCAAATTCCAACAAATTCCATCAATTTGAAAGCAACAAATATTCAGGTACCGATTCCCGGGCGTAATGGGGGTGCTAATCCTTCTCCACGCATAACCAACTCTCAGACCCTTTCATAATGAATCTCTGGTTTTCTTATGGTGTCTGACCTACCTTACCCAAGTGGTCGGTGGAGACTGCAAGTTTTTTTATCATTTTCAGAAGAATGAAGATTTTCAAAAGTGATCCTTTAAAATCAATTTTCAAAGAATGATTTTGGGGACAACCCGTAGTACCGAACTTGTGAAACTCTTATAGTTTTAAAAGATATAATAGGCCGCTACATTAGTGATTGAAGATCGTTGTATATTGTTGTAAATTAGAATTTTTAGATGCATAAGCTATGTCAAGATTAAATGGAATCAATTTCTAGAAGAAAAAAAATTTAATTACTCGGTTTTCCGAAGGCATGATCAAACTTATTGCGCTAGGTTTTCCTTGAAAGTTGTTTGTTGTTTGTTGGTTAAACACTTCCTAGCTCGGTTTACTTCTAAGCCGGGTTGGGGGTGTTTCAATGAACCTGATCTGTAATTGACTCAACCTGTAAGTGACCTGACTTGTTATTGAATTGATCTGGTATTTACCTGACTTGTAATAACTAATAAGTTACAATTGATGAATTTGTGAGATTATGAATTTATTATATTATAGTGTGACAAAATACATCTTTACAATTTAAGGTACATGATAAACTATGATCATTAAATTAATATATTTACTTTTTATATTTATAAATTATAGTACATAAAAATATTTAAAAGTTTTATTAAATATCTAAATGTTGTCAACATAATTCCTTAAGCTTTATGATTTATGGTTTAATATTAACAGTTTATGGTTTAATTTAGTGTTATTGGTTTATGAGATTAATTCTGATTCTTTAAGATTTATGGTTTAGTTTAGTGTTTAGTTTAGGGTTATTGGTTTATGTGATTAATTTGGATTCCTTAAAGTTTAGGGTTTAGTATCAATGGTTTATGATTTAGCTTATGGTTATTGGTTTATGAGATTAATTTCGATTCCTTAAGGTTTATGGTTTTAGGTTTAGTATTAATGGCTTATGGTTTAGTATAGGGTTATTGATTTACGAGATTAATTCTGATTCAACTTGCTAATTTATGCATTTGAATTTGATTAAATATTTAAATCAAAGCTTCATGTGTACAATTGAACTAAATTAAAGTTTCAACTTTCATGTGTACAATTACATATTTACATCCAAATAAAAAATTTGTGTATAATTATATTAAATCAAAATTTATATGGTATAATGACAATGTTCGAATTGAATTAACTTATTAAACTTAGGATCTAATTGAGCTAAATTAAAACTTATAAGCATAAATCATGGACATAATTAAAAGAATTCTAAAACTAAATGTGAAATTTCAATTAAATTAATTTAAATTAGGACTCAATTCAATTAAATTAAAACTTAAAAGTAAAATTTTGGGACTTAAATGAAAAACATCTAAAGTTGGAAGGGATAAAAAATAATTTATCCTAACCTAAAAACTCACGCGGGTGGGAAGCTTTCCCTCTCACCGTTTCACTTTAATTAAAATCATGAAAAAAATAATTGGTGGGGGGAGGACAAAAATTTAGAGGGAATTAAGCCCCCTAATTTTTAGGTTTTTTCCCTCTAAAATTCAAATGGAATCTTTTTAAATTTGATTCAATAATTAATTGCCCATTTGGCATTTCCCTCCTAATTTTTTGTTTAGTGATTAATTACTTTTAGGTCCTCACTTGTTTAAATTTTTTCATTTTAGTCTTAACATTCACTTTTAAATTTCAGTTTAATTCAATCTAGTCATAATTATATATGTTTTTAAATTGTAAAATATTTCGGCATCCTAAGGGATATTTTGGTTCATATTAAGCCCTAAAATTTTATTTTTATCTAAAATTTACCTACAGTTACCATACCGAAGTCTATTTGTACACGGTAAAACCCAACTTGAACTTTAACCGAAATTGATATTCCTCGACCTAAATTTTATCCGTCAATGACGTGACCCGACTTGAATGTGGCCCGACCTGAAGTCCATCCGAACCTGAATTAACCCGTTAATTAACTGATTAGGACTCGAACCGTTTTAGCCTGAACTGAAACTCATCTGACATGAAATTAACCCGACATGAACCCGAACTCAATCTAATTTGAAATTAACCTGATAATGACCTGAATCTGAGTCGACCCGAACCTGATCTGATTTGAGTCGAACCATTAAATTAACCTGACATAACTTGTATCTGATTTGATCTGACCTGACCTGACTTGAAACCTTAACGATTACCTGATTTTACATCCTAACAAATGTCTCCAAATATAATAAATACACACATTTAAAGGAAGAGTGGGAAAGACTCCATATTATAATTATCATATCTTAAATCGAGAAGAATCCAAGGCTATCGTTAAAAGCATCATTCCGATTTGAATTTAAAATGTTTATATAATTAATTCCTAGCGTGAAACTACTGTTGAAGATTCCAACATATCCGGGGTAAATATTATTCACATGCTTTTTTCTCAAACTGATTAGCATATATCTTAAAAACTAGATGCTGCAAATCTCTGGTTTCAAGCTACAGTTCTCATTAGTTGTATCATAATATATGCTACGAGAATATGCACTTTTCTTTTCTTACTCATCTCTGCCATATTCTCCACATTAAAAGAACCAAATGCTTTTAAAACTTTAGATGTTTGTAGCTCATAATTGAACTTACGAACATAGAGGAACGTAAAATTTTATATTAAAAAACAAATTTATAAAGTTTTAAGAAACGAATTTACAAAATTTTAAAAATAAAAATATAAATTTTTAATAAAAAATATATAAAAATTAATATTCAAATTTTAAATTTTTAAAAAAAGCAATCGTTCCCTTAACTCCTCTCTGTCCATCTCTACTCGGGAAGATCCCCAACTTCCCACTTCATTCACGCATTTTTAGTCACTGTCGTGGGTGCTCTAAGATTAATATGTATAACAGTTTCTAAGTTTTATTCTAAAAATAAAAGATTTTAAAACTAAAAATATATACATATTATAAATAATGGTAAGATACAATATATTATGGTAGTTGTGATTGCTGAATTATGGGCACAAACAATAATGAGAAACAGGTTGTCCCATCCAGTGCTATTAAAGTTAAAATGATAAAAAGGAAAAAGACAACTCATATTAATTGTTCTTACCCTCGATAATTTCCATCTCATGTATTATCTGTGTGACTGACCATTTTTTCCTTCACCAAATGATAAAAAATCCAAAAGTCATTATGATTCCATATAACTGCTACAACTTTTTTCTTAATTTAGAAATTAATTTTCCATACTTAGAGTTAATAAGTGTTGGGTGAGTAAGACATCATATTTTTAAATAAAAATATAAATTTAAACTTTAAAGATAACATCATTAAAATGATTAACTATAAATTTTAGTTATAAATTGTTAAACGAGCATGAAACATGCCGATAAAAAAATATTTAGTCTTTAAAATTTTATAACACTAATAAAATCTCAAATTTCATAATTGGTCTTTGGGGTCACTAACCATATAAATAATGCAAGAAAAACATATTCCCAAAAGTGGGATTTCTTAACTCTGCAGCAAAACAATTAATTCTAGCTAAGGGACATAAATCATCCAAACACATAAGTATTTAAAGGGTTGATGGTAAGTAGCAACTGATAAACTGTAACCTTATATTTCAAAGGGACGTCAACATTTAAAAAATAAGCCCTTTTCAATTTTCATATGCATGAAATAAGAAATTATTATTATTATTTACCAGCTTGAGGAAGAAATCCTTTTATATGTAGAGATTTACAAATTGGTCGAATTGTTAGGGATTCCCTATTGTATCATCTTGTATGAGTTCGAATCTCGACATTTATCTTGAGAATGTAATACCTCTCTATTTAATTAAAAAAAGACCTTACTATATGCAAGTGAAGTGAGCATATATGCCATGGCTGAGCAAACCTAGAAAATAATAGATGCTCCATTAGCATTTAAAGAGCAAAGGTCTGGAGAATGACAAATCAGCTTTGGAGATCCACTAATCACTTGGGTGTGGCTGCATTTCTGGTTTTGCTTTAATATATAGAATCTGTAGCTTTTTTCCTTCATAATTTCTCCTATATGAATGAAAGAGTTAGAGCCTTAGAGGAGGCATATTTTTTGTATTCCTCTCTGATTTTGTTCCACACAAAATGCATACTTTGTTCCCACTGTATCGTGCCTCCATTTGCTACCACTTGTTTTCTTCTTTTTAGTATGATGGAGAATATTTTAAATGTAAGCGTGTGTGTATATATACATATTATATGTACGTATGTATACCAAATTCTTTATACTATTTTTATTATAAAAGAGTGTTTTTTATTAACCTTGGAAATAAAGATAAATTAAAATTGTAAATTTTATAATAAAATATAAATTGCAAATACACTTTGACGATGAAAATAATTTACTAAAAAAAATCTTCATATAGATAGATCAAATCCAACTTGAAATGTTCTTTTGGTTGTTGTGATACATATCCTAGTTACTTGCCCCATTTTTTGGTTAGTTATTACATATTCATAGTCGGACTATAACGTTGAATATTATTTACTGTGTGAACGTCTCTCCCTCGACAGCTTAATCTAACATTGAAAACTTAAAAAAAAAAAAAACAATGTCACCGAATTGTCATCCTCCACACTACAAGTAATCTATACTTTTTACGAATAAAATTTAGATATAGAATTAATCATGTAAGGGACAAGTCAACAGTGTTTTGCATTGCATTTTAAACCAACTTTTAGTGTCAAAAGTTAATTTGGAACCAAAAACAATGAAAAATATGTAAATTCAGGCTAAAACTGCAACTTAGTTTGAGAAGTGCTTTTTAAAAGCTAAAATTTTTAGCTTTTAATTTTTTTTAAAAACACTTTTAAATAAAATTACTTATATATTATTGTTTATATTATTAATCTTTTTATATTTTCAAAAAAAATGTCTAAAATAGACATTTTACCTACTTAAAAGCACTTTTGACTGTAATACTAGATACTCATATTTTAAACTAAACAATCCAAAAACACATTTCAAAATCACTTTTTAAAATTATTTTTTCGCTATATTTTTTAAAAGCAAAGCCAAACTGGAAGACAACCATAAAAATGACGAAACCTACCTGTTTAAAAACTGAATTGATCCAATGGTTAAAAAAGCTAGATCTAACTAATCGAAAGTTTTTGAAAAAATAAACTTAATGTTAATTTTTTTTATCATAACTTAATTTTAACTTTGTAAAGGAAGGAAAAAGGTTTTAAAAATCAAACCTTTTGAATTCGCTGAAATCTTGACGCAATGGAAAGTGAGGGTGCCGTCACCGGAGCTCCTACCTAATTTTTAAAAATAATTAGTCTATTTAAAGAGAAACGAAACCTTAAGAGTCGATTAGTTTGAAAATTGCCATTCTTTATACTATAAATGCTTAATCATTAAATAAGTACCCAAACTTGTCTTTTTTTTAATTAGGTGTTTAAACTATTTTTTTGAACTAAATATATATCTAACATTTCATTCCGTAAACTATTTAACGTTTTCTGTTAATTCCCACCGTTAAAAGACATGTATCATCTCTTGAAAATTCCAAAATTAGATTATAAATAAATAAAATTACTTATTTTTTAAAAAAATCTCTAAGTTTTCCAGATTTCACAAGACAACGCTAAAATTCCAAAATCTCTAACTACCCTAAACCTAAATCCCGATTTGGGCCGATTACGCCCCCGCCGCCCACCACATCATTGCCAGACTATCACGACCATTTCCCCCTTCACCTCGTCGCCGAAAATCGACCGACGTCGTGAAACGCCGAAATTGTTGAATGGTCCATTTGAACGATTCGCTACGAACGACGTCAGGACGGACGACGGACGACGAACGACATATAGGTTGTTTGGCGAGGGGATGGCGCTTCATTCTGTCGTTGGCAACGAGGTCAACGCCGACGAGAGTGGTTAGATTTGGAGACTTAGAGATTTGAGGACTATTTGGAAAATATTTGAAAATTTCAGGATATATATTTTTTGTTTTATTTTATTTTGTTAATTTTATTTATTTTTAATATAATTTTAGAATTTTTAGGAGACAACATGTGTCCTTTAACGGTGAGAATTAACAAAAAATCTTAAATGTTACGAATAAATGTTAGACACCAATTTAACCTAAAAAAATAATTTAAGCATCTAATTAGAAAAAAGATATAATTTGAAAACCTATTTAACTACTAAGCCTATACTAACCTATTTAACTACTAAGCCTATACTAAAATATGTACGATATGACTTTTGGTCTTGGTGGAAGCTCTCATTCTCATGCAATTGTGCTATTTTAAGTATTTTTATATGGAATTTCGACTTTAATTCAGTTGTATAAAACTTATCAATAAATAATTAATTAACGTTAAATTAGATACCGATATCTTATAATAAAATTTTAAAATTAAGTTGTTATAATCCGTAAATTAGATATTGACATATTATAATAAATTTAAAATTAAACACACCTAAATTATTTTTAATAATGTATAATTATCTAATTTACTTGTGATACATAGATTTGTACATCATTTATAAATTAAATATTTAATTTAATTATTTATTTATTTATTTTGAAGGAAGGAATAGGAATTGTGTTAGAACTTTTTCACAAAGGAATTGTGTAAGACTTGAACTAGATTATGTCAACTTTCAATTATATACGGGTAGTTCTGCGGCAGCAACAAAAAATATTATAAAATATGAAATATAAAATTTAACACTTTTTGATAATAAATTTCAATATTTATAAAAATTTAAAATATTATCAGAAGTGATAAATTTTAATACTGAACTATTAACCTAAAATGTTAGTAAGAAATGTAACATTTTTAATCTTAATTTTCATGTCTTATAACATTTATTGTTAGTACCGCTATCGCACCGTAGCCGCACGTTAGATTCGTTCATTATATACATATATATTGTACTTTTACCTGTAATTCAATAGTTAGTATAATAGTTAAATATACAGTATGACGTGGATTCGCAATGTTACAATGTAGAAACCAAAAAAGTCGGAAAGAGAGAAGTTAAAGAGAAAGAAATTAACGGCTCAGATTCACTCCTGGGTTTCTGGCTCTTCTTTTATCTGCCCCATCTGGTCTTCTCCACTTCTTCACTTCTCTGTCCTCTCTTCTTCTTCAAAGCTTTTTCTTCGAAGAGTAGTGTAAAGAAAACAACGAAATAAAGAATATGATGTTAGGGAAGAGACCGAGGCCGAGGCCGAGGCCACCAATGAAGAGAACAACAGGCTTGACTGAGATCGCTTTTGATCTAAACACGAGCTGCAACGTTGAAGCTCCACCGTCTGATCCTCATAACCTTTTTAAAAACCACCCAAAACAGGATGCCGGCCTCTCTGGTGGCGTTTGGGGTCCACAGATACAGGCTAATGGTTGTGGTGGTGACGGTGGACGGTTAGATCAGCGGTTGTTGGCGACGGTGTCACCTAGAGTTCATAGAAGACATTCGGCTGATTTCATGGAAACCCCTCATTTCTTAAGGTCTTGCGGCCTTTGCAGACGTCGCCTTGTTCCTGGACGTGATATATATATGTATAGGTTGTTTTTCTCCCCCTTCTTCTTCGCTCCTTTTCCTTTTGTTGTTATGGTATTTTAACTACAAAAGTAAGAACAAAGTTCTAGTCTTAAATCTCAACTTCTTATACGATTTTATTGGCCGAATCCAAGTTTAGATTATTGATGTCAGAAAGTTTCAATTGCCTGCTGGTTTTTGTGTAAGATATGGATATTAAATCATTATTTGGGGTAGTTTTTCTTTTTCCTTTTTCAAGGGGTAACTTTTTTGTTTTGTTTGCGGTTCAGATCTGATTTTTCATTTTGGTAATGAAGTTTTTTGTTTTGCCATAGGAAGGAATTCCAGGTTGCTTACTTACAATGACTCTTCTTCAGTTCTTGTCTTTCCTGTCAAAATTTTCTGATCTGATAATTCAATAATTGAACTGAATCCCATAATTCATTTTTTAATTACCTTACCAAAAAATTAGACATGTATTTGGTTGGAAAATCCAAGTTAAATCTTCTTTCTTAATCATCGTCATTATTGTTGCTGTTATTGTTATTACATGATTTGGTTGGTAATTAACTGATGATGTAATTTTGTTTAATTGCAGGCATTTTGTAGCCTAGAGTGCAGGCAACAGCAGATGAACCAAGACGAGAAGAAAGAGATATGTTCGGTGGCATCGAAAAAACAAGCCGCCGCTTTATCTGCTGCAAGATCTGGTGTCTACGCCAAAGGCGAGACGGTTAACTATACTAATTACTTTGTGCTTCACCAAGCCCAATTTCCATGCTACTCGAAGGAATATATGTATATAATATAGGCAGTACAAGTTTTATCTTTGTAATGCTAATGGGACAAGTTTTGGACATGTTATTTTATATGGCTCCAAAAAAGAAAATTATACAAAAAAAAAATTAAATCTCTACTTCAGTTTTTCCTATAACATCTTCTTATATTTTGCTAGTAAAGATTCGCAGATTCATTAGATTTTTAAAGGGTAGAAGAAGAATCCGATTAATTAAAAGAAATTTTGCAATAGAAAGAAATAAATAAAATTTTGATAAGTGATTTACTAAATATGTAATGTAGCAATTACAATGGTGAATAATACATTTATACGATTATAATAAAAATTAATCGGTACAACATCTAAGTAAAATCATAATCAATGTGTTTATATAAATCCAATACAAATCAATCATTATAACTCTATCAAAATTCATTGACAAAATCCAAATTTTACTTGCATAAGAAATTTATTTTCTACAAATAAAATTAAATCTTAAATAAAGAATTTGCTGCTAATGTGATATGAACCATTGGTTAGTCTTCATGAAAGCAAATTTTGGAGGAATCTGTTTCAGTGTGTTGTGGGCTTGTGGCTCAGCTTTGCATGAACTGGGTCCCAAATTGCACAAAGTTAAATATATAAAATAACAACAATGCTTAATACTTGGTTAATTTTTTTAAATAGTAAAAGTGATTAAGTGGTAGTATTTGTTCATAAATATTTTTAATTTTTTGAAAATGCACATACACCTTACAAATAAAGTAATTAAATATATTTCTTTTCGAACAAATATTATTCGTTTTTCTACTGAGTTCACTTGCAAGGTTCAATACTTAGCTAATTTAGCTCTGCTGTTTTAAAGGAATTCTTATTTTCAACTTCTTTTAATATTTTTTTTTTCAGTCATTTAGTTCTATTTTTATTCAGCACAGTTGGCTTTTGGCCGGTTTTTATTTTTAAAAATCACATTTTCAATCAGATATTCACGTGGCATTTTTTATGAAAACTAAAAAAACAGGCAAAATTTTAAATGAAATTACATAAAACTAAAAATCCAGAAAATTACCAAAAATCATAATATATGTTTTAAATTTATATATTTTTATAAAAAAATTGAAAACTTATAAAAACATTAAAATTATAAAGAAAAACATAAAAAGTTAAAAATATAAAAAATATAAAATTTTGACTTTTTTAACCAAAATCTTGATTTTTGAGTTTTTTTTGCCCATTTTGTGAGTTTTTTAGTTTCATATATTTTAAAGAACTTTTACCTTTTATTTTCTTAAAAATGTCACAGGACGAAAACTAATTGAACTACATCATCAACTTTTAATGAAAAATAGCGATGCTGATCAGAAGAAGAATAAAAGGATTAAAGTAAAAATACCCCTGAAATAAAGAGACTAATATAGAGATTAAATTTAAATAAAATTAAAAGAAAAAATATGAATGAATCAAACTTAAATAAACAAAATTTGTTATCAAGTAAGAGCATTTTGTGTTTTGATCCTAAATAAACAAGGAGAGGGTCCTCGAAGGCTAAAACACCATTGATTACACTTACATCTAATTATTAAATAATTATCACAAAGTGTAGGTTTACCGTCGATGACAACCCACCTATGGCATGTTGTTTTCGAGTTCAGTACCAAGTCTCCTCTAATGACCTTTCCCGTTTAAAAGAGTTGTACCAAAGTTTTCATCCAATCCCCGCTTCACAACCATGCCTCAATCAAGTTTGTACTCATTTCCTAATTTACTTTAATGAATGTGACGCTTAGCATTTAACTACTGTATTACATCAGAACTAACGAGTGATCCAATAAAAAAATGATATTTATTGTAAAAGACTCGAGTTTAAGAAATTTTATTTATAAGATGAGTGTGCATTATAAAAGGGTAGAAAATATAGCATATACTACCTTGTTTTTAACTATTAAAACACAACTATATTAAATTAAGCTATTTAATTAAATGCTCAGATTAAAAAAACTAATTAAACATTGTTTTACTTTAAATCCCCACGCAATAGTGTCACTAAAAACAAGTTATTTGTGTTGCATAATTTGTCATTTTATGTGTTATGTCATGTTTTATATAATTGGTCATAATAATTTAATTTAAAAAATAATTTATGTCTTAAACAAATTTGGCTGATTGGACAAGTTGCTAATATTTGTTTCATCATATTTTTTTAATTATGGGTTATAGACTATTAAGAATACTCTCTTCTAAGTAAGCGTTGATGGCTGGTTGGTCAGAACTGTTCACCTGCTCCATCCCCCTCCCTTTAGGTCCTGGGAACATTTTTTCCCCTAAAATTTCCTCCTTCCCTCTAGGTAGAATCTATTCAAAAAAAGAATATTTTTTTTTCTTCTAAAGTCATTCTTCTCCTCCTCTTTAAGTTGAATTATGATTAACATTATGAAGCCTCCCAAGCTAATACTAACTCAAACTATTACAATAATCATGTAAAAAATTTAAGATCTTATATGGTGGATTGCAAAATAACCGGCATTCCAAAACAAACGACCAATTCAGCTTCGACATACCATCTACAATCTTATTACCTACATGAATGTCCAAACATCGTTGGATTAAATCAAAGATATGTTGCAGCATCGAGGTTAGCCTCCCTCCTCTCATTGCCTTTTTAACAGTCACACCATCTCTCGATTGTCGACCTCAATATCAAGAGACGTAAGCCCATTTTCAAGCGCATTTCAACCCTTGATCACCTCGCAACGCGCCACCACCATGCAGTCAATCATCTCAGGACCTCCTTGCTCCATCCGAATTCAGTTTGCACCGACCTCTGCGAAGTCTCTGTCAGACCGTTTCCAATCGAGTTTGGGCCCCTTGATATAGGGGAATTACATTCATGGGGGATAGTGTGTGGCTGTGTGCAGTGCTTCCGATTGAAGTCGACAGCTTCTGTCCAATACCGTCTCACGATCTACTGTATTAGTATAAAAAGTTCGCTTATTCTGTTGTAACCATAGATTCCAAATTATAACATCAAACAGCAGATCCCATCCTTCTCCGTTTCGCGCTAAATAACTAGGATTAATCAGTTCTTGCTTCACCCATTCCTTAGTATCCCTTCTCTTTGTTCATAAATAAAATTCTTTAAAAATGTTAGAGGTTGAAAACATGGAAGGAAAGTGTGGGAGGGTATTATATTTATATAATCATAACTTTAGTATATAAAACTTTTAATTTAGCATATGTATCATCTATGTATATATAAGATGTGATATTTTTTTTTCTTTTCAATAATTGCAGGATGAGTCTATTATTAAGAATAGAATTCAAACCTTTATATCACATAACAAAATGATGTTGCCGTTAGGATAAAATATTATTAGCAAAATTTTGAAGGATGAATCTAGAACGAACGGCGCATATCGCTACACACTGTTAACACAATACACCGCAAAAACTGTTACGAGACACGTGTTGGTATTCTCTTCGTAAACTGAACGGGCAGCAAATGTTTAATTTCTATCACTTGAAAATGCAATTCCTAATTTCCAACCGACCCCAAAAATAATTAATCACATTACTTCCTGTTTTATTCTTCCTGCCTCCTCAACTACTTCATGTTTATTCTTTCATTTCATTTGAGAACAGCATAACAATAATTCTTGATTTAGGAAAGTTGAGGAGTTTACTGATAAAGAAGCAATCTCTATAGCTATTTTATTGTTTCTAAATAAAATTAGGACTAAAATGTGTAACAATGATGGTTAAATTTATAGATTTTTTGAATTAAGAATAAATTGATTGAATGTGTAAATATGTAGGACTAACTGTGATATTATACACATTTTCTTAACTGTTGATTATCTCTTAAACGACGGTTAACGACTCAGTGACCAATTTGTAACAAAAATCAAATTTCAATGATCATTTTGTAACTTTTGAAAGTTTGATGATAAAAATAATTATTTTACTTTAGTTTACTAACCATTTGTGAACTTTACCCATATTTATTTTATGATTGAAAAACTCTATTTATATTGAACTATATTTTTTTTAGTTAACTATATCATGCATAGGCGGTGTAAACATTTTGTTTCCACAAGTGCGCTAATTTTAAGGGTTAGAAATTTAGTTTAGGGTTTTATGTTTATGTGCTTAGAATTTAGGGATCATGGTTTGAATTTAGAGTTTATGGTTTGAATTTAGGAGTTATAGGTAAAAACTTAAATACCTAACATATTACCCTAAAACCTAAACTCTAAACCCTAACCATAAACCCTAAATTCTAACCCCATACCCTAAATTATAAACTCCTAAACTATGAATCCTATAGATCCCTAACCTTTGAAATTAGGGCGCTTATGGAAACAAAATATTTCCATCATCGCTAGTGCATCATATATTTTCCCTTTTCTTTTTCATTTTTTATTTTATAATTATATAATCATTGAATTAAGTTTTTCAACCTAATTTATATATTCATATTTTTTTGTAACTTTAAATGTTTATATGTGTCACCATTTTATTGATGAATTAAATTTATTAAATTATTTATAATTAAGATCAAATCAATATAACGTGTAAATAATGAAAAATTATTATACAAATTTGTTCATCTGTCACATCAACTATTGCTTTAACTGTTAACATTTGACGATTTTAATTGAAATTAGGTTAATGGTCATATTAAATCAAATAAATAATTTGGCCGGTTGGCTAAGATGTTTATTTTTTTCCCTCACATTTTTTTAGATCATGAGTTCTAAACCTAATAGGAGCACTTTTTTTTTATTCTTTTAGAGTTTCTTTCTCTTTTCCTTTAGATAGGATTAAGATTAAAATTTGTAAAAAAAAAATATGTTAAAGTTAGTAAAGAAGGTAGGGAAGATCTTGCTTATACACGTAGTGAAAGGATTCCAAGGCAAAATTAACTTTTACAAGATATATATAAAGTAGAGAAATAATCAGCAATAATGTATGAACCTGGATCTCTTACATGTCACATACATATATGACGGACACAACCTAGTGGTACCAAATTTTAATATTATAAAGCAATCAACACACACTATTGGTGTAAGCAAATGATCATCTCTCTTCCATGATTGTGTAAAATATGCTCTTTGGGAAGTAGATGTTCACTATAATATGCACAAGTGACAGAGACTTTAGCCACTTCTTTTCTGGGTCTTTTTTTGTATATATAATTTCTTTTATTTTATCACGAAATTTTTTGGCTTAAACGTATCATAAACTTTTAATTTTAAATTTTTTTTAACCAATTAATGCATCATGTCGTGTTATAGTGTTATCACTTGAGATTTTAAGATTTTTTTATTTAAAAAGTCTTTAAAAGCTCTAAAAATTCTAGAAAACATAAAAATTATAAAAAAAATAATTTTCTAAAAAATATACAAATGTCACTTGACAAAACTATAGTGTGTCACGTGATAATAGTATCTCAACAAAAAAATTTCAAAAATTGACTGTCAAATTAGGACAAAGGGATTAATTGGTTAAATTTTTTTGTTCGAGGACTTAATTAGATATAAAAAAATTAGGGGCTTAATTAATTTTTTTCTTAAAAGTTTAGGGGCTTAAAGCACCTTATGCCTAAAAAATTTGACACAAAAATAAGAGACAGAAGACTATAATATTAGTTAAATAAAAAAATTAAGAAAAATATTCCTTCAATTAAGTGGTGAAACGTATCACTATCTATTTGGAGGATAAAATTTATTAAATTCAATTTAATTTAATACCAAATTAATAGAATAGGTAAGTAATAAGGGACAGATGTATAATTATACAAATTTATATTAACTGTCATGTCACTATCCTCGTTAAATTGTAACAGTACGTGTGACTTGATTAATGTCATTTAAATAGTTAAATAATCATAATAATAAAATTAAAAATAAAATAGTCGTATCAAAATCACGCCATAATGAGGTGTCCTTTTATAAATAATGAACAAATAAACCCATTTCTGGGAGAAGAAAGATGATCACCTCGAAAGAACCGAAAGCTCATCCAGTCAGGTTCCGATGAATCAAACATTGCCAAACCATTTCCTATTCATTTTTTCATTTAATGGAAAAAATAAAGAAACAAAAACTCTACTGTTTTGTTCTAATATTTTTATGCTTTCAGCAGCTTTAACCTTTTCAGTTGCAGGCGATCAAACATACGAATATTAGTAACAACATTAATCCATTTTTTAAGGACAAGAACTTGGCTTTATGATCCAGTTAAGTAAGCGGAACTCTGTTAAGCATTATTAAAATGTGTAAAAATAAGGCTTAACTGTCAAATATGTGTTCAAACTATTTTTTTAGTTAGGTGCTCAAATTATTTTTGGGTCAAATAGCTGTCTAACGTTTCATTTCGAGACTCATTTAAGGTTTTCCATTAATTCTCACCGTTAAAAGACACATATCATCTCCTGAAAATTCTGAAATTATATTAAAAATAAATAAAAGAATACACACTTAAACCTTAACCGTCAAATAGGTGCTCAAACTATGCCATTTTTTCAGTTAGGTGTTCAAACTATTTTTTTGGCCAAATAGTTGTCTAACGTTTCATTTCGTGACTCACTTAAGGTTTTTCGTTGATTCCTACCGTTAAAGGATACATGTCATCTCCTGAAAATTCTAAAATCATATTTAAAAATTAAAATTATTTAATTTTCAGAAAATCTCTAAGTTTTCCAAATTTCACAAAATAACTTCCAAATTCCAAAATTCTTAACACCCCAAAACTTAAATCTTGATTTGGGTTGGTTCTGCCGTCGATTGCCATGCCGTTGCCCACCACATCAATCGCCGAACTATCACGACATTTCTCCTACCACCCCGTCGCCAGAAATCGACCGACGTTGTGTGAAACGTCGAAATTATCAAATGATTCCTTCGAACGATTCGCGACGAACGGCGTGTGGGTTGTTCGGCGAGGGGGGACGTTTTATTTCGTCGCTGACAACGCAACCAATGCCGGCAGGAGCGGTCGGATATGGGGGTTTAGGGATTTGGGTACTATTTTAGGAATATTTGAAAATCTCATGATATATTTTTATTTTGTTTTATTTATTTTTAATATAGTTTTAGAATTTTCAGGAGATAACACGTGTCCTTTAACGGTGAGAATTAATGGAGAACTTTAAATGAATCGCATAATGAAACATTAGACACCTATTTGATTCAAAAAATAATTTAAGCACCTAACTGAAAAAATACATAGTTTAAACACCTATTTACTTGTTAAGCCTAAAAATATCAATCGACCCATAAATATAAAACCAAACACCCCGAGCAAAGCACATAACAAGGAAACAAAACATATGCCATGCGAAATAAAAGACAAACAACAGTTAACGCTAACGAAACCAGTAAAAACCGCACACTAGCGAACCATATCAGCAAATCGAAACAACCCTTAGACACACTTAAAACCAACACCGCCTTTCACCAACACATCGACTAAACTATTCGCCTCTCAAAGTATATTGCGGAAGCACACAAACCGCAATTGGCAATGTTCACCGAAGATATCTCGACTACGGAATCAGATGCAATAATATCCAAATAGTTACACCAACTCGATTGATTAAAGAGCAACAAAGCATGCGGACTAGCCTGAAGCTCTGCTTCATTTAAGTCAAACCACAAACGTTTCATGATAACACCTCATAAGGCCCTAGTGTTCTTTTGACCGAGCTTCAATAAGTCGAACAATGTTCTGGACGTTTTTTTTTCTTCGTTTCCAATTCTATTTGCACCCACCAACCGCACAAGAGCAATTGTTTTGCTGGTTACCAATTTGAATTGTTGTTAATTGTTATATGGATTTTTGCTTATTAGTGATATATATTGTAGAGAACTTTAAATTATATATTTAGGTAATTAATTTTGTTTATCTCGTATTAATTTATTTGATAGGTTATACTAATATGTTGTTATTGTTATTTTATTATTATTATTATTATTATTATTATTTAATTTTGTGATATTTATTTTGATTTTGTCCTTGCCTCATATGCACATCAGTAATAATACACTTTGACAAAGTATTTAAGAAGATATAATTAATTATCAAATTTATGATTCAATTATTATATTTAATTTCAAAAACCAATGAAATCTTATCCATTTCTGTAGCTATATATTTGGATGTTGACTTCCAACTCCATAGATGAATTGGTCGGTTTCAAATAATGTACATCACAAATTGTGAATCACAATGCCTCCTCAGTGTATATATATATATATATAATTGTTTGGCCAAAAACCATCCCCAAGTATGTACCACGTATCTAACTTTATAATTTGTATCGTTTTCAAAAATGTTCATGCAAGAATTAATTTAAGGGGACCAAAATGTTAACCGCCATAAAAGGTTGATGTTTGAGTGACCATAATGCTACTCCTAAAAGTTGAGTAACTTAATTAAAAATATTTTTTAGGTGACCCAAATGTTAGCACCATAAAAATTGAGTGACCATTTAAGGTGTTTTATCCTTTTTATTTTATCATACATATATATATAATTTCTATATAGTTGGATGCCACATGACATGTTCTAATTGGTTGGTATCCAAGTGCTCTTATACCCCAAAAGAATATGACGTTAGGTTGTTGATTGTTGCTTTTTGGTTTTAATAATTTCAATAATCCAATTATGCGTGTAGAATGTTTGGAGCACCTTCATTTGAGTATACATCAATATGACGTAAGCTTGTTGATTGTTGGATTTTGGTTTTAATAATTTCAAGCATCCAACTATGTTCAATCAATTGAGAGAGTTTAGTGTTGAAAATTGCTTGATGGTGAAAAGAGCGGTGAAGTATACTTGCATTAAATAAAGTAGAAATACACACCGAACATTTTATTTCAATTTAGCAATGGAGGACTTAAACCATGGCCACTTAAATGACGGGAAAAATTCCAAAATTGTTATATAGATTTTTTTATTATTATTGAAAGTAATTTTTCATCGGATATATCACAATTAGGGACGTAATTAAAATTTTCTTTTTAGATAAGTTGTGATGTTATTTATCCTAGACAGCAGTAAAAAAGTGCAACAAAAGAACTTATACAAGACTTGGGTAATCATCCTTTTAGGGAATTCCCCAAGCTGCACAAACTGTACTACTTACATCATTCATTCGTATACTTTTACTCTGTACACGTATACACACAACGTCCTTTTAGGAATTTCCTTCTATTTCTTTCTTCTCATATGTGATAAACATATGAGCTCCAAGCAAGCTTGCAGATGAACACCATCAAGGACTTCCCCTTCAAATGAGTATAAAGCCAGTTCAATTCATTCTCTCAATCTAGCACAACTATGTTGAGTTCACAGAGATGAAGTACAGTCGTCCAAACCTGTTTCGAATAAGAACAACCAGTAAATAGGTGATTCCGAGTCTCCTAACCATTATCACAAAGCAAACATCAGTGTCCACATTAAGGCTCATGCGTTGCAGCCTGTCAAGAGTAGGCAGTCGGTCCAGGATAGCCATCCACAATATAATAGAATGTTTAGGCATATGCAGGCCATACCATATTAGCTTATGAAATGGCACCTTTGATTTGATACCTCTAACTCCATTCTAAATACTCACCATGCTCAATGCCCCAGCAGGAAGCAAAGCCTGTACAACATGCCTAAGTTTCAACAATTTTCAAAGACACCAGCTGAATCATGGTTTGCATTTTACAGTCCAATAATCTAACCTCTTAAAGACATAAACTCTGACCCAAACAACCTATAAGGATCCATCAGCAGACAACAAATTTCTAATTAACTAGATAAGACATGCTCTATTCCAGGTAAGAAGGTCCTTAACACCAAGTCCATTCTCACTCTTAGGGCTATAGATGAGGTTCCATGCCACACGAGCACCTTTCTCAGCCTCATTCTTACCCCTCCAGAAAATTTCACATAGAGTTGTTCAATTCTCTTAACTACACCCTTAGGCAAAATGGTCTGTCTACACCAAAAGTTTACTATGCTAAAAATCATTGATTAACTACAGCCTACCAGTATAGCTAAGAAGTTTGTTGGCCCACTGCCCCAACAAGACTTTACTTTTTCAAGAAGCACAGTGCAGTCTTTCTCAGATAGCTTTCAAGTAACTAGGGGAATGCCCAATTACCTTACAAGAAGTATTCCAATCTTGAAGCCAGTAATAGATCCCCGAGCAGTCTGTTGCTCAAGAGACACCACTCAATAAATAGTTCTGACTTTGCAACATTTAACTTCAACCCAGACATCTCATAGAACTTTTCTAGTACAAATTATACTCCTAATAAAGAATATAAATTTTCTTTGCAAAAGATGAACAAGTCATCCGCAAAGCTATATTTAGAAGATGAGACAATATACTCATAGCAATAACAAACAAGTATAGAAAGAAGGTCCCCTACCTAATCTTTTTCTTCCTTTTAAGGAAGCCAACTAAACTACCATTTAAAGAGATTAAAAACCTACCGCCAATAAATTAAACACCAATCCATTTTTTAAGTTGATCAGGCAAACCAATAGCTTCCAAAACACAAAGGAGAAAATTTTAATTGAGTGAATCGAATTTTTTTTGTAAATTAACCTTTAAAGCACACCTAGGGGATATGAATTTTCGACCATAGCCCTTAATAAGTTTTTGAGCAAGCAAAGTATTATCCATAATACTCCTGCCCTTAATAAAAGCAGATTGATTAGGAGCAATTAAACTAGACAAAAAACCAGTCAATCTATCTACCAAGATTTTTGTAATAATTTTATATACAACATAGCAATAAGAGAGGGTTTAAAATCCTTAGGTTACAAGCATTTGGAACCTTAGGAACTAGGGTAACAACAGTGGCATTGAAAGTAGGCAAAAGGTTAGAGGACATGAAAAAAAATACCTCACTGCATTAGTAAAATCCTCACCCACAGTGTCCTAAGCAATCTTAAAAAAACCATAAAGTAAAACAATAAGGTCCTAATGTCTTATCCTTTTGTAATAATTTGTAACCTCTTTTATCATTGCATCCTATGCAACAGTTGGGAGAGATACCTGGAGCAAATCTTTCAAATTTTCCACACTACAACACATCACACCCCCATCAACAGAACCTATTTGTGTGGTGAAGAAGTGAATAAGCTCTTCAGACATGCCATCAAAAGAATCAATTATGTTTGCCATCTCATCTTGCAAAAAATGAATAGTATTTCTCTTTTTCTTCACAGCTACTGCAGAATGAAAAATTTTGGTCCCCTAATCACGCTTCTGCAGCCAGTTAACCTTTGCTTTCTGCCAATATTATTGAGCTTCAGCCTTTTCCAATTTTAATAGGTTGAACTGCATTTGTTTCTCATTTATAACTGCCTCCCTATCTACATTCATTGCTAGGTTCAAAAGTTGCAAAGACTCGAGCTACTTTCTTTTCTCTTCCGCCATTTTTGAAATATTAGCATAGATTTCCACATTAAGGGTGTAACACCCCTTCCAGGCCTAGTAGAGAACTGGGTCAGAAACTTAATCGGAGTTAGTAACTTATTCAGAATGTCTTATAAATCTATTTTACGACTAATCGAACTAACTTATTAATAGCTTACTCAATTCGGAGTCAATTTTAATCTTTTTCGAACTTAGGGACTAAATTGTAAATTTTACAAGTTAAGGGTCTTTAATTGAAATTCATGTTATTAGTCTGAAATATAACCTTCCAATTATTAGCCGGTGAAATATCATTACAAACATAGGTCATTTACCTATCCAAATAGACCATACAATTTCTGGTGACCATTTTGTAATCAAGGCAAAGTTGTGTTTTATCTCTTTTTAACAGAATTATCTGCCACCGTATCGATACACTTAGGGCCGTATCGGTACGCTAAGACAAATTTTCAAATTCTAGATTCAAGGGTAACATGACCGTGTCGATACAGCCGAAACCGTATCTATATAGGTTGACTTCGTATCGAGACACCCTATAATCGTATCGATACCTTTAATATTTTCCAGATTCTAGTGACCAAAATCCATATCGATACACCCTATGCCATATCGATATACCCCTTTTGACTCGTGTTGACCATACCAAATATTTAAGGCCGTATCGATACACCATCACCTGTATCGATACGTCCTACCTGTAATGATAGATTTTAGCTAATTTTTACTCGAATTACCCTATCAAATGATGTCCAATCTTTACCAAATTTTACCAACAAACTATTAATCAACAATTCTAATAGCACCTAAATTTTGGAGCATTTCGAATCCGTTCACTAAGTTTTTACCTTTCGGTGCCTTTAAGCCCATTTAACTAGTTTTACTATTTTACAACCATACCAAAATGCACATCTAACCCCTAGACACTCTTAGGCCATTGCACACATATCAAAATAGGCAAACATAACATGTCTAGCCTTATGCCACCTTACTAGGAGTTCAAAATAAAAGCAAGCATACATATGGTTGATGGGAGTGACTTGCAACTTCAGCCACACGATCAAAGCTCGAATTCCTTCAAGGTCTTGAAATGCATGAGACACACGAATGTTAGGCTTACATAGCCTAGTGAGGTAGTTATAACAAATGTAAAACAAGTTCATTAATGGCATGAATGACATGTAAACATGCTCGAATGACATATATACACCATTAATCATATATAGGTCATACTCAAAGCCAAGTGTTATATTTCCATATATCAAATGTAAAGCACAATTACATATCATCTCATTGGACAAAGTAACAAATGGATCTCATATACACCATACAAATCAAAAGTAGGCCTTAGCCTTAGCCTTGAGCCGTAGCTTTGGAGTCCCTTACACAATCCAACCTTTTCTCCTCACACATAGGCCGTAGCCCCAGACCGTAGTCCAATCCCTTACATAGTGAACTCAAATAACCCTATGGCATGCCAATTATATCCAATACCCACAAGTGTCCAAGGTTACACATATAATCATAAAACTTACATTTGTGCCCTTAGGTCGTTTCAAATCACATAATAAGCTCTTGCTCCAATTACAAAACATAGCATGTTCATATCAAATTCCATACATAGCATATTTCAAATGTCATATATGAGCTTACAAACGTATTAAGGCAATATGGAGGTCTTACCATAATTAGCACTAGAATCCACACATGCTTGCTCTACTTGAGCCCTTAAACAAGATGGAATTCTAAGCACAAAATAAATGCAACTAGGATGACACATAGCCAATCTTATAACACAAGTACACTCACCTAGTACTCAAAGGCTTCAAGGTTCTCGAATAGCGATCCCCTTGCCGTTGGGAATACTTGGCAATGAAGATGGTGAAGATGGCTTGTTTTCCACCACTTAAGCTAGCTCAAAATTAAGGAATTATATTAGAATCGAAACTAATGATTCACAAACATTTTTCAAGCTTACCGAAGCTCGTAGACAACATTGAAACAAAGAAATTGACTTTCTAACACATGGGTTTAGCTTGAACATTCAAGACTTAAATCTCAAAATTAAACTATAAGGATTGATGAAATCATCAAATTGACATAGGGGTTCCACTTACCCAATTGCAAGCTTTCAATTGGTGTATTGAAATCACACAAAGGTTAAAGATCGGATTGAGGTGCTTGCTTGAGCTTAAGCTTAAAGATGACAATGGAAGTGTGTGTTTATTCTTTTCAAACAAGGGTAAGGTTGGTTTCAGGGGAAGCAAAGCAAAGATGAGAACTTTTCTTATTATTTTGAAAGAAACTATAGCCTTAATCATTTTCCACCTCACTCGTAAACAATAGGAGGGTTTCCATTAGCAAGAGGAAAGCTTAAACAATGAATTTCCATTTCCCCAAAATTGGATAGCAATTTAGGACTATCAAGGTGTCATCTTTTAAGTAAAAAATGACCAATATTACGTGAGGTGATAAGCAAGCAGGTGACTCATCCCCCAATTTCCAATCTTTGTAATTTGGTCACTAAAATAATTTTTGACAGGGACCTGTATCGATACATCTTATGGCCGTATCGATACGGCTAGGCTAAGTTGGGTAAATTAGTTAAAATAGTTAGGCCGTATTGATACAGGTCCTACTGTAATGATACGCCTAGCTCAACTTCAACATTCCAGCATTTCCAATAAAACCCCAACTTTAAATTTTCATAATTTAGTCACTAAATAACTTTCATTCCTTACAACAAGGTCCAACAACTCCAATTAAGCCCAAATAACTTTTATTACTTCAAAATTGGGTACCAAGATTAAGCAATTACATCATTCGGCATAATCGGTACAAAATCTCTTATCACTAGAACCTAATTTTGACTAGACCAATTTTTGTGATGTGACAACTCTCTCCCCTTCAAGAAAATTCGTCCTCAAATTTTCAGTCTAACCGAAAAAATGAGGATACTGCTTTTGCATCTTCTCCTTTGGCTCTCACGTTTCTTCCTCTATTGCATGACTTCTCCAAAGAACTTTCACTAAGGGCAAGGACTTGTTTCGAAGTCTTTTGACTTCTCGTGCGTGGATCTGCACAGGTTCCTCCTCGTACGTCAAATTGGACTAGATCTCCACAGATTCTGGCTTGATCACATGGGAAGGATCAGATCGATACTTCTATAGCATAGACACATGGAAGACATTATGCATACGACTTAACTCTTCAAGAAGAGCCAATCAGTAGGCAACATGTCCAACTCTCCCAATCACCTCGAATATGTCGATAAAACGAGGACTTAGCTTCCCCTTTTTGCCAAAACAGAAGATCTTCTTCTACGGAGATGCCTTAAGGAAGGCTTTCTCACTGACGTCATACTAAATGTCTCTCCTTCTCAAATCAACGTAAGCTTTCTATCGGTCAAAAACAGCCTTGAGCTAGTCTCGAATGATGGTTACCCTTTCTTCACTTTCCAGAAGTAAGTCAGGGCCTAACACCTTGCCTTCATCAAGCTCGGTCCAACAAATAGGGGTTTTACATCTTTTTCCATAAAGAGCTTCATAAGGAGCCATTTTAATCGAAGCTTGGTAACTATTATTGTATGCAAATTCCAACAATGACAGAGACTTCTCCCACGTGTTTCCAAAATTGATAACATAGGCTCGTAGCATATCTTCCATAATCTACAAGGAAGAATCAAAATTGATACGAAATACTTATACACATAGATAGAAGGAATATAAGGTTACTTGAATAACCCTTTTAGATTGGCCATAAGTTTGAGAGTGGAAAGCAGTGCTTAGGTGCACTAGGGTTCCTAAAGCCTCGTGAAAGGTTCTCTAAAATTGGGATGCAAAGCGTGGGTCACGGTCAAAAATAATGGATGCAGGAACTCTGGTGAGTGTTCAAAAGTACTATTTTTATAACCCTTTTTACTCATATTATTGTTAGACTTAGGCTCATTTTAGTTGCATTATTAGACATTCGTGCATGTTTTAATGATTTCCTTCACTATCATGCTTAATTTCATAATTTGGTTGATTTTTGTGGAAAAGGTATTGCTAGTATGTGTTTTTGTGTGTGCAGGATCTAATTGCCCAAGAAAGTAGGAAATTGCCGAGGCAATTGACGACAAGAAGAAATGAGCTACCGATTTTGTTAGATAAATCCAATTAATTCGAGTTAATTACGAGGATAAATCCTAGAAAAATTAGAGATCAAAATGAGATTAAATTCCAAGAGTTTTACGAGGAATAAAAATATAATAATAAATGATATTTATTTCTTTTATTCTATTTAATTCCAACTTAACTTCCTCCTCAAGAAAGACTTTGAACTAGCCAACTCCTATAAATAGAAGGCCTAGCCGCCTACTTCAAAGGAGAGTTCGACTTGGAGAGAAAACTAGGGTTGTTCGACATCTTCTTTTTATTTCTTCTTTATTCCATTTGATTCATGGATGAGAGTTTTTCCTTTGTATATCTTTCGAACCAAGCCATGAATTGATGTAATTTGGTTTGGGTTACTGTGTTTTTGTGGTTGTAAGCACGATTAGATTTGTTTAGGTATTTGAGTTTGCAATTTTAATTCAAAGTTTGTTCATTCTTGGTTCTTAATTTTGTTTGCAAGTGAATTGGGAGAGGATCTTGTAAATTCATCCATTTATTTAATATCGGGAGAGTTAGATTCAAGAAACAAATGAACATGATCTTTATTCAATCAATCGATGATGAAGACTAATTCAACTTAGGGATAAGTTGCGAATTTTAACGACTAAAAGGAACGCAAGATCGGTTGTTGTCCACCCTTGGTTCACACATGGATGTATTATCAAGGCATGCACAATTAACAGTGTTTTGAGTTAGGTATAACGAGAAACCATTGAAGAACGCTTCACCAAACTTTGAAGGTTGTCGCCCAATTGCCCAGGCAATCGTTCCATTCCCAATTGCCCAGGCAATCGCAGAATTGCCCAGGCAATCCGACTGGATCCAATTGATGAAACGATTGAGCTACTATAGCACTCAATTACCACGACGGTCCATTCAATTATCACACCACAACTCATGATAACCCGACCTACTCTCTTAAATCGATTACTCATTTCTATTTTCTTTATTTAGTTTAGTTTAGTTTACTTGATTTCATCTTTATCAATCTATTTCTTTTCAACGCAGTAACTTAAGAAAAGTGGCCCAAACCAATCCTTGTGGAGACGATACTCGATACTTATCATATCACTTTATTACTTGCGACATGTATACTTGCATCGTTTGCGTTGCACTTAAATCACGCAACAATTTTTTTCAATCAACAAGCCACAACTGTGTTCATAATATTTAGCATCATAGTAAAATTCTAAGTATTTTCATGCAATCCTAAAATTTAAAAGTTCTTTCAATTAAGTGCAATGGCAAAAAATCATCATTGGATATTCAACAAGTTCAAGCAATTAAATCCAATCAAAGAAATGGTAAGTAATATATGCAACCTATATGCTATTACAAAATATGAATGCAACTAAGAATGAAAGTAACTAGAAACAAACACCATGTGCAAGCGGATGACTTCACAAACGTACAACTCAGCGAGTTTAGGCATGTTGAAGTCCATCCTCACCGGAAGAAAGTGAGCAGACTTGGTGAATCGGTCTACAATGACCCAATTAACATCATTTTTCTTCGGTGTCATTGGTAGACCACTTACAAAATCCATCGCAATACGTTCCCATTTCCACTGTGGAAGCTCAATAGGTTGCAAGAGACCAATAGGCACCTTGTGCTCGGCTTTAACCTGTTGGCAGGTTAGACACCTAGCCACAAAGTTCGTGATTTCACCTTTCATACTAGACCACCAATACAGCTCCTTCAAATTTTTGTACATCTTAATAGCTCTAGGATGAATGGGAAAAAGGCTCGAATGAGCTTCACTCAGAATTTGGTTCCAAAGATCATCATCATCGGGAACACATATACGGTTTTGAAAACAAAACAATCCTTCAGAATTCATAGCAAAGTCAAGATCCATTTTGTCTTTAATCTTAGCAATAAGACCTTGCAACTCCTCGTTTACTCCTGGAGTGCTTTAATTCAAGACACGATGGTTGACTGAACTTTTAATTCAGCCAATAACTTGCCATATTTTTTAAGCCAAAAATGAGCATTCAAATGTCTTAGAGAGTGAGTAGGCTTCCGACTAAGGGCATCAGCTACGACATTAGCTTTACCGGGATGGTAATCAATAACCAAGTAATAGTCCTTTAAAAGTTTCATCTACTGACGTTGACGGAGATTCAACTCTTTTTAAGTTATGAGGTATTTCAGGCTTTTGTGATCAGTGTACAAGTAACATTTCTCATCGTACAGATAGTGCCTCCAAATCTTTAGGGCAAATATAACAGCAGCTAGCTCCAGATCATGTGTCGGATAATTTAGCTCGTGTGGTTTGAGCTGACGAGAAACATAGACTATGGCTTTTCCCTCTTGCATCAATACACAACCTAATCCAAAGTGGAATGCATCGTTGTACACAGTAAAGTCCTTGCCTGACTCAGGTTGCACAAGACAAGGGCATGTGTCAGAACTTGCTTAAGTTGATCAAAGCTCCTTTGTTGTTCCACTGTCCACACGAAAGGGGTTTCTTTACGAAGAAGTTTTGTTAAGGGTGCAGCGATTATCGAGAATCACTTAACAAATCTACAGTAGTAGCCTGCAAGGCCCATAAAACTACGAACTTCTCCAACAATCTTGGGAAGAATCCAATCAAGAACTGCTTGAATCTTCTTTGGGCCAACTTGAATTCCTATAGAAGAGATCACATGTTGCAAAAAGTATACTTCAAATAACCAGAACTTACATTTACTAAACTTAGTGTATAGTTGTTTCTCCCGAAAAGTCTGAAGTACAATCCGAAGGTTCTCTTTATGTGTAATAGTGTCCTTAGAATAGATCAGGATGTCATCTATGAACACAACCATAGATTTATCTAAATAGGGCCGAAATACATAATTCATCAGGTTCATGAAGGCTGCGGGTGCATTTGTAAGCTCAAAAAGTATTACCAGAAACTCATAATGGTCGTATCTAGTTCAGAAGGCAGTCTTTGGGATGTTAGACTCTTTCACTAACATCTGATAGTACCCGAATTGTAGGTCTATCTTAGAGAAGATAGAAACACCCTTCAACTGATCAAAAAGATCATCGATCCTTGGTAATGGATAGTTATTCTTGATTGTTACTTTGTTTAACTGGCGATAGTTAATGTACAGACGTATCGACCCATCCTTCTTCTTAACAAACAAAACTGATGCTCCCTAGGGTGAGAAACTCAGTTGGATAAATCATTTGTCCAAAAGATCTTATATTTGGGCCTTCAACTTCTTTAATTCAATTGGGGCCATCTTGTATGGAGCAATAGAGACTGATGTAGTCTCTGGTTGCACTTCGATTCTGAATTCTACTTCTCAGGTCAGAGGGAGTCCTAGAAGTTCATCACGAAACACATGAGGGAAATTTCTTCAACACCGGTACATCTTCAAACTTTGTATCTTCTTTGAACTCCATAGCACACATAATGGCTTCTTTAGGCTCGAGTTTGGTTTTCATCAAAGTTGTACTTTCCTTGCCGAGTCTACGAAGGTAGAGCTTCTTTTTCGAACAGTCTACCCAGGCTTGATGTCCAGCTAACCAATCAAGGCCTAGGATAAGATCAAACTCATGGAAAGGCAAGGCCATCAAATTGGCCGAAAATGGGATCCCTTAGATCATCAAGGGATAAGCTTTACAGATCAATCATATAACCACACTATCTTCTAGTGGGTTAGAGACAGCTATCTCAGATGTAACTGATTCATGTTCTAGGGCATATTTCTCAATCAATGGTTCACTAATAAAAGAATGTATAGAGCCTAGATCTACCAAAGCATAGACAAGATCAGAACATAATTCTACCATACTTGCTATCACATTGGGATCGTCTTCTTGCTCTCAACCTCGGACATGGTACATCTGGGCTGAGGTCTGAGGGTCACGCCCAAATGAAGAAGTGTTTGAGTTGCGAGATCTCCCCGCTGATCTAGATTGCACTTGTTTTGCTCCATTTCCCTTAGCGAAATTGTTATGAGAAGCCACAGAGGTAGGAGCATTCAAATTCTGCGAATATTGTCTGATAAAGTGACCAGCTTCACCATAGAAGTAGTAAGATCCGGTATATCTGTGACACTACACGGGATGCCTCTTCAGACAAAAATTGCACATAGGAATTTGAGAACCTCTCCCAGAACTACCTGTATTATCAATCGAAGTTGTGCGGTATATAAGGTTTGGAATCATCTCGAGATCTCTTATCGGACCTGGCTTAATTCCCCTTCCTTCTCTCATAAGCCTTCTAGGAGGCTTTAGTAGCAATCACTTGGTTGACCAGATTCTGAAAGTCCTTCAACTCCAAGACAGTGAAAAGAAGACATAATTCATCACAAAGGCCATCAATAAAAATTCTACACTTATCTTTCTCAGTGCGTATGATCTCCGCACAATACCTTGAGTACTTGTAGAAATCATGTATATATTGTTCCACAGGTCTTCCTCCTTGTCTAAGATAGAGGAACCTCTTACGTCTTTCAATGATATAGTGCTCACTGATGTACTTCTTGTGGAACTCTTGAAGGAAGAAGTCCCAAGTAACTCTATGCTCAGGTACTGTGAGTGTCACAGTGTCCCATCACCTCTGAGCCTCTTCAGAAATCAACGTCAGGGCGCACTCCAACTTGTGTTCATCAGGGCACTTCATCTACTTATTTAGGACTTTAAGGGTGTTTTCTAACCAGTACTCTGTTACTCCAGGGATGTCCCGTTCTTGGCCGGTGAAAGTGTAAATCGAATATTGATAGAGCTTGTTAATAGGAGCCCTTGAAATAAATGAAGATGCTTCAGCAGGCTGAGGTGGCAGCTCATGCCTCAGAGACACGACCACCTGCTTAATCATCTCAGACATAGACATCAAATACTCTTGTTTAGTGGGAGGCATCGATGGAGGATTGGGTGGGTGATTTTGTCCCACTATTTTGGTCGAACTTCAGCTCTAAGGTTATCTCCATGTGTCGAGAAGGAGACGAGATGTGGTTCTATCGTATCATGCCTATCACCGGGTTCAGTTTAGTCACGAATAACATATATAAATAAATTCCTAGGTGGCATATGCACATGCAGACTCATTACAAGCCTCAGTTTAGTCCTAGAATCGACTAAACTCTACCTTTGATACCATAATTGTAACACCCCCTATTGGCCTGGTAGAGAACCAAGTCAGAAAGTGTTATCGGAAGGCATATTCAAAAATCAAAAACTTATTCGGAGTTCACAACTTATTCGAAATATCTTATAAATCTCTTTTACAACTTATCGAACTAACTTATTAATGGCTTACTTAATTTGGGGTCAATTTTAAACTTTTTTGAACTTAGGGACTAAAGTATAAAATTTACAAGTTAAGGGTCCTTAACTAAAAATCATGTTATTAATATAAAATCTAACCTTCCAATTATTAGCCGATGAAATCTCATTACAAACATAGGTAATTTACCTATCTAATTAGACCATACAATTTCTGGTGACCATTTTGTAATCAAGGCAAATTTGTGTTTTATCTCTTTTAACAGAATTAACCGCCACCATACCAATACACTTAGGGATGTATCGGTATGCTAAGCCAAATTTTCAAATTCCAGATTCAAAGGTAACAAGCTCGTATCGTTACAGTTGGAACCGTATCGATATAGGTTGATTACGTTGACTTCGTATCAATAGACCCTATAACCGTATTGATACCTTTAATTTTTCCATATTCTAGTGACCAAAATCTGTATTGATACAGCCTATGCCATATCGATATGCCCCTTTTGACTCGTGTTGACCAGACCAAATATGCAAGGCCGTATCGATACACCATCACATGTATCGATATGCCCTGCACTGTAACGACAAATTTTAGCTAGTTTTTACTCGAATTACCCTATCAAACGATGTCCAAACTTTACCAAATTTTACCATTAAACTATTAATCAACAATTCTAATGGAACACCAAATTTTAGAGCATTTCGAATCCATTCACTAAGTTTTTACCTTTTGGTGCCTTTAAGCCTATTTAACTAGTTTTACTATTGTACAACCATACCAAAAAGCACATCTAACCCTTAGACACTCTTAGGCCATTGCACACATATCAAAATAGGCAAACATAACATGTATAGCCTTATGCCACCTTACTAGGAGTTCAAAATAAAAGTAAGCATACATATGGTTGATGGGAGTGACTTACAACTTCAACCACACGATCAAAGCTCGGATTCCTTCAAGGTCTTGAAATGCATGAGACACACGAATTTTAGGCTTACATAGCCTAGTGAGGTAGTTATAACAAATGTAAAACAAGTTCATTAATGGCATGAATGACATGTAAACATGCTCGAATGACATATATACACCATTAATCATATATAGGTCATACTCAAAGCCAAGTGTTACATTTTCATATATCAAATGTAAAGCACAATTACATATCATCTCCTTGGACAAAGTAACAAATGGGTACGCGGATTCTCCTATACGCCATACATATCGAAAGTAGGCCTTAGCCTTGAGCCGTAGCTCTAGAGTCCTTTACACAATCTAACCTTTTCTCCTCACACATAGGCCGTAGCCCCAGATCGTAGTCCAATCCCTTACATAGTGAGCTCAAATAACCCTATGGCATGCCAATTGTATCCAATGTCCACAAGTGTCCACGGTTACACATATCATCATAAAACTTACCTTTGTGCCCTTAGGCCGTTTCACATCACATAATAAGCTTTTGCTCCAATTAGCAAAACATGGCATGTTCATATCAAATTCCACACATAACATATTTCAAATGTCATATATGAGTTTACAAACGTATTAAAGAAATATGGAGGTCTTACCACAATTACCACTAGAATCCACACATGCTTGCTCTACTTGAGCCCTTAAACAAGATGCAATTCTAAGCACAAAACAAATGCAACCGGGATGGCACCTAGCCAATCCCATAACACAACTACACTCACATAGTACTTAGAGGCTTTAAGGTTCTTAGATAGCGATCCCTTGCCATTGGGAATACTTGGCAATGAAGATGGTGAAGATGGCTTGTTTTCCACCACTTGAGCTAGCTCAAAATTAAGAAATTATATTATAATCGAAACTAATGATTCACAAACGTTTTTCAAGCTTACCAAAGCTTGTAGACAACATTGAAACAAAGAAATAGTCTATCTAACACATGGGCTTAGCTTGAACATTCAAGACTTAAATCTTGAAATTAAACTCTAAGGATTGATGGAATCATCAAATTGACATATGGGTTATATTTACCATATTGCAAGCTTTCAACTGGTGTATTGAAATCATACAAAGGTCAAAGATCAAATTGAAGTGCTTGCTTGAGATTAAGCTTGAAGATGAAAATGGAGGTGTGTGCTTATTCTTTTCAAACAATGGTAAGTTTGGTTTCAGGTGAAGCAAAACAAAGATGAGAACTTTTCTTATTCTTTTGAAAGAAACTATGGCCTTAATCATTTTCCACCTCACTCATAGCCAATAGGAGGGTTTCCATTAGCAAGAGGAAAGCTTAAACAATAAATTTTTGTCGCATCCCGAAAATGGGCCTAGTCAGAAGTAGGTTCTAGTGATCGAAAATTTTGAATCTGATGTGTTAAACGTTTGTAATGATTGACCTTTGTACCCCTCATGTATAATGAAGTTACATTTTAGTCCTATTTGAGTGAATGAACTTCCTTGTACGAAATTTAAAGGCAAAAATGCAAATTCTAAGCTAGGCATATCGATACAGTCAAACTAGTATCAATACCGCTCAACTGCCAATAACTAACTTACATGTTTTGGCATAAGCTACCTAGTTCAGGTTATGTCCACAAGTGTCCAAACATCTGTTGGAGCTCCACAATCTGTTGCTTACTGAAATTACTGGAAGAACTGTCATGTGCAGTAACATGAGCTTCTCTCAGGGTTTTGACCCGTTGGGATTTCCACTCTGCTGGTCTCACTGATTGAGACGGAATAAGAGAAAGAGACGCATCTGAAAGGGTAAAATCACATGGATGAGAGCTTACTTGAAAGCTAATTGCAGAAGCAACAGGTTCTGTTGTAGCCATGTTTTCTAAATAGGGAATAAAGGTCGAGAGAAGAGATGGAAAAATTGAAATTTGGAAGAAATTATCGACCTAAACTGATGTCATGTTAGAATCAGAGAACATTTTAGAGTGTTCCTCTGTTAAATCTTTTTAAAAAAAAACTTGTAAAATAGTACTCCTTTTATAGGCTTTACAAGTAGTTAACCTAGAGTAGTCGACCTAAGAGATATAACTCTTATCCTTTAATGAGATAGACTTTATCTAGATTTAAACTTTTAAATTCAAACTATTAGATGAGATAAGATAGGATTACAACATTTAATTTACATCCAATATCCTACAATATGTATCTTGCTAAAGGCTCAAGTAGAGTAATGTTCGTGTGGATGCTAAAGGTGAGCATGGTAAGCCTTTGATATGGTTGATGTTCTATAAGCAAATATGTGATAATCGAGACACGCTACACGTGAAATTGTTATAAGAAAAACATGATATGATTTGCTAAATTTGATACGAATATGTTATGATTATGATATGATATGATTCCGATATGATATGATCGTGCTATGATATGTTATGGAGCTAAAGCTCAATTCTGATTCTGATATGCTATGGCCTATGGGCATAAAGGTAAGTTATATGATGAAATATGTGTAACCTTGGACATTTGTGAGTTTTGGATACAATTGACATGCCATAGGGTTATTTGAGCTCGTATAAGTAAGGGATTGGACTACAGTTCGGGGCTACAACCTATATGCAGGGGAGATAAGGATGAATTGTGTAAGGGATACTATCCGGAGCTACGGCTCAAGGCCATGGCCTATTTTCCGTTATGCGTGGCTACGACCTATTTTCTGATATATGTGTGGTGTAAAGGGAAATCCGCGTATCCACTTGTTACATTGTCTAAGGGAATTTAAATGTTTTAAGCTTTATTCTGATTATGTGAAATTATGATAAATGGCCTAAGCATGATACCTTGTGATTAAAAGAATACGATTATGATAATTAAGTATGCCAATATGCCATTCATGTTCATAGCATGCCATTTATGTATTGTTATTGTTTATGTTGTTATGACTACCTTATTAGGCTGTGTAAGCCTAACATATGTGTCTCATGCATTTCAGGGTCTTGAGATTTCCAAACTCCGATCGTGTATTCTCCTGGTTACAAGTCACTTCCAAGGTTTAGATGTGTTGTACTAACTTATTTTGATGTGGTTGTGTAAGCCTAATAGTAACTAGGTGTGGTATGAGTATAACGGTAGGTTTAGAAATGGCTAAATAGACTAAAATGAGCTTAAGAGCCCTATTTGGTAAAATTGTAGTAAACAAATTCGAAATTCCTTGAAATTTGACACACGATTAGAGATACTGTATTTAAAGTTTCTGGTAAAATTTGAATATCGTTTGGATAGGTAAATAGAATAAAAACCAACAAAAATCTGTCATTATAGGTCAGGGGGTATCGATATGGGTGATGACGTATCAATATGGCCCTTGCATAAATGGTCTGGCCAACACTGGTCAAACATAATGTATCGATACGGTTTGGGCATATCGGTACAGATTTTGGACACTGGAATTAGGAATGGAAAATGGTAACGATACGGTCTTATAGCGTATCGATACGGGGTCAACGCAGTCAACTGGTATCGATACGGGCTTAGCTGTATAGGTACGGGCTTGACATCCTTTGAATCTGGAAATCTGAAATTAAGACTTAGCGTATCGATATGGCCCATAGGGTATCGATACGGTGTTAGTTAATTCTGTTAAAAAGAATAAAGAGAAGTTTTGGACAGTTTATAAAATGGTCACTAAGTCATATAGTTTAATTGATTAGGTAAATGATATCCGAAAGTAACGAAACTTCATAAATTAGTAATTGGTAGGTTTAATTATAAGTTGGTAATAAAGAATTCGGATTAGGGTCGCTAATTTGTATAGTTTACGATTTATCCTTTTCTAGTTTAAAAAAAGTTCAAATTGACCCAAATTTCTGATAAGATTAGTAACAAATAAGTTCGCTAAACCTTAAGAATGATTAATAAGACCTTCCGAATAAATCTCGAATCCCGAGTCCGTTTCTGAAATTCCGAATCTATTTTTCGATATCACTTTCCGACTTGGTTCTCTACCAGACCGGGAAATGGATGTTACAATTTTCATTTCCCCAAAATTGGATAGCAATTAGGACTATCAAGGTGTCATCTTTTAAGTCAAAAGATGACCAATATTACGTGAGGTGATAAGCAAGCAGGTGACTCATCCCTCAACTTTCAATCTTTGCAATTTGTTCACTAAAATAATCTTTGACAGGGACCCGTACCGATATATCTTATGGCCGTATTGATACAGGTCCTACTGTATCGATACGCCTAGCTCAACTTCAACATTCCAGCATTTCCAATAAAACCCCAACTTTAAATTTTCACAATTTAGTCACTAAATAACTTTCATTCCTTACAACAAGGTCCAACAAGTCCAATTAAGCACAAATAACTTTCATTACTTCAAAATTGGTACCAAGATTTAGCAATTACATAATTCGGGCATAACAGGTATAAAATCTCCGATCACCGGAACCTAATTCCGACTATACCGATTTTTGAGGTGTGACAAAAGGCTTTTAGACAAGGTTTAAGTCTTTTCACATCTGTAAATAGGATCTGAAGTGGGTTACCAACTACTGGCTCAGACCAGGACTCAGCAACAGTCTTCCCAAAATCTGGATGTTGAGTCCAGAAATTAAAGACTTTGGTTTGTTCACAGGAGCTTCCACATGCATTGTCACAATTGCAGGGCTATGATCTACACCCCTGAGGCTAAAAGCTCCACACAAGAACAAGGAACAACAACATGCCACTGAGAGTTAACAAATACCCTGTCCAACTTTCTTGCCAAATAAGTTTCCTCTTGTTTGTTAGACCATGTAAAAATTTGACCAGAGTAAGGATGGTCACTCAATTCCACATTCGTCAAGCAGCTCTAAAAATCTTCCATGTCAGAAGTGACGTGTGAGCCAACCTTATTAAAGTCGTAGCTCTCCAATGCACAAGCAGTCACATTGAAGTCTCCCCCCACAATTCAAAGGAGAGTTCCCACCAAATTATTCTCAACATGTCTAAGCTGCTGCCACAGCTCCCTACGAAGAACACTACCATTACTTCTATAGATTGGGGAAAGAAGAATCATGTTCTCGTCCAATTTTCCTTTTATAGTAACAACTTGAGTGTCAGAATAGATCAAGGTAAAATTCAGTCCCTTTTTACAAAAAATTCAAAATTTCCCCATGCCTATATAATTATAATTGTTGAAGCAAGACCAAGTATTAGAATTAGAAATCAAATTTAGGGAGAAAATGTATAAAGAAACATATAGGGCAAACAAAGTAAAGATGGGGAATTGAGACCAGGTGTTTATTTTATTTGTGAAGAGAATGTATTGCAAATCAATACATATCTAGGAAGTAAATAAAAATTGCAAACAAGTAGATCACCAACATCTTATGATAGTTCTCGCTCCTAAAACATGGATCATCATTTTCCATGTGGCTTGAATTAACCGAGGAAAAAGGGTGAAGATAGTGAACAAGCAGAGACAATTACTTCACCAAAATACAACATAAACATGTTCATTTCTTTGTTTAATAACTGGTATTCGACTTATTGACCGGCTAATCTTGATCGAGTTTTGTGGAGGCTTAATTTGAGATGATTCTTCTAATCCAATTTTTTTCATTAACAACGTCAAAATTCGAACCACTAACATTACTTAAAGAACCTAATGTCTTATTTCACTAGAGTAACTAGTTGGTGTAAACTTATTATTTTTGTTCATACAATAAAACATAAATAAAGAAAGGAAATAGTAAATGTTTGACTTCCGTATAGTGGAGATAACACCACCGAATTTTAGCACATTCTGTGGTTTGCAGGGGACCGTTGATATGTCAGACTTTAGCAGCAGCATTTTCAAATGAAAATGACCTGAGATTTGTTGTATGTAGTTGTCGTCGGAACAATGATCATCGAACCCTGCTCCCAGGGTAATCAATGGCAGGCCTAGCTCAAGCATGGCCTCAAGTTTTGTTTAGGAAATAAATCTATAGACTTGTTTTGATGCCTGTTAATTTATAGCATATTTTTTAAAAATTTGAATCGAATCAATTTAGAAAAGAAATTCATACGTTAGTGTTAGTGTTAGTGTAAGTGGTAAGTTTTACTTAAACATTTTCATGTTCATGTAGTCGTATAATAGTAATATTATTTTTTATGTTAAATTGTGTTTTAATTAAAGTATCACATTTTATATTACCGTATCTTAATTTATTTTACATTTTATTATTTAATATATCCTTTATGAAAATATTATTTAATACAATTAAATTCAATTATTTAAATCCGTGGGATACATAATCTGGTTATATATAATTTTTAACTTTTAACTTCATTATATAAGTTGATTATAATTTATAATTGAGGAGAGTCAAAACAACACGTAGAATCATTGAACAAAAAACCCTACGGCAACAGAGTATACGAAGGATTCAATATTTTAAGTTTGAATTGCAATCAAGTTCGATTTCTGTAGAATCCTACATAGAATAGAGTTAGTGGGTATTTGGCACTTTGGGGAGACCAGTTCCCAATGTTTGGTCGATAATGCAGTGGTTTGCTGTTGGATAGAAATGATTTCGATCGGAACCTTCTATTTTATTACTTTTTATATTTTAATTTAACCTCTAAATTTTAAATAAAATATTAATTTAATATTAAATTTTAGATAAAATATTATTTTATTCTTTAAATTTTAAATAAATTATTAATTTAATTCCTGAATAAATTCTCTCTCGTCAGTTCACCACTATTTATTAATTATTATTGTCGTCAATCACTATCAGAGATAATTTTTAGACCCAAAATTTTAAGTTTACATTTTTTGCTTCATGACACGAATCTAATCTTCGCCTCATTAAAAAAATGTCTCAAATCCTACAAATTTGATGTCATGTTTGACAACCGATTGTAATTTGTACATCCATAAAACAATGTTTAAAAAACTACACCATGTATACTTTCTATTGACTCTTATGATATTTTTAATTTATTATTAAAAATTAATATGACTTTTTTATATTATTTTTTATTTGATATTAATTAATAATATATAAAATCATATTGGATGAGTTTGCATGTGTTCGAACTTCTAATGTCCTACATATATATTGATTATCCATGTAGATGATTGAGTAACATCATGAAAGTTTTGATAACCGGTAAAACTTATAATGATTTTAAGACTTAATTAATATGTAATCAAATAAATAAATAATAAAAGTATAACTCAAAACATAAATTCTAAAAACTATAATTTTTTCTCTAATTTATAAATTTTTTGAACTGATTATACCTAGAGAGGAAGGAAAAATTTTAGGAAAAAAATATTCCTATTGGGTCTTGAACCCAGCACCTAGAGGGAGGAGGATGGAACAGGTGAGTAGCTCTGTCAACGCTTGCTCCTAATTTATACATTTTTAGTTTTTAAATTTTTTTATAACACATTATATGATTTAATTCGACCGCATAATTTTCAGCGGTTCGGTGGTTGAGACAAAATGATATACAGTACATCTGTACATGTATAATCCGGAAAAAGTAGTACAAGAGTTGAGAATTATGCTAAAATATAAGAAAGATCAATTATTAATCCTAAATAAATATAAGTTGATAAAAATAAAAAAACAAAATTAACTTTACATTGACATAGGGCTATATAGGCGGAACACTATTGCATGTTGCCTATATTTATTTGACAGACAAGGTTAATACTTTCGTCGATTACAAAAAATCCAGGAACTCCACTAATTTTCAGAAAATTACAAGAGAAAACTACGTATTTAGTACTCTAATTATACTTTCGTTACAATTTTGATATCTAATTATTATTTTAACAAAATAATATCTAACATAACATTTTTATTTTGGTTTGGTACATCTGTCGTTTAAAATTAACAGAAATGATAACGTGATTTGAGTTAATAACAATTTTAGTCTAAAATTCTATCAATTTAAATATTATTTTAATTTTTAGAATAAAATTGTAAATTTCTCATTTTTTTCTTCTTCCTTTCGAACACTTTTTTAGGTTTCGAAGTTTAAAAAATACGTTATGAACAACCAAAACTTTAAGATTTGAGGATTAATGGGGCTAATCTGGGGTCTATTTGAGGACCCAAACTCCACGATCGGGATACCAGCGAGGATACGAGGGTGAGAAAGGGATGTGACAAAATTTTATCAAAATTAAGATGATGTTTTACCCCAAAATTAAAATGATATTTTATATTGATGAATTTTAGACTAAAACTGTGATTAGACCAAGCCACATCATTATTTACATTAATTTTTAACAGTTGGTATCAAAACAAAATAAAAGCGTAATGTTAAATATCATTTTACTAAAAATAATAGTCAAAGTATCAAAACAGTAATACAGGCATAGTTGAGGCACAAATATGTAATTTTTCCAAATTACAATTACAAGGGTGTTTATATCTCACCAGCGGCAGCTAGGATGAATGATGTGATATAATAGCTATCTCATACAGAGAGAAAGAGAGAGAGAGAGTTCACCCAAACACTTCAAACAATCATGGCCGGTTCCTTGCCTAACACGACGGGGGATCAGCCGCAGCTGCAGCAGCAAGACCTTGAGGATAACAGTCGAACCGAGAGATCCCAATGGTTGATTAATTCTCCAGAGCCTCCTAGTTTATGGCGGGAACTAGTTGGTGCAGTCAAAGGAAGTTTCTCTACGTCGACCACCAAGGGGAAACGTGCCATCTCCTTCTTCCAAGCTTTATTTCCAATCCTCAGCTGGGGAAGGACTTACAAGGCTTCCATGTTTAAACATGATTTAATGGCGGGTTTAACACTTGCAAGCCTTAGCATTCCTCAGGTACCTGGTACTGATCTCTTATGATTATCAATGTCACTCTTTGCTTTCACATGACTCACTGTGCCTCTTTCTGCAGAGTATTGGGTATGCTAATATAGCGAGACTTGAACCTCAATATGGCCTATGTAAGTTGCCTGAAGTTTCAGAAATATTTGTTTTACCAACTTGCTCTTTGGTTAATATTGATAAATTTGTGTTTTGGGATTGTTTAATCCAGACACAAGCGTCGTGCCGCCTCTTATTTATGCCTTAATGGGCAGCTCAAGAGAGATAGCTATTGGACCAGTTGCTGTGGTTTCAATACTGCTATCTTCCATGGTGCCCAGCCTAGTGGATCCTGCAGCTGACCCCATTGGGTACACAAGGCTAGTGTTCACCGTGACGTTCTTTGCTGGAACTTTCCAAGCCATATTTGGATTGTTTAGGTACTGAAATCTTTTGATCTTAATTCCTTTCTCTTTTATAATGATCAAAACACATGTTCTTCTCTGAAAACAATTTGTTGTTTCACAGACTGGGGTTCCTGGTGGATTTCCTTTCTCATGCTGCAATCGTTGGATTCATGGCGGGTGCAGCCATCGTGATAGGCCTTCAGCAACTCAAGGGGCTATTTGGACTGAGTCACTTCACCAACAAAACCGATGTCGTATCGGTTTTGACCTCGGTTTCCAAATCAGTTTGGCATGAAGTAAGTTCCCAAAGAAACCAGGATCAGTGTAGGATTGCTAAAGTCTTTTACTTTCATTTTCTCACCCTTTTCTTTCTTTAAACAGTGGTACCCTCTGAACTTCGTCCTGGGTTGCTCCTTCCTGATATTCCTCCTAGTCGCCAGGTTCATCGTACGTAATCAAAATTATGGGGGTTTTCCCATTAAAGTAATAACTTTTGTTTTATCAGTAAATCTAAAAAACAATCTAAGTTCCTAACTGAATATTTCAGGGAAGACGAAACAAGAAACTCTTCTGGTTCCCGGCAATAGCTCCTCTTCTGTCAGTCATATTATCCACCCTGATTGTATATTTAACAAAAGCTGACAAGAACGGAGTGAAGATTGTAAAACACATAAAAGGAGGGCTCAATCCAAGCTCAGTCCACCAGTTACAATTCAACAGCCCACATGTTGCAGAAGCGGCCAAGATTGGGTTGATTTCTGCCGTTGTTGCCCTCACCGTGCGTAATTACCATCCATCTCCTTCTCCTTACCTGTTTTATCTTTAGCTTGTCTAAGGCAGCAGCACCACTAAAACATATTCATCTCAGGAAGCCATAGCAGTTGGCCGATCATTTGCTTCAATCAAAGGATACCATTTAGACGGTAACAAGGAAATGATGGCCATGGGTTTCATGAACCTTGCAGGATCTCTAACTTCCTGCTATGTTGCAACTGGTAATTAACTGAATGAACCCCATAAATTAAATTGCATTTTCTCATCATATATATATATATATATATATATATATATATATATATATATATAAATTGAGTGTTTTTTTATAATGTATTGGCAGGTTCATTTTCAAGGACTGCAGTAAATTTCAGCGCAGGATGCAGGAGCGTTGTGTCAAATATTGTGATGGCCATTACAGTGCTATTGTCGTTAGAGTTGTTTACCAGGCTACTCTATTATACCCCAGTCGCCATCCTTGCTTCCATCATCTTGTCTGCACTTCCTGGACTCATTGACATTAATGAAGCTTACAATATCTGGAAAGTTGACAAACTAGATTTCCTAGCTTGTGTTGGTGCCTTTCTCGGAGTCTTGTTCAAATCGGTGGAGACTGGTCTTGTAGTCGCGGTAATTTCTTATCATCTTGTTTCACTGTTGTATTGGATATACAAGTATAACTGTATCCGACTCTCACTTCGATTTTCGGATAATAATACTCCACTGTCTCCACAGATAGGCACAAAGCAGACCACTCCATTACAAAATTAATTGCCTGCTAAACACCATGTGAATAGTATGGCCAGCTTGTGGGTTCCATCTCATATAATTGAGCTTGTTATTTCACTTCGTCCAACATAAAACTATGTACCACAGGAAGTTAAAACCTAACATGCCGTAGAAACTAATAATTGTTGTCTTCCTTCCAAGGATGGATGGACCCAGGGGCATAGTGGCCTGTTGCCCACTTGTTGCAACTATTGATTTCTCCCTGCTATCCTAATTGAGTGGATCACAATTGCATCTTTTCTAAAACATAATGGTGTACAGTTTGCAGTAGCACAGTCAAGGACGAAGGACGATGTCGAGGGTCGGGACAAAAAAAAGTGATCGAATTAGAAATTTATGGTGATAGTAGGTTTTGACATGAACCCAGTTCTGATATATACATGTTTGCATTGTCCATATTCTTGAAATTTCTACTGCTAGAATCCTTAAATTGAGGTTATATTTGGTTCTTAATGTATTCAACGGAATTCATTAAAGTGAGGAGTTAGGTGCTAGAATCCTTGAAATTTCCACTCAACTACACTTAACCCCACATTTGGTAGCTTTCATTCTTCGTATCCACAGTTTCACAATCTTTTTGCATATTTAGTTCTTGAAAACCTCAAAATCCCAGTAATTAAGTGCTAATGATTGTACAGTTCGAAGGAGGTATGAATCATCCGAGTTACTTACACAAAACACAAAACCCACCTGTTTGAAATTATAATTGATAAATTGTTAAAATTGCATGTAAAGTTGGGAAATTTTGTATAAATTGCAGGTAACTATCTCATTTCTCAAGTTATTGCTGCATTCCATTCGACCAGCCGTTGAACAACTTGGAAGACTTCCAAGGACAGATATATTCTGTGAAGTGGATCAATATCCCATGGCCAGTAAAACTCCAGGGTTGTTGACACTTCGCATCAACTCTAGCTTACTTTGCTTTGCCAATGCCAATTTCCTCAGAGAAAGGTATGTAATTATTCATGCATGCAACAGTGTAGGAAACAATTAGTTTGTAAAATCAGTCCGAACCCGGTTCCATAACATTGCATTGCATTTCATTGTTTCAGAATAACGAGGTTAGTGACAGAAGAAACTGCAAAAGACAGAGTTCAAATCTTAATCCTGGACATGACCAGTGAGTTTAAATTATCATCTTACAGTTTACAAACTGCAAAAGAGAGACAATTTTAGAGTATAAGTGATTCTCCTTTGTGACAGATGTGCTCAACATCGACACTTCTGGGATTCTGGCACTCGAAGAACTGCACAACAATCTGGTTTCACAAGGCATAAAAGTAAGCTTATTATAGCCACGACCGAGATTGTAATCTTCATACATATCCCTGGAATCATAGAATTTTAAAACTATAATCTTCGTTTGCAGTTGGCAGTTGTGAATCTGACATGGCAAGTGATCCACAAGCTAAAGCTGTCCAAAGTTGTGGACAAAATTGGAGCCGATTGGATTTTCCTCACTGTTGCTGAAGCTGTGGACGCATGCCTTGCATCTAAATTAGCAATCAACAACACCAACTTCTAATTAATGGCTTCATACCATCCAATACTAGTTCTTGATTAATTACTGTTTAATCGAGAACTTCAAGAAATATGAATAAAAGTGTGCCCACCTACTCTTAATATAATCTTCTGTGCAAACTAATATTTGTCTACCTTAATTTGTATTGGGTTGAAATGAAAATAAATGGCTGGTTAGAAGCTTCAAAAACGTCTTTTACAAGCTTAATTTGAAAAAAAAAGTGCGGTTTAATAACATTGTTCTCAAAAGTTGTGAAGAACTAAAACGTTAATTTTATACATTACGTTTGAAATTTAAAAAATAAGTTTTTTTTTTTAATTGGAAGTGGAAATTAAAAATAAAGACATCCCTAGCTTCAATAAGGAAGCCCTTCAATGCCTCTATTTAGTGAATTCAAGCTGGCGGACTATTTCGAACCGGGAGTAGAGGACATGCTTAGCCAGGGAATCGGCTGGACGATTAGCTTCGCGAGAGATCCAAATAAAATCAAGTAATCAATATTTCTGTCGTAGAATGTTTGTAGCAATTAGCATGAATTAAAGCCGAGAGGACTAAATAGAGCATCGAGATCATTAATTAAGGATATGATTAAGATTTTTTTTTAAGATACTCCGATCCAAATTAATCATGTTCTAAAATAAAGTTTCTGTAGTTCATGGATATAGATAAGTTCCCATTTATTCAGCTGTAAAAGAAATAAAAATCCAAAAACATAATAAAAATAAAAACACCATCCAGAGACATAATCAGAAAATTCAGAATTGTTTCATTGTTGACATCAACGAACATACTTGAGAAATCCACCCCACAACTCCTCATTTCTGCAAAATTCCAAGAGTATTTCGATAATCAATGCAGAACTAACATAATTTTACTGATAATATTGCCTGGTTTAGACGTTAACACGAGCTTAGTTGGGTTTAGAAAGCAATAATTACCTTGCTCAGAAGAAATAGCCTCAAATGTGGATCAATCGGCAGTCCAAGCTCCTCAAATATTGGATCATACAATGAGTTTATCATTGGCCTGGAATCATCCGACTCTTTAGTTAGGATTTTCAAGAGTTGAAAGAAACTTATTCAGGGTTTCAGGACATATAAACAAATGATATCACTAAAAATTAAACAACCTTGGATGAAGAATAAAGCTGGCGATTTCAGGATCAGTTCTGCCTTCATTCAGTAGAGCTAGAGGGTTACTGTTCACCTGTTCAGCACTTGATACTTGTGGCATTGTCGGTTCTCTCTGTTATTGGCCAAGACCAGACAAGATTATAGCTCGAACCAATAGAAAATAATTATAAATGCTGTATTAATATGGGATTTATCACATAATTTGCAATTATTCCAAGACTCAAACTTTGGTTCCAAATTTTAATACCCTGAAGCGCTTGAAAGGTGATGATTCTGCCGCTTCGAATCTGCTCCTTGCATGGCCTAGCAGTCCGGCAGTTCCTTGCTAAATCAATTTAAAAACAACAAAATGAGATGATGTTAAGGATTTGAGGTAACAGTTTCCTTGTGAGATAATACCTCCTTGTGGCTGCCCGGTAATAATCCCATATGAAGAGGAGCTGATGAACCAACAGTTTCCTGCAACGAGTTTGTACGATATTCATCGTCAAATTTGGATCAAAAACGATATAATATTTCCAGGAATTAATATTGTTAGTGAGATATGTATTTACTTGCAGAAATAAGCTTGGAAAGGAAGTCCCAGGGCTAGGATATGTAGCATTCGGTTTGATAGCTTGATTCAGTACTCCTTGTTGTTGCACAGTTTGCAGCCTGTACGTGGAAGTTAAAATTCTAAATCAAATAGCAAGAGGAATAGAATTTATTAAGCACTCAATGTGTTTCCTTAATGGTTTGATATAATAAACTTAGTCCTCAATAAAGAAAGTACAAAGGGTATCAATTTCACCTAGGCATAAGAGGAGTTTCAGGCAGCTCAGAATTATGATGCTGTTGATTCGGTAAACCAGGTTTCATTGAGAATTGATTAGTTGCTTGATGAGAACTGAAAACCAAATCGACAACGAGTACGATTAAATTACTTGAAGCATATATTCGGTTAGACATAGTCTGGTCAATGAACAAATCTACTTGCTTTCTTGCTGATGAAATTTAGAAAGAAATCTACCTTAAGGGCAAGGAGGATTCATGAAACGTGGTGCTCCGAGTTGGTGAATTACATGCTCCAAATGCCGTTGGGACTTGATTATATTGATAGGAGAATTGGTGAGGCCTAAATTAAAACAGAAACAAAATTTTAGTCGCTTTATACTAAAAGGAGATGAAGAGTATTGAGCGAATACATAAGCTCCATAGGCAGTGGATGCTTAGGCAGCTCAGATTTCTGGAGCAGCGAGCCAGATGCATTGGGCATATTGGCGAGTCGATTAAGCAGGTGCATCGGGTGCCTATATTAGATATACAAAAAAAATCAATCACAATATAGTTCTAAATTTCTTGTGTTGATGTGTACTATACATGTGTGTGTGTGTGCGTGCGTGTATAGTTATAATTATAGTTATAGTTATAGTTATACTGATCGGATTGAGAAAATACCTCGAAGGTGTAGGACATATAGGTTGAATGAAGTTGTAACTCAGAGGATCAGAAATGTTAGTCGCTTTGAGTTGATTAACTTGTGACCTGAAATCCAATGAAATAATATTAAGAACATGCACAGTTAAGCATATACCTCTAGTTCAATAGATCAATT